>UFQX01000015.1:0-585312 GCA_900497675.1 Arapaima gigas
TCTTGTGGCATGACTGGAGCCCACATCCCCCCTGTGAACCTGCACCCCAACTCTTCTTCCCAGCATTTCTGCTTGGGATTGTACAGGACTACTGAGGCCATGTTGACTACACACGGGGCATTTGCCATCTTATGGCAAGGAAACACCACAGGTTGGAGGGCCTTTAGAGCAGCTGTGCAGTGGTTCAGGACTCTAAAGAGTGCTGCCCTAAGGTAGCGATAAGCCTTGCGAAACACCTGCAACATTCTTCTTCGGTCCAGGGAGTCAACTTCCAACCTTTTACTAGCAGGGTGTATTTTTGATTTGACTGGGACATAGAAGTCTGGGACCTGCATATACTCCTCAGCCATCATTATCTCTGAATCTTCAACAATCTCAGGGAAGAGGATCTGTGCTGGATGTTGCCAGGAAGTGGCAGCTGGGGCCATCTCAGTCACACTCATTCTACACAACAAAAAAAAAAATTCATTTCAACATGAGAAATGGAGAAAAAGTAGCCCGAAAATAGTTTTCAAAAATTAAAATGCCAATAGAAACCTGGAATCCAGAGACTGATAAACCAAAATTCAACTATAGACATAATTTCTAAACCCCGATTTAATTTTGTATTCATTGTACTTCTGTCACTACAGTATTTAAGTGGGTAAGCCTTATAATGCTACTCAAAATTAATACATCTACATAACATAATAAACAATATCTGCCTGTCACTGCGGCACTGAGAATGACCACTGGTTTCCTGCGTAGCATATAATTATTAAGTACATTATTAAAACGTTACATTATGTAGTTGGTTATGTCTAAAAGATACTTTAAGAGTGTCATATTTGCTGCCAGACGTGTCTCCCACCTTTTGTTCAGTATCTCAGCCGGTCGCCTGAAAATGGCTCCACCGTAGACTAGACAATCTCCGGTTATTTTTCTTTTCTTCGTCAGCAGCTGTCACACTTCTCAGAGGTAAAACGACCTCGTTTGCCGATTTAAAAAACCAACCCATTTTCACTTGCTCTGAAACAGTAAAACACACAAAGCACAGGATCCAACAAAACGTATTTTTTCCCTTTTTTTATGAGCATAAAATGGCGTCCCAGAATACTGTGCCTGCTCTTTATACAAACTACTGAAACCGTGCGTCACAATCAATGTGGGCGGGGCTTTAAGACCGGACTGCCCAATTACACGTTTCCGTTTTCCAAATATTTTTCTCGCGTCATTTACGGGTTTTTCATACGGAGCGTCATTGTTTTGGGTGGGGGCCTTTCGACTGTGACTAATCCGTCGAGTTTCTATTTTGATATAAAATGTGGTTACAGAAATATATTTTAAATTACATAGTAAATGCTGCAAATAATATAGAAAATTCGAAACCAAAGTATACATGCAAAACATATGCATAATTCGTTTCACTATACAGAGGCTGAAAAATGTTTTAAAGAATTACGTCCTTTGTTCATCTTTCACTGTTTTCTAATAAAAATGTCAATCTATTAACTTTATTTAATCACATTTTAACGTTTCGCGTTCATAGTATTATGTAGCACAGTCTCTGGCAAGAATATCATACAAATGTCATGCTTTGTTATAATACAGTCCATCTACCATTATCTACTATCGATAACTGCTGTATTCCATTCAGAATTGTGGCACTTCGGGGTCTATCCTGGAGTCGCTTGGGGCCAGACTGAGAAATTACACCCGGGCAGAGATGCTAGTCCACCGCAGGCTGTTGTAATACACTATCAAAGTAATATTTACATTCATTATTACATAACAGAAAATTTAAAACAGTGATAATATTGGTATGTGCATCAAGTACAATATACTCCACTTTGGGTAATGGTCTGTGAAGGGTATTAGGGTGATGGGTCATAAGACCATTGAAATATATGTGGTTATATAGTGATTCATGTCCTACTCAAACAATCTTGATACACTCCTTATGACAGTGTTGTAAAGTTTATATGTAGGGTCTTAGTGAGCAAAACCCATCAGTCCACAAGAGTATTTATGAATACTTAACAATACACATTCTCTATGAGGGAAGGATGCATAACTTACAGTTGACTTTGGGTAAGTTCTATGCATGGAAAAAGAAAAGTAAATAAGAGTGCAAAAACAATCCACACATTATCAGCCAATGGTTTACAGTGGTATATCCACAGCTTGTTGTGAGATTTGCATGATGTTTGCCTTGTTTTCATTTGCTTTTCTTATTTCATGTGCCCTTGAAAGTTTTTTTCCACTTTGTCTCCTACTGCTGTTACCTTTGTGTGTGAAGGAAAGCAGCATGTTGTGTATTTTTAATTGCGCTAAATTTTTTACATAGATGACTGACTTTGTGAGTCTGCCATCACTATCACATTATCAGTGGCTTATTTACTAACACACTTCTGCAAAGAGACCTAAGAGGTAAATCACAATGGATTAAAAATGAGATTTCCTGACAAGAGATACAAGCAGGTTCATATACAGCTAGCTACCTGCAGCAACAGTCAGAACTTTTAATCCTACACATTTTCATTATTTTTATTATTTGATGTAATAAAAAGGTATTGCTGTTTTTCACTGACTAGAGCAATTCACTGCATGCTGCATCTATTTAAAAAAGTTTTGGTCATCTAGATAGATTGGACATTAATACAGCCCAGATATGTTTGACAGCTCTGTTCCCAGCTTAGTGCTGTTCAGCATATCTGGTATCAACAACACCTTGATTAGCTGGTTAGTAAATAATACATAACTGGTTTACATTTTGCTGGGACAGGTGCTGATCACGTTAATATCAGAAAGAAATTTTAGGATGACACCAAACAATTTCCACAGAACAAAGATTTTCATGTGACCTCCTTGTAGAGCTGGGATAATTCAATGTGAAAATTTTGACCCTTTAATCAGATTTTCAGAAACAATGTATAAGAGATGGCTGAGCAAACAGTACTGTGTTGGACACCATAAAAGTAATTTGTTGGACAGGATTAACATTGCTTTAGGAAGCCCACTGTGACAAACAGTCACAGCCCCCTTCTATAAAGAAGGGTTTATTTACACAGAAAGGATGTGTAAGGAAATCAAGAGGCATAATTTTGATTTCACTATGTAGTTTGTCCCCCTGCTGTAGCTCCTATAGATTTGTTCTTTCACATAACATATAGCTTTATATAGTTCATATAGTTCAGGACAGCAGGAATGGAAAAGTGAAAGTAAAGTCCCATTTGGTAGCAAAAGTGAATGTGCATTTCAAAACAAAAATTCAGTCCTCAGTGGCTGTCAAGTTCATAATTGAGCATAACTGCGCATGTACTGGATATGTTTTAACCGAGGTTGCATGTTATATAAAACAAAAAGTAGTCTTAACGACAGCATACAGCTTCCTGAAAAAGACTTCCAGGCAGCTTTATCTAACTCAAGCACACTGACCTCCTGCTGTACATAACATAAACACAAATGGTCAGCAGCCCAGTATGCACCAACAAATTCACAAACAGAGCAGTAATTGGTACATACAGTATGCATTTGCTCCCTTTGACTAAGGCAGGCCCAAATCCAGTGTTTCAGAATGCAAAATTCTAGACACCTTTTTGCATACATGAACCTCAAACAAAATGTCAACAATAAAAGCATTTCCATCAAAATTAATGTAAATTGCACCATTCACTTGGTTCCACAGATTGCTGCCATTTAAAACTTTTTAATATCCAAAATGAGCAATATCAGCTGCCTTGAGACTCATTTATTTTTATGATTGTTGTGTGATTGATCCATTTGTCACTTATTTTATCACAAGAACCAGGCCACATTGGAAACATAGTTGGCTGTGTGATGAAATTTTGTCTCCAAATTCTGTCTCTATATATTTCCTCAGTGTTTTTCCCAATATTAAAAATATTGAATATTATTTATGTATTATTTATTGTTTTACAATACAAGGTTTCAAATCTCACAATACAGGTTCTTTATTTTAATTTAGAAGTGTTGCTTGTTTTTGGAGACCCTGGCAGTAACAAAAATGTCCTGCCTACCATGAGGTAAAGTGATATTGGATCACAGTAGTGCATCTCAGAGTGGAACATACATACCTGAACATGAACTTTGCAAACAATTTCACATGCACACTACACTAAAGCTATTTAACATTTAAATTGATTTTATTTTTTAAATATAAATTTGATGGGTGTTTACACTATTACACAACAAAGCAAATTGCTCTGGAAGTTTATGGTGTGCATGTCTACCATTTTAATTTGAAAAGACATCATAGCCAACCAATGATAATTGTTTGTAAATGCTTATAAAACTTGATTGTTGTTCTAAAGGTCTATGTCTCTATATTCCCTGTTACTTTGTGAAAACATGTACTGTACTATGCTCAGCATCAGCTACTCTATTTACTAGCAGCACTCCAAAACTTGACCTCAGCTTCTTCACTTGTTATTCCATTAAGTGTTTAGCAACTCTAGGGGGAAAATGAGTTCAAAGGACTTGCCTGTTGAAACTTCTTACAACACTGGACAGACATTTTTTTAAATTAGGCCTTACAATATATTGGGCTTATTTATCAAAACAGTTATGAGGAAGTGACAAAAAAAGGGGGGGGGGTGCAGCCCATCTAGACTTAGAACTTTTGAATTTGTGGCATCTGCTGAGGGCATCTAAACAGTCAGCAGTTGAAGTACAGGACTAAACTGCTAGATGCACACACCTAATCCATTTTCTAAAGCCATCAGACTTGGTAGACTTAAGTATAAATACTGCAGACAGGTAAAGAGCAAAATCAAGCAGAATGATCAAAGTAAATTTTATTTCATGAACAGAAGTTGAATTACACATAACCAAGGCAGTTTCACATTGGATACAACTATTGAATGCTTGAGACTTAGCATAATTAAGCTTGAATAGGTAAAAGTAATGTTTATGCAAGCTGCAACATCCTCCACACCCTGGCTCTGTGCTCAGGCTGAAGGCATGGGCTGAGGACTTCACCCGCAGCCTCCACGCGCCTCTTGAACCTTGCTCGGTCCCTAGCCATCTCCTGCCAACAGGAACCATCACGGGCAGCACGGCTGGCAAACCTCCATGTCACTAGAGGGTGCACTTTCACAACGTCACTGAACCGCACCTGTAAACGCATGAAAGAAATTCAATACAAAGGGTCTCCAGACCATCTTCATTACAGCACAGATGCACTACAGCATCACTGCTACTGTGATCCCATGCTCACATTACCTTCTTGTTTCCCACAGCTGTCTTCCCATCCTCTGCAACTAAGTGGCACTCCTCTGCTCTGTCCACACCTGCTCTCCTTCCACTCATTTGAGGTGGCCTCTGTGCGCAGCTCTCCGGTGTTTTACGGGGCTTGTCATTCACAGCTGTAATGGAGGAGCACCTAAAAGGATTGTATGGGTCACTGTTGCACAAGAAGGATTCCCACAGCTGACTATTACTTTCTGATTCTTCATCCCATTCTTCATCATCCTCCTCATCATCCCAGCTTGAATCACTGTCCCATTCCACTTCCCCTTCAGAGGGGAGAGTGGTGGGACTGGGCCCAGAGCTTTTTTCAAGGCAAGAAAGAGGTGGCTTAGGAAGAGCTGCCAAAGGGACATCGCTGCAGAGCTCCTCCACTTCAGGGTCCTCCTCACTGGTGTCCTCCTCCAGCCAGTCAGACAGGTCAACCTCCAGCTCCTCCATCACAGCCTCCTTCATACTGTTGTCCAAGTTCTTATCTGATGCAGACACACGATCCTCCTCTTCCTCTACAATCTTCTCATCTGGTCCACACACAGCACCTTCTATCTCTTGTGGCATGACTGGAGCCCACATCCCCCCTGTGAACCTGCACCCCAACTCTTCTTCCCAGTACTTCTCCATTTTCCTAAGGACTCCTAAAGTCAGACTGGCTGCATAGGTGGTGTCCGTCATCCTAGGCAGGGGCCACACAATGCGCTGGAGACTCTTGATAGGAGCTGTGCAACTGTTCAGGACTGCAAAAACTACTGCCCACGTGTGCTGAAAGACCCCACACAACACCTGAAAGACTCTCATCCAGTCTAGCCAGTCTGCCTGCAGCCTTTTCCCAGGAAGGTGCATTTCCAGCACAACTCTGTCAGGAAACTTCAGGTTCCACATGGGCCTCCTAGTCATCATGATCCCTGGAATTTCACCCATCATAGGGATGAGTTTGTGTTTGATGTGGCAGTGGGTAGCAGTTAGAAGCATCTCAATCACTCATTCTGTAGGGCAAAAACATTTACCATTACTTTGAAAGCTTTTTTGAACAGGTAAAACAGGTAAAACTACAGAGAAAGCTGGAAGGATAAGGACACTTTATGATATTATTTTAGCACTTATTTTCCAGACATTCAAGTCTATTCCTAAGCTACACAATTAAAAAGGTGCATTAAAACACCTCAAATATCCAACAGCTCCATGTTATTCTACAGTACCGAGAATGATCACAGGCGTTCATCAGAGCTAACCGTACTCTAACCGTACCTACAAATGTTAAGTTAAATGTTATCCAGCACCGTTAATGCTGTATTGTATATCGAAAAGGGTGTTTACTTGCTATCAGATATTTCTCTTACCGTTTGTCTCAGCCGGTCGCCTGAAAATCGCTCCACCGTAGACTAGGAAATCTCCGGTTATTCCTCTCAACAGCACCTAACAGACTTCTTAGAAGAAAAACGATCATCTTCGTTGATACAAATGCCCAACACATTTCTTGTTAGGTTTTTAAACCCACAAACGTCTCAAATAAAATATATCGTATCCTTCTCTTTTGAACCGCAAGCGACGTTGCATACCGCTGTCTGTTGCATTTATATAACCGTTCGGTGGGTTAACGTCACACAAAAAGGGGGGATTTGAAACAAAAAAAGGGGGGATTTGAAACAAACTGGCCAATTAAACTTTTCGGTTTCAACTGTTTTCTTACGTCATTTACGTGTTGTACGTGCGGCACGTCAGTGTGGATCTTTGACCGGAATTAACCCAACGACTTTCTGATTTAGATATAAAATACAGTTACAGAAATATGATTCAAATGACACTTTTGAATACAACAATTAATATAGAAAAATCTAAATCGGAGTTCTATACTTCAATACAAAGCACAGGTTCCTACTTCATTTCATTACATGAATCATTGTTTTTGTTGGGGAGATCTTGGAGCAGAAATAACCAGATGAAATTAACAATAAATTTAACAAAAGAACTATAATGAAAAATAGCCAGATAAATAATTATTCATATCAAATATTCTCTTAATATTTAATACCACAACAAAAATATACTTACTTCAGTTAAAAAAAATTGAAAATAACATTTTTCTGTTCAGCTTTGGTAAGTTTTTCTTGAAAGGAGTATTGCTTATTTCATGTATTAATACATGTAATGTGTTGTAAGTATTAATATAGCACAGTGATGTCCGGGAAATACTGACTGAAGGAATGATATAGGTAATATCATCATACTGAAAAAAATAACTTATTGCTAATTGCAGTGTATAAGTAAATGCCCATTAGAATTATATTAGTTAACCAAATAGAAATTTTTAAAATGCACAATAGATAACTTTCAAGTGAGTTACTGTCTGCTGATTTATGACAACACTAATGTTGGTGACCTAAAGGTTTTCAATTGCAGCAGACCAGGGACAGCTTGTTGACAGTGGTTTTGCCGCATGTTTTTCCTTTTGGCTGCATTTACACGATGCAGGCAGTGTCTTGCTGTCTTTTCCACTTCTCTTCCTGCTCTTTCTGTTTTTGTGTGCCTGATGAAAGCAGTGTGTAGTGGATTTAAAAAAAATTATTATATCAAATATGTCACAAACAATTTAGCAGTAGCAAAGCTGTAATTTTAGAACTCCACTAGCAGTAAAACTGCCTGTTCTCATATGTCTCCAGGAGACATCTCAACTTGATGTGCAAAGGTGTGTGTGGAGGACATGGAGTTCCTTTCTCTTCATGTGAGGACAAGGACCTTACAGTAATGTGTAGATATAACTCAGCATGGCATAATCTTTGATTCAGGAAGACGAGGTTTCCCAGAACCCAAACTAAGGATCAGAGATGGTGAGTGGAAATTTGTAATAAACACTGAGGAGTTTTACCTAAAGGTGATCAGCTGAACAACAAGAAAGCAGGAATTAAAAACGAAGTACCATAGTAAGCATAGACAGCAGCAATCCATATCTTGCCGGGAAAATGAGTGAAAGGACTGAATATTTAAACAGTAAGGAAACTAACAAGCACACGCGGTGCCATCTGGTGGTGACTCCTGCCAGTGCTCCTCCCCACGAATCTGACGTGATTTTGTATTGCACTGTGTAGACCATTACAGGGGACGGCTGTTAAAGTGGTGTGAGCTACTGTCTTGGAAGGTACAGGTTTGAATCTCACCTCCTACTGCTGAATCCTTGATCAAGATACCCTAAGTTGCTTCAGCAAGTTACCCACCCGTACATACAGGCTAATAATTGTATGCAACTTGACATTGTAAACCCCCCATTGAGAGAGGAGAGAAAGGGAGAAAGAAAGAAAAAAAGCCAAATAAATGGAAAATGTAGGCTGTAAAAACTTCAAGGGGAACAAAGACCAGAGGAACAGAATATGGAGATGAGACAAAGGGTCTCAACTGAGAAACCTGAAAATTAGAGTAACATTTTAAGACATGACCTCTGCAAACACATTCAGATACAGTCACTAACCAATTTTATAGCAAAAGCATTATCTGCACAAATATTCTACGTTTTGAGATGTTTCTCCAGTAACCAGCTGTCATTTTGTGTGGCGAGTTAAAAGTATTCACTTTTCTCTTAGGTCCAGTTCTAAAACAAGCCAGAATCAAAAGTACAGATAATTTGGGGTTTTCCCCTCCCAGAGGAGCTCCTTTAGAGTCACTCTTTTATACAACACAGTTCAGCACAGCAGGAACAAAAGTGAAAGTAAGGTCCCATTCTGAAACAAAAGCAGAAATTCATTTGAAAACAAGAATGCTGTCTGCAGTGGGTGCTGTTATGTTTGTGGCTTGCCCTCTAAAGTACAACTTTCTACTTGGCTGGTCACAGCTAGAGATGAAAGGAAAGGGAATTCCTGTCACAAAGGTGATGTACCACAGACATGTCACTTTTCACAGTCTACACCACTTCCATCAAAGGGCAGAACCCATGTTAAATATAGCCATTTTGTGAGAAGTGTGTGGTCCACTCATGTTTGTATCTTGTTTACAGATCAAAGCTACACTGCCCATCTGTTGTGCATTTTGTCAGTGTGAGGTCACTCAGGGGGGTCACCATATTGGCAATCGACTACCTACCTGGCTAAATGGAATTAAAGTATGGAAATTATAAAGCATGTGAGTGCTCCCCAAGTTAAAACCACTACACAAGGGGTCCAAACAGAAAACCTTTTGTAGGATCTCCCTTCCTCGGTCAGAATTACTTTAGCCCTTTTGCCATTAAACAGTCAGCATCCATTTCTGAGGCTCATGTCTTTAATAATCAAGTACCTTTACAAACTGCATCACATTTCCCCAAACTTCACTCTCTATACAGGTAGATGAGTAATACTCACCAAAAGTTGTCTTCAAACATAACTTAGCTGCATGCAAACAAAGCTCTTCACCCATTATGAGATGCACTTTGGTTACTTGAGAAAAACCCCTGCACTTTGTACTTTAAGTTTCCATTTAAAATCCCTTGGGGGGGGGGGGGGATGATTGTAGGTCAGGCAGGACAAAACTGCACATGCATTGTCAACAAAACACTATTTCAAGCATGTTATTTGATACATGAGCAGATTAACAGCAAGGATCATACAGTCATTTTAAAAACTTTTATTAACTCCAAAATTTTAGTCTTTCACCAGGGAAAGTTAACTTTGCCTCATGTTTGGAATATTCGAGAGATTCTACCACAGAACAGCAAGAGGTGGTCTATCAATTTCTGATTCAACGCGAAAGGAACCCTATATACAGTATGTAAAGTTACAGAAGTGAATAAACGTCAGCACTCGCTAAACCAGATTTCCCGGCAGGCTAGGGTCGACAAGAACCGGGCCTCCATTTTGAACACAGTGACGGCCACGCCGTATGTCGCACTGACACTCCTCCACTACGGTGACCACCCTGGCGACGCGTGTGTCTCCGGCGCACTGCAGCTCCACTGTCCGCCGCGCGGCCTTCACAGGGGAGCAGCGCGAGCAGAGCGCGCGGGCGCCGTCGGAGGAGCCGCACTGACCAAAGCACAGGTTGTTCTGCAGCACCACCGTCTCGCAGGCCTCGTGACTCACCTTCTGCAATCACACACACGAGCAGCGGTTTTCCCGCCGCATGTTTATCATACATACTACAAACCACTAGTCAGGTACAAAGTCGGCGCCGGACGTTACCTGCTGGAAGG
Source organism: Arapaima gigas (assembly GCA_900497675.1). Classification (NCBI taxonomy): domain Eukaryota; kingdom Metazoa; phylum Chordata; class Actinopteri; order Osteoglossiformes; family Osteoglossidae; genus Arapaima; species Arapaima gigas. Next base: position 10,400 of record UFQX01000015.1, read on the forward strand.
GGACGGTGTGGCAGCTGTGCTGCTGGACTTGTTTGTTTTTTATCGGCACGATGGACTGGAAGTCAGATCGTCTGCTGAAAGCGAAGTCATTCCAGAACTTTCTTGCGTTCTTAAATGAAGGGGCTTGGGCTGGATCCCCAGCATGGGACGCGGCTGTGGGTCTCGCAGCCCTGAAGGATGCTTCTGGCGGCTTCCTTTCCTCGGTGCTGCGGCTCCAGTTCCAGTTCCTCAGCTCTTCCAGGATATTTTGGAGATGCTCGGGGCTGGAACTCCTCGCGAGGTCGACGGGCACCGGGCCGTGGCCGAAATCCGCCCTTCTCCTCAGCTCTCCGAGCTGGCTGGCTATATGGGGGTGGGGGGAGTCCCGTCCCCAAGCCCCACTGTTCACAGCGCTCATCAGTACGACCGTTAGCCACCAGGGAACCATTAGTGCCGCCTCCCTAGAATGTTATAGAAGCCTCTGACCTGTGATGGTGGTGGGAGCAATCTGAGGGTCCTGCAGGATCGGCGAGCCTCACGAAAACATGATTTGAGCCACATCCAGCTGCAGACTGAGCGGCATCTCGGGCCGCGACACTTAGCCTTAAGACCCTAATTATGACAAATGACGTGTTTAAATGGATTCCCGCGTCGCGCGCAGAGCGCCCTTCCTTAGGCGGCTCTTTTATCTTTATTGCCGAATTCGTCCACTGACCACTATAAGCTACACAGCAGTTACTGGAAAGTTCAGTCATTGATTTGGGTTCCATTTAATTTGTGTCACTACAAAAACGATGTCATAAGGCGGAGCACCTGAGAAAGTTCACCTCGTTATGAATGTACACCTAAGAGCAATTCGTTAGGGGCTATAATATGCAACATTAAAAAATGCAACAATTTGTAATGAAAATGTTGTCAAAAATTATTAAATAATTCAAATAGAAATGAAAAGTCATAATACATATTATAATATAGAATGATTTAATAAAATACTTCTGCATCATCTGCTTGGAAATGACACATTTTTATAATCTGTACTGCATATGTTTATATATGGTATAATACAAGAGTATCTGACACCATAGTGTAGTTTTTCTTAATTCTTTACTTATTACACAACCCCCAAAGGGTGGGGGGTCAGTGTGTGTGTGTGTGTGTGTGTGTGTGTGTGTTCCTGTGAAAAGATACACACCATTGCACTTCTCTATCTCCACACTTCAAAGCAACATTGTTCACAGCCAGGATCCCCTACCTTTGTTGTCTTCTAACAGTGAGGGTGAAGCATGCCCACAGTTCTGCCTTCACATTGTGCTATGAGAAAAGTTCTGCTGAGTTCATTTCATTATATAGCTGGACATGGCTGCAGTCATGTATGAGATCTATTATATCATAAATACCAGAATGGTTGATGGTTTGACATGCATCATTACAGCTGAACACTTCCCTTGAGAACAGTCCTGGACTTCAAATTGTACTAACCTGGGCTGCAGTAATTCTCAAAATAAATTAATTTATTTGACTATTTTTAAGAATACTATTTATTGTTTTTTAATAATTCCTGACTCAGTGAGGCTCCTTTGAATTTAAATTAAGTCCACAAATTGGAAAAAGTGCTGGACGCTCCTTGTCGCATTCCAGTGAATGATGTATTTAGTTACTATTAAGTTATATGTCTGTCATAGTTTTGTATGTTGATTGGTCTTAAGGGTTACTAATTATCACATTGCTCAAGTAGCAGAGGAAAGCTAAATTTGTAGAAATAAGAGTGGAGGTAGCTGTAAAATTTTTGTCTTAGTGGGGACTAATTAATATTACTTTGCTGTAAACTTATTTTTACTAGAATAAACTAATACCTCATTTTGTGTGCTCGCTCTTGCTGTAGTCTGACTGTTCACAGAATATGATAATTACTAGTTGTAAGATAATCAATTTCACACAAAGGTATAATAAACACCTACATGTTGGCTCACACTATAATGTGGAAAGTGGCTAAAACCAGTGAAACCCATGCACATATTCATTTTACTGGTAGCCATAGCTTTTTTAGTAGATGTGTTAGAGTTATAAAACTGATCTCACTTTCAGAAGTATTACATTTTTATAAAAAAAAAAAAAAAATCAATTTTTCATAGTCCATGGCATTTTCTGTCTATAATTTAAAGCGCACAGAAGCCCTGGTAAACCAAATCTGTGAGAATGGGTCTCACTGTGTTTTCTTTGTGTCATAATTCATTTTCTTGGGAATCTTATGCACGGATTGGCCTTCATCTCTCAAAATAATAACAAAAAAAATATGTAGCCTTCATCTTTATGCACATTTTTGAAAGTAAAATTATAAAAAAAAGGATTTTTTTTCGTACTGGATCAGAATAGACATCCATTCGCAATGTCAAGCATCACCACACTGTCCTATTTGACAGTTATAATCACTCCATTCATCATCTCTGACTTTATTAAAACTACTAAAACCACTACAATGAGTAATTAAAACCATCACGTAAAAATTAAAACTAATTTATAAAACCCAAGTTTAAAACCAACAAATATTCACAAAACGTGACAGTAAACAATCTAAACCAATACAAAAAAAGGATAGGGTAGTTACTAGGTACTTCACCAACTGAAAGACATGTGTGGCATTTTTCACATGGCATTAAATAACCCAATGGTTCAAAAACAAATTAGCATATTAACATGCTCAATTGGTTAACAGAGGGTTAGTTAACACAATGTGTTGTCAGTAGACTGCTGTAATAGTTGCTTAAAATGGGAGTTTGCAATTTTATGTAAAGAATGAAGTATAAAACATTTATTTCAAACATTACCAGTAATGTGTGATAATATTAATATCTTTCCTGAAGTTTTTGATTTATTTAATGATATCTTGGTGGACAGAAGTATCAATTTTGTTCAAAACATGAAGATTCTTTCATGATTTCAAACTTTTTGATGGCAGTGCACATCAGTGAAGGGTAATAGGGTGATGTGGGTTCAGTCAAAATGGTAGCTTTATTTCAGTGGTTCAAAGGACAAGGGTCTCTGACAGTAAATTGAGTCTAGAATTGAGGTCTGTTCTTTGTCTAGCTAACTTTACTTGTTGATGGACACAATTTACTATTATTTTTACTGTGTTCTCAGCTCTTAACTACTTAACTTATTAAAAAGTACAAGGGTCCTTCAATTTACATGAAAAAAAGAAAAATTCCAGCAACATAATTTCATCCAAGTGTGTAAAATTTGGGAAAAACATAAATTTGGTGTGTGTGGCGCCATTGTGTCTTTAATAGGAGATGTATATGTAAATATCTTGGTCATGATTGGTCAGTGGATGACTATTTTATGTTATGGTTCTCTTACACAGATAATAACGTTCTGAATTACTTAATAAACGTTGACTTGTTCTACGTTCTTCTACATCCAGTGCCTGTTTTTAAAACTTTCCTTGAGGACATGGCAACTTCGATGAAGTTGGTTTTATTTTTTACAAGTATGTGTAGGCGTTTCATTCATAACAAACCACCTCATTACACTGACCAGCATGACCCCCCCCCCCCCCCCCCCCCCCCCCCCCCCCCCCCCCCCCCCCCCCCCCCCCCCCCCCCCCCNCCCCCCCCCCCCCCCCGCATGCCTGTATGTGCTGTGCCACGATGCACTACAAGGTGTTTTTACAGTGTTTTACTGATATTTGGTTCGGGAGTTTTGGGATGGGCTGAGAAACATTATTTTCCACTTAATAAATAATGGATATAGCTGTCTCGATTTAGGCGCTTTCGATTTAGACGGACTTTACAGGAACTACACATAAATGGAGGGACAACTGTATAACGACCGGGACTGGTCTTTGATGAAGAAATTAATAGGACTGTGCACTCTTTTGTCCAACAGACGTCGCCATTTCCTCGTTATTTTTTAAATAAATGTAACGTCAGGAGAAAATGACCAAATTATAAGTTTCCATAAACTGTAAAATACAAGTTATTGTTCTGAAGAAGGCCAATAATTTGGGACTGTTAGTACCAAAGGTAATTTCATTACGTGAAAATTTTAATTTTCGTTCTCAATCTATTTTATGCTGTTGTTGAATTATGCTCTAAATACATTTAAAATGTTACCTCTTCATATACTGGAGTTTACAAATAATTGCATTTGAAACAACTTAACGGTACAAACCCATTAAAACGTAATGTTAGAGGCTATAGTTTGAAAGTACAGAAACAGAATTTGTCTTATTTTTCACATTGAACAGTTAAGTCACTCTGTAACTGCACTACATGTAAATATATGTTTCATGAGATGACTGGATGCTGTAAGTGCTCAGTGTTCGTTATACACACCGGCACCTGGAAAACTACAAGAATAAATAAACAGAAAAAAACAGCATTCGGCTACCATACAGGCCCAGACGATGATGTTGGAGGAAGTTCTTCCCCGCACGCAGCAGCTGAGGGCCCTATTGGTGGCCAGAGGAGTCCGTCACTGAAGGCCCATGTCAGAGGGACGGGAGTTCAGCTCATCCATGACAGCTCCAGCACTGAGGTGCCGTTATTCCACAAGACCATCCGGAAAGCTCCGTTTTCATGCACATCGCCAGCCTCCAGCCTCAGGGCGGCTCTCCAGAGTCGGTGTCTTTGAGACGCGGATGAAAAAATGAGGAAATGATTACCGTTCTTTCCCGCGAATAAAGCAGTAGGGGGCCGTTTAATACGTCCGATCATCTCATCCTGATAATTTCTCCTTACTTCTCCCATGAGCGCTTTGTCTTTTTATATCGGATCAAAGTGTGTCTTCTGATGAAATCCGAGCATGTCAGGGAAACACTACAAGGCTCATGAAGTCAGCTGCTGCATAAAATACTTTATATTTGGATTCAATATTATATTTTGGGTAAGTGAACTGCGACTATTATTATTATGCTGTCCACTAATTTTTCTGCTGGTCCAAAATGATCCCCCCCCAAGTATCAATGTCTTTGTTTGGATCGCACAGCCTGTTTGCAGACTTGCGTGTCCGACTCCGTCCCCCAGTGTCCCTCTTTGCAGGGTTCAGCTATATGGTGCGTGTACGTTATTTATATATGTATGTTTCAATTATGTCGGGCAAACTGGTACAGAATTGCTGTGCTTTTACGAGCCATTTTGCGTTCTGTACTCATTATAAGACTGAACGAATGTGTTCTGTGCTTTTCTTTAAAAAGAAAGACCGTTCGTCTTATTTATTTCCCATGATGATTTCTCATTAATTCAGGTTGAAAAACCGATGTGATTTCGACAGTTTGTTCGCAATGGCAGTATTGGGATGTTTTTATATATTGCACGTTTCGCTTTGCGTGCTTAGATTTGCGTCCCGCAAAATGAAGGCAGGGGTGTGCGCTGCGCCCGAGGTGCATTTTGCGTCGAAATATAGATTAATTTCGTGGCTTCCGAGAAATCCGCGAAATAATTAAAAATCCTGCAGTTGAGTAATTTTTTGAATCACCTATTTATGTTTTGGAGAGAACAAATCTGATGTAAGAGTTGTGTCACATACTGACTACATCACATGCAAAATTATGAGAAAAATCTGGGATTTGCAACCGTCAGCAAACAAATAAATCCATAATAGGTTAATGCAAATCAGTTTTATTCATTTTTGCTGGAAAGAACAGACTTTAAGTTTGGAGGAATTCCAGAGGCTCAGATCTGTTTCTTCCCAGGAGTTAAGACCCAGAAGGAGATGCCTCAGGGTCCCCCGCCTCTCTGGTTTAAAGAAAATTATTTTAACAGATTAAATGGTTTCACAGATCACTGTTCCCATGAAATAAGATTTCATTTTCTTGTTGTCTCCTCTCTCCCTGCCATTACCTCTGCCACTGGCCTCTCACTCCCTTTCCTGTCACCCACCTTGTATGATGTGTGAAGGAGAATCTGCCTTGAAGGTCTGTTGTCCACCTTGAGTGAAGCGCTGCTGCTGTGAGGGTGAGGGAGGTTGTGAGGTCCATGCATCTCACTTAAACACGGGAAACAGTCATGTAATCACACAGAGATGCTTGGCTTTTGTTGTAAGTGATTAGAATATCCATCCTGGCACCAAAATGTTTTGATGAGAGCTGCAAAATTAAAACAAGCAAATGTGATCATTTGCATAATAGGACAAAATCCATGGTGCTGTCAGTCCTGTCAGCCTCTTGCAGGTGTTTCTGTGTCCCCTTAGGCTTTGTGTCTTGAAAGTCAGGAATTCCTGGATTGTGGACAGATACAGCAGGAAACATTTTGACAAAACGGCCATTTTTGACTATGATTGCAAGACTTCTCCTACTCCTAATTCCTGTGACTCACTGTGTTTTGGATGTTGCAGTGTTGCACCCCTGTGCGAGCTGAATGCTGTAAAGCTGTTTTTCAGTGTTGTTCGTGTTTCTTTTTGAGATCTGAAACGGTGACCCTGATGTGTGCTTGGTGTGGAATCAGCTTTGGTCATAATGAAAGACAGACTGTTATCAAAGACGCACCAGAAGAACGCTGCACACAAATGCTGCATAGATAATCGACTTTGATTCATTATTTGTGATAGTCCAAACTTTACAGATACTGCCCTCCAGTGAATGATTTAATTGTTGATTTACGTTGGTTTCATTTCTTTCACAGAAGCGTAGTCTGAGCGAGCAGCTCTCTAGATGTACTGTATCTCATCAGACCGTCTGTGGTGTCAAATAAACACTGACACTTGCTTAACGATGAATGCAAAAAGCCCAGGGCATAATGTTACCAGCAATTGTCCTTTCCTGGGAAGCTGTCCTCAGGGTAACACAGTATTATTTAGACTTTCATTCCTGATTTATACAGGAGTCAGAGGTTGGAGGACTTATTTAATGCCTATGCTTGAACATGCATAGTGAACATAAAGGCTTTTAACTGAAAATGTAATTTTTCTGTGTTGCGGACACCCTGTGTGATGCATCTTGCGTTCAGCTGACAGTAACGGTCAAGACAGAGACATACTCAGGAACTTAGACTCATAGTGTGTGTCCAGTAGTGTGTTCATTTAACTTGTATTACATGAGGTTGCCATGTCAAAAAACAGAGCTGTAAATAGAATTGAGGAATTACCTTGAATAATTGATTTGGTCTTCAATGTAAGAAAGGTAATACACTGAGACAGTTGGTCTCCTCTGCTGCATACGAAATAAAGTTCAGTATTTAAAGCAGCAAGTGTCCCTTATGTTGCTCCTTTGGGGTGGTCAGCAACATAAATCATGAGCATGGTACACCCTCCAGATGAGGATGTTCTTTATTTGCCTTTTCAACGTCTGGTGAAAAGCTTTTTATGCTGACTATTACTGTAAGTTTTTTCATCCGTCCATCTATTGTCATTAACTGCTTATCCTGAGGAGGTTCGTAGGGTTTCAGAGCCTATTTTGGAAGCACAGGGCACTATTTTGCATTCCTAGCATTCACATAACCACCACACCAGTGTTGCAGACATTACATTTTTAGTCATGTGACCAACTACAACATTTTTCTGCTATGCTGTTGTCATGTTCTGACCTTCAGATTAGGCAATTATTCAACAACTCAGTGGTACAATAGCAAGACCCGCCTGAGATGTTGGCAGCCATAATCTTGCAAGTGTGTATTCGTAACCACTGCAGTAGCACAGTAGCACGATCTTAAAAAAGTTGATAACTGCCTTGGTTCTGCATCACAACAATAGTCTTGGATGTGCTTTCAAGGCTGTAAAACAAAAAGAAAAGGAAAAAGAACATTTTCTAGGTGAAGGCCTGACTGGGAACAGAAGGGTTGATCCTTTAGCTTTGGGATACCATGGCTTCATTCTATCTCTTTTTCACGCTTGTATTTTTTCTGGATATGCTCAAGAGGTGATCATTCCCTCCAGACTTGGAACGAATGGCCCATGCTGTTCAGGCTATTCCTCAGACCTCTGTTGCTCTGGAATCCTCTGGTGGCAACATTATCTGCTGTATCTCACCGAGTACCTGGAGGCAACCACAACTTTATTTTAGTGGAGATGGACAAAACTAGGCCACAGTACTGCCAGTGGGACTAAGGCCTGACCAGAGAGGAGTTTGGTAGATGTGTATATTTTCAGTGTTCGTGCACCTGTTTAAAGAAGCTTTTCTGGGAATGCTTTCCCATCATACACTGTATACTTCATAGGTAGCACCTATTAGGCCTGAGATCCATTGTACTTTTTGTTGGGAGAAATTTTGTGCTGAGGAGTTGCCCAAGCACTTAAGTTGGAAACATATTTTCACAAATGTCTTTGAATAAATTGCTGAAATATTTGTTACAACAGTAAAGTAGCTTAATTCTTTAGTATAACTACAAACAGCTTTTTTAAAATAATGGTTCAGGGCCATAAAACTACTGAATGCTACAATAAGGCCTTGAAGGCTTTACATTTGGGCTGTTGTACTGTTGTGTATGGAATTATAATCATAAGCATTTCCTTCAGCTTAGTGAAAAATAACTAAGAGTGAAGCTGGAAAAATTCATATTTAGCACACTAAAGAGCAATGGATTCTTTTTTAAAGTGCCTTGTGGGTTGCCTTTACAGATCACTGTCAGTGCACTCATATGTAAAGTAAATAGTTTGTGCAGAAAAATGTATATATTTTTAAAAGTTGCTTTTGTGGGCATAAACTCTGAAATGAACCATCAACAGTTGTACAGTAATTTATTGTCAGCCAATTAAAATATACTTTATTATAAGTTAGGTGGTCAATTCAAACTAAGTACCTTGGACATGGGTGCTAGAGCAGAAGATGGGACCTGAACTTGGGTCCCGTGAGTGTAAGGACACAGCTCAATTCATTCCACCATCTGCTGTCCAAAGGACACCAAGTTTACATAAAATGCCAAATAAATGTTGTTTAATATAATTGCTATAAAGAAAGATCATTTTACAACAGACCGAGATAGGACTTTATTGATCACTGCAGGGAAATTCTCCGTACAGCAGCTGAACGCATACTGATGTACCCAAAATTATTGGTATCCTTGCATTTAGTACAAATAATACGTAATTCTTCCTGAAAAGTGTTGAAAATGAAAGATCGTGTTATCCATGCATGCAGTGGAACAAAATAAAAAAGCTGTGAAAAGAACTGAATCCTTGCTTATTATACAAAGACACTATAAAACGGCCAGGACAGTATTGTCGATACCCATTAGAAGTTATACGAAATAACTGTATTGTAGTGATACATCAAGCAGACTGTTCTCCTTTAATTAGTACCACAGGTTTGTTAAGTCTTATAATCCCTCATTTAGCCAGTTTAAATAGAGAGAAGTGCTTACTCTGCTGTTTTGTGTCACTGTGTGTATCACACTAAACATGGAAAAGAGGAAAAGCAGAAAGTTGTCTGAGAAGGTTAAAAAGAAGGTAATAGCCAAGTGAGGTCAATGTAAAGGCTACAAGACCATCTCCAAACATCTTGTATGTTCCTGTGACCACTGTTGCCAATTAAGAAGTTAAAGACCCATGTGACTGTAGTAAACACCCCTAGACATGGCTGCAAGAAGGAAGTTGATCCAAGATTGATGAGAAAGATTGTTCAAATGGTTGAGAAAGAAACAAGGAAAACATCAAAACAGATCCAGTCTGACCTTTAAGTTGAAGTTGCCACTGTTTCACACCATCTGTCGCTGTATGAATGAAAATGGGCCCCATGGCAGAAGACCTAGGAAGACTCAGAAACACTAAAAAAGCTTGACTGGAGTGCATGTTAACAAACCCCAGTCCTTCTGGGAGAACTTTTCGATAAATCACACCAACTCTGTGTCTACAGAAAACAAAAAAAGCTGTCAAATAAAAGAACACCAGCCTTACCATGAAACCTGGAGGAGACTCAGTGATGTTTTGGGTTATTTTGTTACCTCTGGCAATGGGTACTCAAATCTGTTCAGGGTGTGATGAAATCAGAAGACTATCAGGGCATTTTGGAGCTAAATATACAGCCCAGTGTCAGAAAACCATGTTTCAGTCACAGGTCATGGGTCCAGTAGGGTGATGCCCTGAAAAATACCTCAAAAAGCACCCAAAAATGGATGAGAATAAAACATTATACCCTTCTGAAGTGGCCTGCTATGAGTCCTTAACTGAATCCATTAGGTCATCTGTAGAAAGAGCTGAAACTCACAGTCGGGAGAAGCACCCATCAAACCTGAGAGGACAGGAGCAATTTGCTGAAGAATAGTGGGCCAAACTACCAGTGAAGCGTAGCTCTCATTCAGAGCTACTTAAAGGGCTTCTTTGCAGTTATTGCCTCAAGAGGCTGTGCTACAAAGTATTAGGTTAAGAATACAAATTTTTTTTGTCCATGCATTTCCTTTGTTTTGTTATTTAAAATAATTCATAAATCAAAAGCAGTTTCTATTCCATAAATGTGAAATGTAGAATGGTGGACACCAAATGCTTTAGTCAGTTCGTTTCTGAGAAAATTGTTTTTTTGATAAAGTGGAAGGGTACCAATATTTTCTGCCACATCTAATTATTTTACTAATTATTGTTGATGGTTTCCTGTGTACTTTTATGGAAGCAGATGGCTGTTGTTGAGAAGGACTTTCTGAAGCACTTCCTAGCGCACCTAAGTTAAATAACTCGGTGGCTGAAAGAGTATGTGGTGATCACTTCATGTGGGGGATGTGAGCCATTGTCCATGACTGTAGCTTCTTCTTCATTCTGACCCAGTCACATCTTTTATCAAATCAGGCATCTGATGTATGACAGGACCTGCTTTCTTCATGATTGTATTAAGTCTATGTCTCTCATCAGAAGTAAAGTTCCCCCCAGCACATAAAGATCACACTGGTGACTGTGGTTTGGTAGAACATGTGGAGGTTGTTGTTACACACATTAAAGGACTGTAGCCTTCTAAGAAAGTCCACCCTGACTGGATCTGTGGTGTGAGACCTATCCAGTTTATTGTTGATGTGGGCCCTGGAACTATTTGTATATGTCTATACCTGCACCCCCAGTAGTAACTGGGCACAAAAGTTCTTTAATATGCTGAAGATCAAACACCAGCTCCAGGGGTGTAGTTGTTAGTGTTATTTGAGATGAAAACTGGTGTTCAACATACCAACCCAATGTGATCCATCGTCTGAATCAGATGATTGGTGTAGTATCCTTAAAGTCACCCTCAAAATCATCCCCAGGATTACCTTCAGTTATCCTCACATATTTCTATTCTGTGTTCTTTGCAGATGTGGAAAACTTGACGTTGAATGACCATTCTTTTTCTGTTGTGGGAATGGCAAAGACCTCAACAGGCCTTGGAAGTTCTTGCACACCTGTGGATTTTTATAGGGCTGCCTCATTTGTTCGACTGCAGGGGTTTGCTGCTTTCTAGACTTTACACCTGGCTTTACAGCCAGTCTAAATGAGTGGCTCTGTTTCTAGTCTTTGGAACATGGGCACTGTGACTCACTTTCCTAAAGGAATAATTGTTTTGTATGAGGAAGACTAAATAGTAATATCACCCAAGGGCTGTTTTGTGTTTATTTTTAAAAGTGATTTTTTACTTGGTCAGCAGTTTAGTGAAGAAAAGATACATTTGATGTTGTGCCCATTCAGACAGACAAGCAGATATCTGAGTTTCAGAATGCAGTGTTTACCTGCTGTCTCATTTAGACAGAGGGGGATGTGGTCCAGACTTTTCTGCTTTCTTTGCTGCTCACAGTGTTGTTCTAACCACATAGACTGATATTCTTGTTTGTGACCATCTGGATGTTACTGACACATACCCTTCACGTGTGTGTGCTCATTTTGAATTAGATTCTGTGTCAGGGGAAGGGGTCACAATGTTGTCCCCCTGTTTTGGTTTGGCTTTATGGAAGATGCAGGGCTCATCTTTTTATCTGTGACACAGATCAAACTTGTAGGAGTTTCTAGAATTTTCCATTGTACGTTTTGCACTGACACTGTGTTTTACCTCAGGTCAACTTTTTAAGTGTTTCGCTTTCCAAGCTTATGCCAAGCTTCTGGGAATGAGGTTTGCGGGGACAGGTGTGTGATTCCTGGACACTTATTCAACTGTAATGGGAACCGTCTGTTGTCATTCACACCTTTATTGGTTGCTGTGTATAATGCGTTACTTAATGTCTTTCGTCTTTCATAAAGAGGAAGACATAGACCTTTGAAGGTCTTGCAGACCTGTGGGTTTTTATAGGCTTGCCTCATTTGTTCGACTGCAGGGGTTTGCTGCTTTCTAGATTTCAGATATGATAATAGCTAGTAACATGGGGCAGCAGATAGTGCTGAGGTTAGAGCTCTTACCTTGTAGTCAATAGACTTGATTTCACAACCCTCTTCCTCAAGTAGTACCCTTGAGAAAGGCACATACCCTGAAATACTCCAGTAAAAATTACCATGCTGTATACATGGGTAAAGTAGCTTCTTGCATTGTCTCTTACCTTATCAAGAGGTGCTACAATATACTAGTGTCCTCTTGTCTTTCCACCGCTTTCACTTTCACTTAAGTGTTAGTAATCAGTTATCAGTAGAAACCATAACTAGTTGTCATCATGCAGTTTTACCGTGAATGGCTCCAATAAAAATTATCCACTGTATAAACTGATAAATCTCTATATGAAGCTTACCATTGTGAGTTGCTTTGGAGAAAAGTTTCAGATTGCAATATATGTGTAATGTAAGAAAGGATCTCTTTAGTCATTTATGATAACAGCTTTAAGGTGGTGAGAGCAAACTCAGGTGACAAAACGGTATGGTTCTGACAACACGTTGGTGTCATGAAAATAGGTGTAGAACTTTGTCAAAATAGTCATGTGTTGTGCTGCACCAAATCCTACTTTCAATTGAATGGCAATGTGTACCAGCCATGCTTGGGCAGCTGAGATTCCTTCTTAGTCTTGAGAGAAGAACAAGGAGGTGGATCTGTGTCTGGAGTTCAGTGTTGATTTCAGACCTTGGAATGATGTTTACATTTTATTCTGGTAGAAAGACACTGCTGAGGAGTTGACCCACTCACATGCTGAAGCTATCAGAAAACCATTAGTCACAGATGGTTAGGGGGCTGCTGTGGACCAGGTCCCTGTTATCTGGCCTGGTGTGGGCAGCTCTTTGGCTGTTGCCATGTGGCATCATTGATCTGATTGCTGTCCTCTGGCTGGGCTGTTGGGTTACAGATGTCTGTCTTGGCTGTTTTTCTTGCATTACTGAATAAGTTTTGCAAGACTTTCTAGCAAATTCAGTAACTGAATGTCCTCATTTTCGGGAATTTACGGGTGTGACAGGACTCTGAAATGGGTTGTAGGCAGTCATATTTTCCCGTTAATTATACAGATCTAACAGATATGCCTTTCAAGTCACTGGATTGCATGATGATCTTAACAAAGACCATATTGTCCCGGTTCGTGCTTCGGAGTTCTAACATGGGTCGTAAGCAGAGCTGCAGATTAAGCAGCCTGTTCATTCTGAGCGATTGTATTCACCACCCCCTTTGAGTGGTAGCTAGGGATCTCTGGTGCTGAGTGGGGTGTGGTTGTGGACTGCTTCACAGAACTCACATCTGTTTTTCACTGACTTCTCTGTGTCTTTATCTCTACCCACATGTGTGGTGGTGGTACAGATATGTTTCTAAATACTCTAATCTGAGTTTTACTTTCTACCGTCTTTCCAATGGTCAAAAAAGTTCACAACTTTGTAGGTGGCTCAGTTACGCAAGCGTGTTCATGTTTTTTCATTAAACTAACTCTTCAAGCTGACCCCTGTGAAATATATATACATATTATGTAGGGTAGGTAGAGTAAGTAGTGCTAAGACCTGCTTGACTCATGGTGACTACTCATGTGTGCTTCATAATAAATGGGGCTGCTGAAGTGGTTCGGTATTTCCCTGCATGCTTGTCTTTGTTTTAGGAACACAGGAAGCGCATACAAACTCAACACATCCTGGACTGAATTAGAAACTATGACCAACTATGTGGATCAAAAACTATGAGTTACTGCTGTTACCCGTTACCTGCTGTGGCACTGTAACAGGGTATAAAGCAGCGAAGGGTTTTCAGGTTTGCAATAAGTGATAGTAATGGTGCCTGTGTTTTGAAAAGGGATGAGATGTGTTAGAGGGGCGTATCCTGTAAATGTGGATTCATAGGGGGTGGGGTTCAATAGTGTGGATTCATATAGGAAATTGCCTATCTCTTTACTTGGTGTTGCCTACTGGTGTGCATGCAGGTGAGGAGTGACCTGGAGGGGGGCAATGTGTGTGGGGAAATGAATGACCATGTGGAAATACTCACATGTTCCCCAGCTGTGAAGGAAAAATCCCCTCTCACGTATCTCCACATCCAAATACTCATATCCATGTTGATGATTTCTGCGCAGATTTTAACTGTATTTCAAAACTTCAGCATTTTTTAGTTTAAAATTAGTGCATAACATGGAATTTTTTCCTAGTAAAGAAACTGCAGAAACTGGCACATTAAACTGCTGGTCTGATAAGTTGAAAGACCAGAAAATGGTTCAGGGGTTTTAGAAAATGTCCCATTTTCTAAAACATGGCTTTAAATTTAATATTTGAAATTCCAGTATAATCTAATGCTCCTCTTCCCCCCCATACAGCTCACACAATTTTAAAATAGTTTCTACTCCTCTGGGTACTGGAGACATCCTTCCTCCATGTTTCTTATTCAGCTTTACTGGGTCAGAATAGAGTGTATCAGAATTGACATTGTATTGGTGTCAGTGCTTGGGGGTCCATAGGGGTTGATGAAGATTGGGAACTGTGACTTTGGAGTTGTCTCCATAGCGCACACTTGTATTAAGTTGACTGGAGGGAATACCCACACTGGCAGATGGGGAGTGTTGTTCAGTGTCAGCATTGGGCACCAGGGGCCTTGGACTGTGATCTGGAGAGCAGATGGGAGAGTTTTTTTGTCATTTGTGTGTGGTTATTATGTCTTCTTGGAAACAATGGCTGGAATCACTTCTGTTGCTCCATGGGGCTTTGACCTGGCATGTACTGTAAGAAAGAATTCGAAGTTTGATGAATTCTTTGGCTGTGGAGTCGACCAAAGACCTTTCTTCCAAGTCACTGAGGAGGAAACGGGTTTTGGCAGAACAATAATGTGTCCAGAGTGCTGCCTTTTTCTCTGCCATGAGCATTGAGTTTAACTCCGACATCACTGCCGGTTGTGAATGGGCCCTCAAAAAAAAAAAACAGTCTTCAAACAGTCAGATGCAACATTTGTATTCATCCTTAATCAAAGTGAAAATTTAGTTACACCAGTTAAAGTTTAGTTAAAAAATTTAGTTAAACCTTAAAGTGACCTTTGTGCTTTTTGGTACTTTGTGTGACTTGCATGGTTTACTAATAGGATCATTGTAATATATGGTGTATTGTTGCTGCATTCTTAGCTGGAAATGGATATAGAGATAATAGTTTTTATATTTGATGTCCCCTCTGAAGGAGTGTTCAAAGTGGAAAAAATAAGTACCAGTAATCCACTTATTAGCATATTGGCATGCATATTGGTTGGGATCAGGAAACTATGAGGTGCTATATTATATTTAGTAGGCAATATTTTACTCTCTCCAGAAATTCTAAGAGATGCTGATGTTCATATACTTTAATAAAGGGGACATAAATTTTGAACGAATATTAGGAAATGCACCCAAAGTAATGAAATGTAACCATGAGGGTATTATCAATAATGACTACAGCAGTCTTTTGCTGGGAGAGCAGTGCAACCAAACAATCTGCTCTGGGGTGGAGAAAAGAACACTGGGAGTGTATGAGAAGTATTGTATGCAAGAAAACCATACTCCCAATGTCTATGTGGTTCAGTCAGTCATCAGTGATGTGTTACTTGTGAAATGTGTAGTGCAAATATCAGTTAGCCCAGTTGGCAAGAATGATATATTTCCCATCATCTAAATATAGATGACAGCACTTTATTGTTGCTTACCTCAAAATTAAGTTTGAGTCTCTTTCTGCAACCACATTCACACAGCATAGTATACATGAACCCCCCCCCCCCCCTTAATCGCACCTTGAACAGGGGGGATCACTGGGGTTTAGGACTGTGACTCTGGGCATGAGCATAGTTTGTGATTATCTGAGGAAACTTTGGCTTCATTTTGTCTGGCTGCCTGTTGGATACTTGGACTCCTTCCTCCTTCCACTTCTTGCTGCAGTAAAAAATACCCACCTATATAAAATGAGAAAATTATTATAAGCAAATTAATAGTGTACATCAGTTTGGAAAAAGTACCTGCTAAATGAATATATGTAACTAAGAGGCAGAGCAAAAAGTTCGCTTCTGCTTGTGATACTTCTATGTCATGTCCCAAGCTTCTGTTGCCATAGAAATGCATCAGGAGTGCAGCTGGGTGCCATTTAGGGAATTTGATAGACATGCAATCATATTTGCACCTTTGTTCAGTAAAGAGCAGCCAGAATGCTGTCTGTTACCATATGACCAGTTGGTTGTGAATTCCTGAACCAAGAGGAAATGGGTGTTGGAGGCAGTCTGGCTCCCACACACTGCTGACATCCACCTTCGAAAATGTCCTTGTATTTGTGCATGCTAGCCATCCTGTTTAGCCGTCATCTGGGGCAGCATCTGTACTGAACTTGGGTGTCCTGCTGAGGCTAGGGCACTGCACCCTGGTTATAAGATAAGATTATTGTTGAGGGCCAAGTCCATTTGCACATACACAGAATCTGACATATATCTATGTAAAGAATTTAGTTACGTTACTTACAGAGAGTAGCGGCAACATTAGAGTAGTCACATGACTTTCCATTTGGAGTTATTGAGTTGATTTTAAAATGGGATAGGGGTGTAGATACTCTCATTCATCTAATGCAAAATGGTATTGTTTAGATCAGTCAAACATTAGGCATCTTAAAAATATTTACGTGGTTTGAGACTTTTGTCTCACCTTGTAGCTGCATTTAGTGACAGATTAATACACATATTACCTAGGCCATACATTATATTCCTAGAGCAGAATATGCAAATTCCCTTCAGTTTGTTTTGAGCAGGATGCCAACAGTGCAAACTGGATGTCTATTCAAGTGTGGTATGGATTATAATGTGCGCTTCAAAGGCTGATAATGGGCACTGCCTGAGGTAAAAAGCTGTTTTTGTGATTGATGCCAGTGGATAACATGTTGGATTCTGTTCCGTTCCTCAGCTACTTGGCGTGGCCTTCCTGGGGATTGGACTCTGGGCATGGAGCGAGAAGGTCAGTCTGCTGCTGCCGCCACTGCGTGTGTGTGTCTGTGAGGCAGGGTACACCATGAATGGGATGTAAGTTTGTTGCAGGGTGTATAATTTATTTTATGGAAATACAATAATCCCTCAGTATCTGAATCCAGTTTGTCCCTGAAAACACGTCACATACTGAAATTTTGGAAACCGAGTGCCTATTTCCCATTATTTAAAATGGGGGAAAATAAATGAATATTGCACTCCCAGTCTATCAGAAAACAGCTATATATATATATATCTATCAACCCATGACTTCAGCATGATAATAAACTCTAAACACCAGTTATCTAGTCAGTGAACACTTAATATTGCCATTCGTTTTCATGTTTATAGCATGTGGTTCAGTACAGGACATTAGTGCTCCACCCAGAGTGCCATTGTGTTAAACATGGGAGATGAGAGAGTGCATGCACGGGGTTTGCAGCAGTGTTATGAGATGTTGAATAAAGGGAAGATGTGCGATAAGGTGACCCACTGTATCCACCTTTTTGTTTGACACAACAACCCGGATTTACGTAAATAGTTAAGACAAGTATTCTAAACATGTTCAGACAAACTGAAACTAGTGAAAACAGGTGATAAGACACCAGCGTGGGAGTGCGTGTGCATCTCGCTTTGGATAAATTTGTAACGGTATACAATACAGTTTATTACATACAGTTTTTTTTAAAATTAGAGTACACTGTGCTGTTCTGGCAAAAATTTGGATATGGAGAATTTAGATACTGAGTGGTTGTTTGTGTATTTAAAATAGTTAAAAATGCAACACAGAATAAATGGGAAATGTTGAGTTATAGATAAGGGCTGGTGTTGTTATGTGAAGTTGATGAACCTTGAAGTAATGTTATGGACCATTGCTGCTTCTGAGTGTGAAACGGAGCATAAAAAACCAGAAAACCAGCTTCCCAGGATTCCCAAGAGCTGTTCTGAACCTGCCCACAGAGGCGTATAGGGTCCCAAACGTTTCAGTCTCAAAACATCATAGTGGCTCTACTGAGACTTATGACCGCAAGAGTAAAAGGAACGCTGTGCTTCTTCAGAGCTCTGATCAGTCCAGCTGGGTATGAGGTAATAGTTGCTCTGCCCAAACTAGCTAGAGAAAGAGTTTTAAAAGTTGTATTGGCTAGCAGAGCAAAAGTTGTGAAAAGCAGAGAGACGGAATAAGAGCAATGAGAACCAGTGTTTTTGAGCCTTTACATTATTATTACTCGTTCTTAAGGCCATCTGGTACCTGTGAGCTGTTCTGACATTATTATTTTTCTGCTGTTGCTATGGGGCTTTTTAAGTCTCAGTAGTTATGATTCACTGGAAGTCTGGTAAGAATTTTAGGAGTGGCACATACTCGTGCAGAATTGCTCCCAGTGTGTAAAGAGAAAACTATTAGGTCCTTTAAAAGCTGAACAGCAGGTTTTTGTTGGGAAAGGTCCCTCGGCCACCATGGGAACAGAAAGACAGAATAACGCCCGTCTTATTTCACATGTGCCTCCAGTTTCTGTATGGTGAAACGTATTAAAACAAATAATGCGAGAACTAGCTACAAATTTAAATCTTGCACACACACACACACACACACACACACACACACACACACACACACACACACACACACACACACGTTATTATTATAAACTACAAAATGATTGGGGGTGTTTTTTTAAAGCATATAATAAAATATAGCATTCAAGAGTAGGTAACTGCAGTCTGTGATGAAGAAATTATACAACATCAGCATGAACATCCTTGCAACTCAGTATTGTGTGTTCTTGCAGTGTTTTGTCTCTGTGGCTGTGTCTGAGCAACCGTAATGTCCAAAGAAGATGGGTAAAGGATTTTATTGTGTGGGAGTGAGGGAGGAATGTCCAAGCCTCTCTCGGGACCTCACAGTTCTGCTGGGTCAGGCTGACACACTTACAACTGCATTCTGCTGCCTTGATAGTGTGTATCAAGCGTTTGTGTGTGCAGTTTTTGTGCATGTGTCCATTTATGGCCATGAGGGAGAAGTTTTTGCTATGCTGTTGCATTGTTTGTTGCATGCTGACACTATTGCTGAGAATGCAGTTCTCATGAGGTCTGCTGCCTTATTTACTGTAGTCTGTTGGTTCTAAACCCTCCACATCAGACAAACACTGGTACGCTTCATGCACTTTGTTTAAAACATTCCAGCTTTAAATGATAGTTTCCATTTAGCCATGTGTCTTGGCACCACAACCCTGACTTGGATAAGTGGTGAATGAAAGTGAATCACTGAGTGGGTATGTGTGCCGGGGCATCTAGAAAGACTTTTTATTGGTCATTTTTAATAAGGGAATGTCTGTGGGGTGACTGATGTTACTGACATCCCTGTGGAACATTCTAGATTAATCTATTGGATTGCCACCCTGGGTTTGTCCCTCCTCTCTTGTTAGGGTGTCCTCTCCAACATCTCCTCCATCACGGACCTGGGGGGCTTTGATCCCGTCTGGCTCTTCCTCGTGGTTGGAGGGGTGATGTTCATCCTTGGCTTCGCTGGCTGCATTGGAGCACTGAGGGAGAACACTTTCCTTCTCAAGTTCGTAAGTCCCCAGCCAGCTCCTGTGCTCTGTTCTGCAATTGGCCCTCCTCCAGACCAAGCTGGGGCCCTTTGTGTGCCTTGTCCCGTCAGAGGCAGCCTGCCAGTGGCCTCTGTCAGTCTTCTCATTGTCATGGTAACATCCCTGCAAGGTGCAAGGTCCAGTGCTTTTTGGGAATAGCTGTCAAAAGGAAAAATGTCAAAGCACAGTGGACTACAAGTATGTGTGCGTGTGTTTGTGTGTGTGTTTGTGTGTGTGTGTGTGTGTGTGTGTGTGTGTGTGTGTGTGTGTGTGTGCAAGTGTCCTGGAGAAAAAGGGGATTTTTTGGACTCTCATTGCTATGATGGGAGAGGGACACTATCTACCAGGGAATCTAGATTGAAATTGTTTCGACTTTATTTCTTTTTGATCCAACAGCAAAGGATTAGATGAGGCCCAGAAGCATATTGAATATCAGTCTAATGAGAAGCTCTGTACTGAAAATAAACATCAAACTAGGAAGAAATGTCGGACTTTGTTGTTGAAGGCAGGGATGGAAATTCAAGTAGAAGGACTGCGGAGCACAGGCGGTAACCGCAAGGCCAGAAGAAACGTGTAATCTCGACTATCTGAGCAAACTGAAATGTCAACTTCATGGACACACCGACCTTTAGTTTAATCGCTCTTTCAGATGTGATTAGACACTTTTATTCAGTGAAAATTCAGTTTCGGTCTATTGACCTTTCACTCTACTGAGTATTTCCTCTTGTGAATAGATATTGAATTTCATAATGACAAAGTAATTAAAACATGATAAATATTGAATGAATTTAACTGGATATTTTTTCTATAGATGGGTATCACTGATCCATTTACATTTTATATTTACATTTTCATTTATCCATGTTGCAAATGTTTTTCTTCAAAGCATACAGTTCAGGGTGCATAAAAGTGCATTTCAGAACTAAGAACTTTAGGTATGTGATTATTGAAGCTTGAGCCGTTTTTCTGAGGTCACCTTTTTTGCCAGCAAACTTTGGAAAATTCGCTGCTTGTAGAACTGAGAGTCAGATAGGAGGTAATGGTGATAATGATAGATGATGTGATGCAGACTTATGTAGGAGATTAGGAGATTGATTTTGAGACCCTTCTAAAATGCTGGAAGCAATTCAGCAGTTCTGAAGCACAGTGGAAGCTCATTGAACCACATTGTCTCCAAAACCAAATATCCAAGGTCTGTTGATTTTGGACTTCTTATGATTGGGACCACCAATTGGCCAGTGGTAGAGGAGCACAGTGCTTTTTCTGCATGGTATGGAGTGATTTAATCCAAATATTACTTGTGCTGAAAAAATCAAATGCAAATTAAACAATAGTTAGCAGGATGTTTCTGTCCAATCAGAAGGGTTTATCTAGGGGATATATATATATCCCCTAGATATATATATATATATCCCTCCTATTTAAAATTCTCACATTTAGATTAATTCATCATTTTTTCTTAAGCTCTCTAGTAGTCACTTGTTTGTGGAAGCACAGGTCTCCACTGTTCATGGAGATGTGGGTGCTCATAGTGCTGATGTGTTTGTCCCAGTTCTCTGTCTTTCTGGGGATCATCTTCTTCCTGGAGCTGACAGCTGGGGTCCTGGCCTTTGTCTTCAAGGACTGGATCAAGGACCAGCTCAACTTCTTCATCAACAACAACATTCGAGCTTATCGGGACGACATCGACCTGCAGAACCTTATCGACTTTACCCAGGAATATGTGAGTACGCTTCTGCCAACCTCCCCTTTGCTGCACGACACTGTTTCCATAGAAACAGTTTAAGACTGTTCAGATCTCCACCATGTGTAAGGAGAATCTCAAAGTCCTGCTGTTACATTGTTACTGTATGAATATTCCCAGGAATTTAGAGAATGTTCAGCAGCAACTTCCAAAACAACACCATGATAGATTTTTACTCACTCAGACTCACTCACTCACTCACTCACTCACTCATTCACCAGTCTTATACAGGTAGCCCTCAGTTTATGATGGGGTTCCAATCTGATGACTTCATTGTAAGTCGAAAATCCCATTATATGAACCATAAGAGTATATATGCATTACCGTGTAACATGCATCAATAACATGGTTGTATAATAGGGCTTTGTTAGGTTTTTTCCACATATTTCACCATTTAGTTAAAATAATGCATTTTATAAATAGAGTAAAGTATTTTATTTTCTGGCTGCACTGTTGATTTCACTTTCATTTATAGATCCAGCATTTTCTTTTGAGCAATGCCAGGACACTTGCTTTCTAGCTTGATAGTCATTCTAAATAAATTGTAACTCTAAAAGAAACAAGTTTTCTTATGCTGTGTTGCGGAAGTGTGGCCAGGTAATGTTATCATATAACAGATGGAGTGGCTGTCATTTAGACATTACAACCAAACATTGGGACACAAAATTAATTGAGTAATGTTGATGGGTCGGCGGTTTTTGATTTAAAAAAAAGTGCTATTTGTTCTAAGTCCCATAAGGTGTACCTCAAGAACCAGCTGTGCAGAATACTTGTGTTTTAATTGTAAAGTATTATGGGGCTATATTTTTAGCCCACTGTCTCTACTGCTTGTTCTTCTCTGGGGATCTGTGACACTGTGAGGGTGACATGCATCACTATATGGTGACGATGAGCCAAGGAAGAGACAAAAAGTGGGCTCCTTGGATGGCACTGTCCTTTGACCCAGTTCGTAATGTAGTATTTTTGTATGCAACATGTCATTGTATAAGTGCAACAGTAGAATGGGGATTGCTACAGCAGGTCTCTATTTCATTGAACCTGGGGTAATGAGCAGGGTCTGAGGTATTTGGAGGGCAGGTGGTGTGCGGCGGTGTGACCCCCCCTTTGGTCTTGTGTCTCAGTGGGAGTGCTGTGGGGCCTTTGGTGCTGATGACTGGAATCTTAACATCTACTTCAACTGCACTGACTCGAACCCCAGCAGAGAGAAGTGTGGGGTGCCTTTCTCCTGCTGCACCAAAGATCCTGCGGTATGTGCTGCCTATCCAGGCTCACATTTCCCACCACACCCCCTCTAAGAAAGACTGCATGGTCTGACTCAGTCAGGGAGAGGTGGGGGCAAGATCACAATAAAGACTGCAAGCTGCTTATGCCAGAAGTGAAACGGTTGCAGAAATTATCCTTAAAGAACCACGTTATTGAAAAGCTAAAGGTTAAGCTCAAACATGCAGTGTTTCATACATAGACTTGGAGGTAAAAAATGTCAACAGCTCTAGAGTTGATTTGTTAATGTAAAGATTGGTGGAGCCCAGAGTGTTTTTTCCTGAATGTGCATGATGACTCTGAAAGGTAAATTTAACTGAGATCTGTTTGCTGCATTCTTCATTCTTAGCTAAATTTCCTAGAAAGAACAGGAACATACGAAAAGGCAGAAATTAGGAAATAGTTTTTAAATAGAATGATGAAATGTGTCACATTTCTAAATATTTTCCCAAACGTGCACCAGCGTTAATGCTGAATTATAGTTTAAGCACAAATTGCATACGGATGACCTATATCTTGGCTTGTATAAATGTTTTGGCTATTACTGCCGTTTCTAAATGTTTTTTAATGTGCTGTAGACATGTAGTTCTGTTAAGATGATGAACACCATACATATGTTGTAACAGTGCAAATGCTCACATTGAAAATTTTGGGCACTGAACAAACTGGAGGCAGGTGATTGTATCCAGACCTTGAATACACACACTGATCACCAACTGTCTTGTGCTCCTAGGAGGATGTCATCAACACCCAGTGTGGTTATGATATTCGAGCAAAAGTGGTGAGTGAGATCTGCCCCAGTCTTCACTTCTCTCTGGATGGACTTAAAAACAACACTGGAAATCTAGTCATACCAAACCTTGGTGTGCTCTTTTTTAATATGCAGCTATGAGACAGCATACCTATAATGAGTTGTCCAATGAGCTGCAATAATGGCTAAAACTTTAAGGTATGTAGAAGGCTTTTGATAAACTTTGTATATAGAAAAACATGGCCATTACCCAACTGAATGATGGGAACTGGAGAAAATTGTCCTGCCCTGCTCAACCCTTCACCCCTGGGACTGTTGTCTTCAGCTTTGTCTAATTTTAACTACAAAGCCTGAGAGATTGAGGGGACCTTGGACAGGGCGATGGGGGAGATGGACTTCTTATTGTTATAGCTTTAAGTGGTATGTGCAAAAATGAAGGCATTGACTCTCGGGAGCATTTGTTTTGTTTCGTTTTTGTGCAGGAGTCAGAGCAGAAGACGTTCATCTACGTGAAGGGCTGTGTGCCCCAGTTTGAGAAGTGGCTGCAGGACAACCTGACAGTGGTGGCTGGGATCTTCATTGGCATTGCTCTGTTGCAGGTGGGCCAAGTGGGCCAGGTGGAACGGGGACACAGATGGCACACCACTGGCCTGGTCCTTAAAAAAAGTCTGGGCACACCTGTTTGGAAGCACTAGAGTTGCAAGATCTTCAGGAAGGGCTGGAAAGGAATTAAACCTAACTCATAGGTTCTGTAGAGAAAGGAAAGGCAAACCAGCACCCTGTTAGACAAGTTGTATTGATCTCAAAATTCCATCTACTCCATCTGCGTAGCGAATTTAGGTAGAAATGCATAATCCGGTTCCGCAGTTCTGTTTATAAAAATTACAAACGTTCAGATATTACAGATATTTTTCATATATTTGTCATAGTGGTATCTCAAATTTTTTCAGAACAAAAGCATCAATAAATCAAGGGGTACCTACACTCACCGGCCACTTTATTAAGCACACCTGTATACCTGCTTATTCACAGAATTGTCTAATCAGCCAATCATGTTGCAGCAGTGCAGTACATAAAATCACACCGACATGGGTCATGAGCTTTAGTGAATGTTCACTTCAAAGTTCAGAATGGGGACAAAAGGTGATCTATGTGACTTTGACTATGGCATGGCTGCCAGCAGGGTGGTTTAAGAAACTGCTGCTCTCGTGGGATTTTCATGCACAACAGTCTCCAGAGTGAACAAAGAATGGTACAAGGGCAAAGGGGCAGGGAAACACTGTCTGAAGGGACAAGGTGGAGAGGAATGTGTGGCCAGAACTGGGGCTGTTGCTTTATGATGTTTGAGGGGACACACACCTCTTTGACTAAAGAGCTTATTTACAGAGATGCAGGACCACATTGTCTTCACTCCAGTGAGCCCTTCCCAGCTGCATGGTAATACACACAACTGTGAAACAGTCAAAGTCATGCAGTTACTTTTTATTTTAATTTTAATTATTTTTATTTTTGCTGTTTTTTTTTTTAACCTGGATAAAGTGAATAACTGAAAGGAACAATTTGCCTTGAAAAAGAAATGCTGCTTGTTACGGCACTGTTATTTGTAAGCGAGAACGTGGAAAAGATTTGTTTTACTTGACTTGTTCTGCATATTTGTGCTTCCAGATTTTTGGGATATGCTTGGCGCAGAACCTAGTGAGCGACATCGAAGCCGTGAGGGAGAGCTGGTGAGAACGCTTGGTGTTGCCCTATCAGAAACACTGTACTGCAGGCCTTTGTCTGCACACTATTGTGAACTGCATCAATCACATTATTTCTTTCATTTCTTGACAAATAGGTGAAATGTAGTAAGTATTGATTGGACTTTGATTCTTCTTGCCTCAAATGCTGTGGTCATCTGCTATCATTTTTTAAATAGGGTAATTTTATTTCTTAAAATAATATAGTGGACTCTGCCATCTAGTGAGAAAAAATGCTTAGTGACCAATCCAAAGCATGATAGAGAACCTATCTAGCTTTCTTCATCCTGCTTTCTCTGGATGGATGGGTGGTGGAGAGGTGGGCACAATGAGAGCGAGTATTTCAGGGAGTCACAGAGAAAATCACAGCAGTTTCTCCATGTGGACTCTCAGAAGTGGTCAATGGCAGGGTTGGCCCCACTGGCATTCACTACTAGTGGTACTGCAACTCTGAAAGAAGCTGACAGTTGGAGGAAATGAATGGATTCATTATTTCTGATGAGAACAAAGAGGTCTTCTGTGTTCAAAATGTCTTTTGCTTTGAGAAAAACAGGCTTATCAGGCTTTTCTCTCTACTTGGAGCCAAGTGTGATGGTACTTGGACATCACAGTCACTTCTCGACTTTTGTACATTTGGCTTCAAATATTAAATGGATATTGGCTAGGCTGATGGATGTCACTGATACTCCTCCCTGCAATGATCTAACTTAATCACTCCCTTTCTTCCAGCTTGTTTACCTGAGACTTTGGCCCCACCTCCTTCCTTCCCTGCCTGCACAGGTAAGGTTTTGCAGTCTGAAAGAACCACAGTAGTGGAGACACTGTGGGAGACACAGTGCATCTTGGTTATTCATTCTGAACCATGTGAAATGGTGTGTGCGCCGCTGTGAGTCCCTCAGTAAATGCTCTGGTCAAGAAAGGGTTAAACCCAAAATACATGGTTACTGTACTTATGATGGGTTTATATTCTCAGCAGTCATAAACACAGTTAGTTCTTTTATAGTTCTGTGGACTGTCTGGTGCAGGATGATTTATGGTCTGTTTTGGCTTCTTTCTTAAGGGTCTTGTCACATGCATCATCCTCACTGTCATCATCCTCTCATCATCATTGCCACTGAGGGAAGGAAGAAAGGCCCTGATTTCTGGCAGCCAACAAGTGTACAAACAAGCCTATGTGTACTATGTCTTTTTAATGACGTGTAAATACATATAAATATATTCATAGTTTTGTAGGCTTTACGGGACTTTTTTTTCAACTTTGCGCAGCCGGGCCAGACATGGTAAAAAGTGGCTGTGTGGACACGCCACATGTCTTGCGACAAGGCATCGTTTTTCTGTGTCTAATGTTGCACAGTGTAAAGAGTGCACAAAAATGACACAACATTACAGATGGTAATGCACCTTAGGATACTGCCCAGTTTGTAACAATAAACTTCACTGTCTCCACTTTGGTCTCCTAGGAGTCTTGTAGGACTTGTTTTTAAGTACGCTGGCTCCTCACACTACACTGCCAACTTGCTCATTTTCTCCAGCCTACTTATTTATTTTTAATTGCATTTAATTGCATTTTCTTCGCTGATCTACGAAATTTCTGTGTTGGGGAGCAAAAGTGACCTGTATTTACGTGCTGAACCAATAAGTGTAAGTGAAATGCACCCAAACTGTGTGAATGTAGGCCTGAATTAATTCAACTTGCTTTGACGCTTTTTACAGCACCTGTATAGTGTTTACCGGTGTTCACTGATCAATATGATCACAATAGCATGATGAGCACTGAATCAGAACTGGCCAACCATCAGCATTATATAGGAGTTATTTAAGTCAACATATTCTTAGTTTCACTTGTTTTAGTATAGCTCAAAGTTAATAAATGTATTAAAAAATGTTTTGCAAAGTATTATTTATTACAGTTATATCAGATGTTTACTGACACTAATCCATAAATATATTGAAGGATGTCTGTTTTAAGCTATTTTTAATGTTCAGTTAGTGGGAAATGTGACTTTGGATCTACAAACAAATTGATTTATGAAAAGACTTCCAGTCCTTAATGTGTTCATAAGCTGAGGAGCCAGTGTACCTGATACAGTTGGGTAGGTTTTTGTAGTATGTTTTGCCAAATAGGGACAATTTGTTTTCTAATCATTATTTCTAATAATTTGTTAGTTAATAACCTGCAGTTGTTAATGAAAAAAATGACTAATTGTCAGGTTTGCAAAAAAGCCACAGATGTGTTCCAAGGATGGTCTGGTTTGACTGGTTGGGTTGTATGACTTGTTTATTCCTAAGCAGTTTACTTCCATGTGTGTCCTGTTCAACACAGTGAATTTTGTTTTTGTTTTTTAAACCCATCTTAAGACTTTATTATGAGAAGAAGAGTGTGGAGCGTTTGGTCAAGAAATGCAACCTTTTTTTGTGTTGCCACCTATTGTAACTAAATCGTTTTATACATTTTTAACAATTGTTTGCAGGCTTGCAGTCATGATTTGGGATGAATTTTTTTTTCACTAGACATAATAATGTTGCTCCTCTGAATGTTCCACCCAGGTGTGGAAGATCTGCCAGTCTCCAAAGGCTCACAGTTGTTGAGTACAAGTATGTCCACAAATAAAGGTAAAAATGGCTACCAAGTAAGTGTCATTTGTGTTGCCCAGAAACAGTCCATCAATGGGAGAGTGTCTACTTCACGTTTCAGTGTTGTCTTCTAGTTGATCCTAATTGTTGTGGTGTTACTGAAGTTTGTAAAAGTTTAGCTGGCCTGATGCTGAGACTATACAGTGACACAGCTGACAATGCTGGATATTGTCTGTGTGTATTTGTATGTGTTTGTATAGTTGTGTAACCAACAACTGCAGACTGATCAGGCCTAGAAGTCACCCGATAACTTGCAGTACAGTTGTAACTTACAAATTACACTGCATTCCAGGCACCATGGAAAATTGACCTCAGTTTAAAATGAATTATAGTTTAGATGATGCCTTTATCCAAAGCAGTTTAGTTTCATTTTTTTGTACAAGAAGCTACTTACAATGACTTACCCATCTATATTAGCAGGGTAATTTTTTGCAGTATTAAGTACCTTTATCCAAGTGAACTATAGCAGGCTAAGAAAATGAAACTTTCAACACCAAGGCAACAGATTGAACCGCAACGCTGGCTGACACCTCAGGTTCCCCCATGGCTGCACAAGAAATCCCCCTCAGCACCCTCACAGTATCATGGGAAATTCATCTCCGCTGCATTGTGCCATATAGAATCCATCTTGACATTTTCACCATGTATGTAGATACTGCTGTAATGTGTAATAATAAAGAGAAAGGAAGAACCAAGGCAAATGCAGCATTTTCCTGTGTTTCTAGGCACAGTTTTGTGCTGATGTAGAGTGTGGTGCTGCATGTGCCCATACTGGTCATACTGAATGTACACTAATGATGAAGATTTTCTCTGCAAATGGCAGATCTTCACATAAACTAGGATGTGTTTGAGGCAATAAAACTAGGGCAAATGACAGGGTCCAAGCACAGTAAGGCCAACTGATCAATGCTGTGTAGTGTAATAATGCACATGGTTCCTAAAAAAAGTCATGAGTTTGGGCTTGTGTAGTCTGAGAGCCCATCCTGAAGTGCCTAGGAGACAAAAATAAGCACTCTGTGGCAACCCATCTTCCTAAGTTGCACTCTTTCTGTAGAGTGCTCACACAGACTAGACAAGGTGAGCATCCTGTTCATATCCCCATTGCTCTCACAAAACAAACCAAAAAGAACCATATTTCCAGCAATAATTTTTAATATTGCAATTTTTTTGAGAGGTCTGGTCCTGGAAATGTACAATTTGACAATGGAAATTTACAACAAACACAAGTTTTCTTCAGCTAAGGTAAGAATTCTAAAATTTTGTGCTTATTGGGATATCAAAAGAAATGGCATTAAAGAAACGTCAGCAAAAAAAAACAATGACAGCTAAACAGTAACCAGGGGTATCACAGAAAAGTGCACACAGGATGTAAAAGAAAATCAGCAGTACCACCTATTTTATCTCATAGGGCTTTATCTACTCCTTTAGATATGAATCCAGGAAGAGCAGCTCAGTGTTGTAGTATCACAGACATCAGTAGGCTCATTTTCAGCTCTCAGAGCTGCTCTGGCTGTTGGAGGGAGTGTCACCCATCTGCCAGAGGGGCTCTATATCCCGTCCACAGCAACTCCCAGGCCCAGCTCAACAAGCGACCTTGCTTAACATGACATTAGTGGTCTTCATGGGTCTAGATTTTCAAACTAATGTCACATGGACCAACCTGAACCTGAGTAAATAAACAAAACACAGCACTGACTACAGCACAGGATATTTAATGGACTATAGCTGAGTACTGTGCAAAGTTTGCAGTTTTCAACTGTCAACCTATATAAACATGATATTTAACTAAACAAGCCAAACATCACATTTTATTTAAGCTTTTGATGTAGAAGCAAGTTATGACATGGTTGCAAAAAAAGACTGGAAACAGTGTTCCTTCAACTTAAAATTATTTCCAGTAATGGAAGCGTAAATTGTTGCCATTAACTTCCATAATAAAAGTTAGCAAATTGTACACAAATACAGAATCAAAATAGTTGTGAGTTTTTAGTACATGAAAAACCATGATTCAGATATTTTTGTTCAGAATGAGCAAGGCAGTGGAGGGGAGAATGGAGGGTGTGGCCATCCTAGGCTCCACCCCCTAAGCAGCAGAGGAAAATGGCTGTGTTCCCAACCCCACTCCGGTCATCTCTGTCTGCGTGGATCGCATGTCCTGCAGAGCTGAACGCCAACACACCTTCAACTGGGGGCTGGTATGGACCAAAAACTGGTTCAGCATCTACAAACCTACAACATGTAAGTCTCCACTACACTGGAGCTCAAGTAACACGGGATGCAGAGGATACCTGGACAGATATGCGATTGCTGTTAGTTTGAGGATCACAGATACGGTCTTAAAAAGGGGTTTACATTACTTAATGGGTTGTCAAGGGAATTGTGAGAGGTGTGCATTTTGCCATGAGAATGCATGCAAAGGGTGCTAGTGGGGAGAGCAAAGTAATGCCCAGGGAGAGGAAGCAAGGGAGAGAGTTGTGTACTTTGAGAATCTCAACTCTGCACTGTCAGCCTCTGCTCCGTCAGGGAGGCCTGCTGAGCCACTGTTTGGTTCTCATGTGCCCGAAGCTTGGCCACCACATCCAGGAAGGCGAGGCCGTGCACAGCCCGGTGGAGGGGCTCTGCAGAGACAGGAAAAATGGGGGTGATGCCTTCATGCATACGTCAGATCATCCCAACCCAAACAGGCATGCTGACATGACAGAACCCCACTGTGACACCTTAATAAAGTCCAGAATTCTTTCTCATACAATCTCCACCCCTGGCTTCCAATCTTAACAGACTTTAAATAAAAACTTTTCCACAGTTATAGTTAGTTATAGTTAATCATGCACTGTAGCCTGATTGGAAAATGTGGAGGCTGTGCAAATTTAAGTGTGAAACCATATGAGTTCTTTGTGATATTTTCATGTTGCACACATTGACACAGGGCTCTGAAAGCCAGTCAGACAGGTCCTGGAACAGTTTACATACCGGAGCCTATGATGGCACAAATCAGGATCATGGAGTTATACTTGATCTCTGGTGCACTCCTCTCATCTGAGAGCAGCTTGTGGAGAACTTGCACTAGGCTGGTTCCTTCAAAGTCCTTCTCAGCTAGACCTGTGGGGACACACACACACTCACACCGACTGTTACTGCCCATAACCTTACATCATTCCAGAAACACCCCCAATGAAAGCTCCTATCACCAATATTGCATCTGGTATGTGTTTTTACCCAAGTCCAGAGCTGCCATCAGTCCCAGTGCCACCAGGGCTTCATTTTGCATGATCACATGCTCGCTTGTTGCCATGATCACCAGGTGCTTCACCCCTCCTCCCTGGATGACTGTCCGAACAACATCCTGTAACAGAAACACAAAATGAGATCCCTTCAGCACTATCAATTGCAGTTCACCAATGCCAGCAAGACACAAGCTCTATAAGCTCTTTAAGTAAAAGTGTACAAAAACTCAAGGTGTGGACTCTGACTTGGCCACCCTAGAACAACAATAGCATTGTTGTTTGTAAGACATTGCTGTGTAGCTTAGGATTTATGTTTGTGGTTGTTGTCTTGCTGGAAAATAAATCTTCTAAGTTTTCTTGCAGGCTGCAGCAGGTTTTCCTCCAGGATTTCCGTGTATTTAGCTGCATCCGTTTTATCCACTACCTTCACAGTCCTTCCAGGGCCTGTTCCAGAAAAGCAACCCCACAGCACAAGGCTGCCACCAACATGCTTAATGGTGGGGATGGTGTATTTTTGATGATGTGCGATGTTTGGCTTACATCAAACATAACATTTAGTCTGATGATCAAAAAGATCAATTTTGGTCTCCTCACACCATAGAACCTTCCTCCATTTGATTTCAGAGTCTCCCACATGTCTTCTGGCAAACTAGCTGAGATTTCATATAACATGTTTTTAGCAGTGGCTTTCTCTCTGGCCCTCTCCCTTAAAGCTGCAACAGATGAAGCACCAGGGCAACAGCAGTTGTATGGACAGTCTCTCTCATGTCAGCAGCAGAAGATTTTAACTTCTTCAGAGTTGTCACAGGTCTCTTGGTGGCCTCCCTCACTAGTGCCCTCTTTGTATGGTCACTCAGTCTTGGAGGATGGTCTGCTGTAGGCAGATTTACAGCTGTGCCATATTCATTCCATTTTTAATCATTGACTCCACTGTATTCCAAGGAATATGCAGTTACTTTTTTTAATTGTTCTGTATCCATCACCCAGCTCATACTTGTTAAAAAACTTGTCACAAACATGTTCCTTTGTCTTGATGCTCTAGTTTTTGCCAGGAAACAGACTCACCAGCATATGGACCATCAAGATACAGCTGCATTTATATTAAAATCACTTGAAACACCTTGACTGTACACAGTTCATCTCATTTAACTAATTATGTGATTTCTAAAACCAGTAGGCTACACCAGTGAGGCAATAAATTATTTTTTGTTTAATAACTGAAATTAATAAATTTAGATCAATTTGTAGAGATTGGTCTTCATTTTGACATCCGAGAGTCTATTTCTGATGATCATGTGAAAAGAACCAAATTAATGCACTGGGATTCAGTGTTCGAAAACAATAAAACACAAAAAAGTCTCAGGGGTGTGAATACTTTTTAGGCACTGTAAAAAACGATGTAATGGTTGTGAAATTTTAAGTTCATTGCTCTCGGAATAACTGATTGTGTGGACAGTTTTGGTAGAAGAATAACTGTTGATGATGATGACTGCAAAGATGGGGTGGGTAACAGTCACGGACCTTGGACCTGCTGTGTCGGATGAGTGCAGATAGCAGTCTGCTGGACTCCCCCATGACCCCGGCATGGTCTTTGGCCTCACACCACTCTGCCAGTCGCTCCACTAATGTGGTGTTGGTGCCCAGTTGCTCTGCTGCCTGAGCTGCATGACCACATATCATAAATGTTAGAAATGGGGGCATAGCTGGTCATGTTTACAACAAAGTAGGTTGCCACTATCTCAGTGATCCACTACACTATTACACCTTAACACAACTGATATGAACCATGGCCTAAAGACTCCTTCTGAATACTATTTTTAACTATTTTCTAAATTGTTTAATCTGTACAATCCACAGATTGCAAGAGACCTTAAAATGTGTTATTTGCCAGCTTTCTTAGCTAGCAGAAAAAGTGCCATTATGTGGTTTATATAGGTAATACAGAAAACCCTCAGTCACTTAGTATTGTTAACTGCTTGTTCAAGTCAGGGATAAGACAGAGCTTATCCTGGAAGCAAAGGGCGCTAGGGTATTCAAAGTACACCCTGGATGGGGCCCCAGTTCATCTGAGGATAGCACATAAACACAGCATACAATGATATACTACTTAACACTGCCCCATAAACCACTGTTTCATTATAGTCCTCATTTTGTAACATTATGGTGCAAATACAGTACATAGTGCACTAGGCATTGTGATCTCCTTTTTTCTTATTAATAATGAAATATTCATCTCTCTAGAGTTTGTGCCATGTGCTCTGGCCCCTCCCCCTTGGGGGCAGGGTGTTCACTGTGCTTGTGCAGGTCATGCACCATGGTGAAGGTTCACCAACACAAGTTTAGACTATGTCACGGGTGGGGTTGGCTGACCACGGCACCAACTGCTGCATCTGTCTCTTTGAGACGTGAACAGCCTTTAGAGTTGCAGATTCTGCAAGTCGCAGATGTGTACAACAAATCCAGCTGAGCATGTCTCATAGCTGCTGACTTGGGTTTGTGAATACCGAGCCCTCATGTGCTGAGGACGTGTGATTTTTCATGTTCTGCAGAAGCTGCAGAGTTTATAGGCTGATTCTGTGTTCACCCAAGTAAATGTTTCCATCCACTCATGGGGGTTCTGTCAAGCTGTTGAAGCCTGTCAGTGTAGCTTACAGACAGTGAACATCCCATTCTTTAACTAAAATTCTTAGAAAAGCAGGAAAATCAATTCATACAATACACAGCAACCTCAAGATTTGGTGCTGTCATGTTGAATGGCACTGCAGTTCTGTACAGATGAAGGAGTAAGAAGTGAGTGGTGTGTACAACAAATGAACCCTTGATATGTAGGATACTGAGGAGCAAGTTCGAATAGGACATGCTGGGCAATATGCTGGCCAGGTTTTATAAACCATTCCTTTCAGACAGACAGTCCAGCAGGGGCAAAGAAAGATGTGCATGTGACACTGAAGGAGATCGCAAGGACCCGGTGATGCTGTGCCCTTTTTCATGCTCTCATGGGTAGTTTCTCAGAAATCCAATCTATTGCCATACAGGGCTGTTTGCACTTGTTTAAATCTGTCATCTCTTTCTCTAAAAAAGATGAAACATGAATAAGCAAGATGTAGGGAGGTGTCAGGAGGGGTCCTGCAGACAGCCTTGCTGCAGCACTGGAATGCTGCCTCGGGTCAAGCACTGCTTTAGATCCCTCATAGTGCCAAGCAGTGAAAAAACAGTCAGAAGGTGTCAAGGCAAAGCACTTAAAAGGACCCTTAAGAAATGGGCTTCTATTCTAGGGGTTCTACACCATAAAGTAGCTTTCAGCTGATTCACTGTGCTCATTCATCACATAGAAATACAGCCTCACCCACACAAAGCAGAGCTACACATTTTGTTAGGAGAAACACATACATTATGTAAAACCATTTATATAGTAAATATTGGTCCAGGAGGCTTGGATATAAGGCAGGAGCACCACTGGACTACCCAAAGTAAGCATAGCTATGGATATACCTACCTTGTGTATCTATGAGCATCCGGAGTGTCCCTAGCAGCTTGAACTGGACTGGCGGCATCTCTGATGGGAGGAACTTTAACACGACGTCAGCCACTCCCAATGACAGCATTTTGGACTTGTTCACCACTGATGGTGAGATCAAAGACCACAATCATTAAGGCATACCTAATATAGTCAATCTCCTATATTTCCCTGTAAAAACTTGAGAACTCAGAAGGTTTTAAAAGTGACTGCATTTAGTGGATATGATGTGCTTGATATGCAATTGGACAAATGCCTAGATGACATTAATGAAACATAGCATCCAAGGTGGGAGAGGTTTGCTTGTGGGACAGGTGAGGTCTAGTGTGTATGCTCACCAGGGATAGCCAGGTTCCTCAGGGCACTGAGTGCAGCATGCTGCACTGTGACGTTCCCCTCATCTACGTGCCTCTCCAGCAGCTCCAGCAGCTTCTGCACTATGCCTGTTTCCACCATGTGGATGCAGTTTCCATCTGAACAAGAGACACAGCCTGACTGAGCATCTCCCCACCCAACTTCTATGGGGGTGAGGGTTGAACCACAGTAACTTAATAAACAGGAGCCAATTACACAGAACTTAAGACAAATGCAACGACTATTTAAAAAGACTAGTTTAAGTATTTTTGGACACTATTGCCCTCAGACATGATCGCACTGAGCTGCAATAAAGTACTCAGTAAGGGAAGACTGTCAGCTTCAGCTTCCTTGTCTCCTGTCACTTGCTCATGTAACAGCTCTCATTATAAAATCTGCTATTGCCCCTGAGTCACAGTTACATAGAAGAAACCTCATTGAGGCAGATGACCATCAGGTGGGAGAGCAATTCAAGGAGGGGAATGCATCTCTGCTGAAACATGGCCACTGGGGGTCTCTGTTGCTCTGGATTAGGATGAGTCCAACAATGCTGGAGGGCAGAAACTCACCATTACGAGCGAAGTTGGCAATGGCCAGTGCTCCAGCCAGCTGCAGTTGGTGGTTATTGGATGGCACCCAGGAGAGCACCCTCTGGAACACACTGCCTTGACCCCCTTCAAAGAGCTTCTGCATGGATTCGTCTGGGAACAGGTAGGACAGACACCACAAAGAGCAAACGCCATACATAGTCATTCTGTTAGGTTCACTCTGACCGCTGGAAAAAAGGTAAATTGTGAAACTTAGGTGGGAAAATTTGAAACCTTTTCTGGTCTGGGTGTCTGGTTCCATAAGAAAAAGTTCTGGAAACTGTGACGATTGCCCTATTTTTCCTGATGTCCTACTTTGTTTTAATACAAATATATGCTTGTGCTCCAAGGGGAGATGCCTTCCAATGTACAGTTTAGTCAACCTGGAACATAAATGGGCTGGTTTTCTTCTGGGACACTGGTCACATGTGCAGTCTCCTCTTCCTTACCTCCCAGCAGCAGAAGAACCATGAGGTCTGAGGCTGTCTTGAGCTCAGCCACATCCTCCTCCTGCTCTCCGTTCACTGTTCGATCCACCACTTCCAGAAGACTTTCCACCAACCCTGCATCTACGAGCTGGAGCTTGATAGTATCTGTGTAGGGCAGCAGCATACAGGCATATGGAAGGGTGCTGCTGGACACCAAAAACCCACGTACACACAGGAACAGACCCCTGTCTAGAAGGCAAGACACAGAAGCTTTGCCACCAGGACAGAAGTCCAGAGCCAGAGAGGACATCTGCAAACATGAAGTGAGATGCTGGGTCTCACAACTGTGTGGGTTTTCCTACTTACTTTCCTACTTTCCTGCTGGCAGCCCCATCTCCAACAAAACAGAACTGACCCATAACCCTTTCATCATTCAAGACTTGCGAACTGTCATATTGTCTAGAAGGTAACTACAAGCGGCCGAACCACAGCTTCACAGCAAGCTACAGAGATCCATTTACATTTTAACCTGCTTTGACATTCCTTTGAACAGGATGCTGCTGATATTTGCCTATTTCCCACCTATCAATCTTGCGCTCCTCTCACCTCTGGCCGTTATATAACAGATGACAGCTGTGCTTGACTCCTGTGCTACACGTGAGAGTGAGATGGGTCTCTCTGTGGGGCTGCAAAGTAGGCCGTTGTCTTGGAGACTGACAGTTGAGAAAAACTGCAGGTGCTGGTGGTGTAGATGCAAACGCAACACTTGTATCCTTGAATCTGCCACTCTTTTTCTTTTTTGAATAGCTTCAAGACACACACTCACACACACACACACATACACACACAGAAAGGTTGAAAAGAACTGGGATGCCAGGCTATGCTTTCACTGACAAACTGACAGGGTAACACACAAAGGCAAATTCACAATAAAATCACATAACTGAAACCTGTATTTATCTAGCAATAGAACTCAATGTAAAAATTTAAGGACGCATAATTTTTATATTACTGGTAAAGCTCCTTTTTTTAAAAGCAACATAAATATTTAAAAAAGCCAATGAGGTGAGCATATGTGGAAAAAAATTAATATTTAGCAATATCTTCTCATAATGTAAGCTGACAGAAATCATTATGTAAAAAAAAATTACTGGGGGTTTTGATACAGATGAGCTCATGTTTGTTACCTGGTTAACACTGATGGCGTAGTATTGGGACATATGCTAACCTTGACCAGATCTAACCATCCTAACACTGTCCTCTCCCGTCTCTCCTAAAATAACCACTGCTCTGGATTGCTAAATTCCCCACAGAAATAGTTGAGTAAGGAAAGAAAATGCTATTCTACACTCTGTGAGAGAAGTACACCTATGTCAGTCCTGCCGATGGCTGGCATCTGGGCAATGGCTGCGGGGGCAGACTGAATCACTCACAGCTGGGGGGAGAGGGCAGGCTGCCATTTCCAAAGGCAGTACATGAAAGGTAAAGAAGTAAAAGTACTGAAGCTCTGACATTTCTGTATCCATAAAAAGGGTTCATCAGCTTTAAATTAATCACACAAATCTAGGGCTTCATGAGGAATGAACTTAAATGAACAGCTTTAGACTGATAGCAGATCAGATCATTATAATTCCTTTCCCTGAAACATCACACACAGTGGCAAAAAGACTGCCTCTCTGTAATGGGATCATTTCCCTTGTGCCACTGTGCCAATGTATAAGGAGATGGTCCTTTGGGTACAATTTGTAAAATGTTCACTATTACTGAAGGCAGCCTCAGCTGGGTGAGAAGTGACAAGGCACCGAAAGTTAATGTTAACTATGCTGTTGCGGGTTACAGTGACCTCATCTCACAGTACAAACCAAAACAGGCCATAGGGACACAGAACTTAAAACTGAGAGAGGAATGGAACATGTTTTAGAAGTCTAAAAAATGCTGCGGTTGAAATTATGATTAAAATTATTGTGTATGGTTGGATGCCGAAAGAAATAGAAGGTCCGTACATGAGAGACTTAAACACAAAGGAGCCCATTATGAATTAGAGACAATCATACAACTATGTGTATAGATACCTTTTTAAACTACACTGACTCTTCAGCTTAAGAACATAACTGGGGCAAGAAATCTGCTCATAATTTTTTTCCAACTTCAAAATTACTTTCATTCCTAAATCACAGTGAATTAACTGCCACCTACTGGCTGGGTGGAGAAAAACAAGTCACATTCCCTCTGCAAAAAACAGGAATATTAGGAAACATCAATAAAGAAAATGTCTTTAAAAAGGTCTTCAAAAATTTGTATTGCACGACACAAAGAGCCTTTCTGTTACATCTACGTACCATATGACAGAGAATGTGGCAAAGTGCTTCCTGGTCAGAAAAGTTTTAAGTTTTTCAGTGTGAGCTGTGAAAAAGTCACTCTTTGCTTGTGCCAGGTCATCCAGGTTAACTCAGAGAGCTGTTTCTGTAAGGAAATGGCTCACAAAGACACAGAAAACACCTGGAGCTAAGCACATTCAGTGAAGTCACTGGAAGCCTTGTTCATCTTGTCCATGTCACTTCTTCTGTCTGAAATATATTAGTCGAATGATCTGGGGAACTGCAGATCAGACAAGATTACCCGGTGGGATCACAACCATTGGATATCAGGCCAGAAAAACAGAGAGAAAAATCCCATGGAGACCAGCAAGCCAGAGGTACAAGGAATTCCTTTAAATGTCTGAAAGTAGGGGTTTGCAAATAAACTCTGTGCTTCCCTTTTAGATCACACTTTGTTACTCTATGAAAAATAAAAATGTTCACTTGTTCTGGATGCTATCCATACAGAAAAGTTAAGCAGCTATGCTTTCAAGCTAAACTTCTCATGGTGATCAAACTCTAAAACCAGCCTTTAAGCTCAAACTGCAGCAGGTAGCATAGCAGTTATTGCTGTCACCTCTCAGTTGAGAGTGTCATGTTTAAATCCCTCCTCCTTCTGTAATATCCTTGCACACTTGCCTTGAACTGCTTCAATAAAAATGACTCAACTTTATAAAACGGTGATTAATTGGAAATAGCTTAGCATATAAAACTTCACATTGTGAACTGCTTTATTTGTTAAACTACTTACACTTCAAACCCTTGGTCTTACCCTTCTTTGCCCCTCATTTTCAGACTAGCCTTAAATAAGTCTCACCTACCATTCTCTGCCAGGGGGGCAAGGACTTCAAAGACCATCTCCTTCTTCTCGTGCTCCTCCTGCTTGTGGAACAGCTTGACCAGTTCCTCTGCTATGTTTGTAGAGGCAAACTGCTCCTTACTGGACTCTGCAACAGGAAAATAGTGCTTTACTTGGCAGATTTTTTTTTAACCATACTCTACATCGCTGGTGAGGTGGAGTACTAAACCAAAGGCAAAAAGGTTTATGGGATTTAGACAGTCTGTGTACCAGTGTGTTCATTTTGGCAGCACAATTCTCATTTACACTGACAGGCTCACCTAGTTCAGCCAGATTTCCAAATGCAATAAGGCACATCTCAGTCAATGATGGATTCTGGGAGTGGACGCCAAGCAATTTCACCAGGGTTGGGATCACACCCATACTGATCAGCTGTGCTTGTAAAGAGTCTGTGGGGGAAAAGGGAGAAAGAGAAGAACACTACTTAGAACCCTACCTTCTACCTTGAAGGGTGATTTTAAGAAACGCTAAAAAAGTGTCTGCGATGCAACAATCAGCAGGGGAATTGAAGATTTCTAAATATAATACAGTAATTTGGGCTGAATAAACAACTAAAACTTTTCAAGATGTTAAGATAACAATATAGAGCTGAATCTTAATGTAGCAAAAAGTTCTGTAGAAGCACTGGGTTCTTATTTACTATCACACTGCAACCCGAGTGCCAGGAGAGGAACTGGTGGATCTTGGTGACCATTTGTCCCAGGCTAAGTTGTAGGGCAAAGTGGAAAAGCTTAGAGAAATAAAGGAAAAGACAGAGAACATCCATCTCTTCATGCTCGATAGTGCTGTGCAGGAAAATAAAATCAGTGGCATTCCCAGTTTGCAAAACACTCTGATGCCCCATCAAACCCTAGGGCCAAACAATGCAAAGGCAGGTTTCCTGGCTGAATTCTTTGCTACAAAGAACTTAGCATCATTCTACTTCACAGCAGAACCATGAGAAAGGGTATCTAAGAGAAAAAGTAAACCTGTGCTCTGTGTGATAAAATAGGCCAGGCAAGCAAAGAGGACAGCATTCAGTAGATGTAAGAAAAGCACTACAACTGCTTGCTCCTGGTGGGATCATACTGCTTGACAATGCAAATGAATACTGAATAAATAGCAAAAAATAATAATTCACAGTTCCATAAAGTGTTCAGACTTCTTATTATTATCACATTGTAAAGATCAGAGCAGCAAAAAGACCTTAAGTATAAAGCCACCATGAAAGGTTCATGCCAAAAGATAGTTAAGGAGATGCTGAGACGGAGACTTTAGTACATCAAAAAAGTTGAGCAAACAGCAGAGATATAAACAGAGAGTAAGAGTATATGTGTGTGTATTTTGGATGTAGTGACTGACACATGGATCTCCACAGGAACCTGCAGAATCAGTCATTTTGTTTGTCTGGCTTCCCACAATGATGCTGGGCTATGATAAACCTGAAGATGGCTATCCACAGTGACTCATGTTCATCTGTCCAAGTGGCCTGTAAACAGAGGCTTCAGGCAGATCTCTCCAAATAAACTGGTAGCATAGCAGTTAGCGCCAGGTCCTGGGTTCAAATCTCCTGCTGTAGTATCCGTGATCTATGCATATTTATCCTTAATTAATATAGCAAAAAATCGCTGCATACATGTGTTTATCACTGTAAGAAGTTATATAGAATATATGAAACCTCACATTACAAATCACCTTGGAGAAAGGTAAATAAAAACTACATTATTGCTATTAATCCTTAATATATGCAGTTTATTATCATGCAGACAAAATGGTTTCCTCAGTGATTAATATTATTATTGTTAGTTTAACTGTGCCTTTTACCAAAGTTGCTTACAGTTGCTAAAGAAGAAGCACTTTTAGAAATGTTTTTATTTAATTTTCTAAGTTACTGATTTAAAAAAGTTTCCATTTGGTGAGAAGAGCACAAACTGCAGAGTATATCTTCCAGCTGTAGGGTTGGCAGCTAGGGGGCGGTTTTCAGTGACTATGGGCACATGGGGTTTTCTGACAGCCCATTGACTGGTTGCCACATCAACGCAGCTTCCATCAATACTAATGAAAGTTCCATTAGGTGTGGTGACAGTTTACAAACACCCAGCTGGCAGCTTCCGCTGAAAACTCATTTGCGACATAATTGCCATTCCGCCAGCCCCAGATTGCTACTCCCCATCTCTGTAATGCCAGATCTGGAGGGGCCCATGAGGACCTGGTGCTCCTTCCCCATCCCCAGATCTCCACCCCACAAAGCTGCTTTCTGGGATGTTAACAGCACCTGCACACCTAGAAAGCGGCTCTGCAGAGAACACTTGTGCAGTAATTAAAAAATAGATGGCATCCAAAAATGGAGTTTGGAAAAAATATTACAATTCAAAAACAAACCTGAAATGGATTGAGTGCTGATGTTCACACGTTTTTTAAATTTGATGAGCAGAGAAATTCAAAACTGCTTTTATGAGAAACAGTGTTGTTAAAAGGTATTCCCTCTACCATTTCCCATTATTGTATATTAGTCACACTGAATGGTTTCAGATCTTTAGACAAAATGTAATAGGAGACAAAGGAAAGTTGAGTAAACACATAACATAAACACAACATAATTTTACTCCATTTATTTAAGGAACAAAGTTCTCCAATGTCTGTATCACCCATGTGAAAAGTAATTGCCCCTTTAATTACAATGATCCAAAACATAAATGCAAGTCTATATGTGAATAGCTGAGAACAAACAAAACAAAAGTTTTTGTGTGGCCTACTGAAAGTCCTTATTTAAACCTAGTAGAGATGCTGTGGTAGGACCTGAAATGAGCAGTGCATGCTCAAAAACTTATTTGTGTGCCTAAATTAAAGCAGTTCTGTAAAGAAGAGTGGGCTAAAATTAATGTGAAAGAAATATAGGAAGCATTTGGCTATTACTGCTAAACTAATGCTTCCTATAATTTGAAGCATTACCAGTTATGATCAATACAACCAGTTATTAAGTTTAAGGGGGGAATTATTTTCTCATATGGGTAATAAGGGTGTTGGATAACTTCGCACCTTAAATAAATGAAATAATAATTTAACAACTGTCTTCTGTGTTTACTCAGGTTTTCTTTGTTTAATATTAGATTTTGTCTAAAGATCCAAAACCTTTCAGGAGGACCAATATGCAATAACGGGGAAATACTTTTTCACAGTACTGACTATAACTTGATATAGTAGTGTGGTGAATATGATGCAGAGTTAATAGCTGAGAAAGGTCACTAAAGGCTGACAAAATCACAAGTTTAACCTTTTATAAAAACATCTAAATAAAGCATATAGTGCTATAACTCTGTAGTTGCTACAGATTCTAATGAACTATATTGTGATGCCTTGTGGACCCTCTGTAGGGTCTGAGACAGAGACAGAAGTGACCTCATCGCTTGACCCCTGACCTCAGACTGGATGAGTGGGTAATGGAGTGACTGAAAGACTATCCTGCTCTGTGGCCTCAACGTGATGGCAGAGCTTGGCTCAGCATTTGGTTTGGTTAGAATAGATCCCATTCATTCTTCACTTTTATTCTTTTGATTCTACAGACAGAGCCTTGCCTATCCTGAATAGTCTTCAGTGAAAAGTGGAAAAGCATAAAGCTTTAAAGGGACAATGGAAAAGTCCTTGGATAGATGAGAAAAATGCATTCAGGAGACAAAAAATTTGCAAGAGTTTTTTAAATGTATAAGACTTACTCCAGAGTGACACATTTTAAAGCACTGACTATTAAAGTGGCAGCTGCAATAAGCTGATTTGTTAGAACATTATTAGTTCCTGAAGACAGGCAGTAGGTTGTGTAGTGGTTTCAGCTGACTTTCACTCAGAGGATTCAGGTTCAAATCCTAGTATCCGATCTAGTATCCTTGATTAAGGTACTTAACTGGAGTTGTTAGTGCAGACCTCTATCGCTGAGTTTCAGAAAAAACAGCTAGTATTCACTTTACAGAACATAATGAGGAATTAGACTAAACGAAAAGTAATCTGATGAGACTGACAGGTTTTGTTTCAGAGCTCGGCAGCTAGACCACT
The DNA here is from genome assembly GCA_900497675.1 of Arapaima gigas. NCBI lineage: Eukaryota > Metazoa > Chordata > Actinopteri > Osteoglossiformes > Osteoglossidae > Arapaima > Arapaima gigas. The sequence goes on from UFQX01000015.1 coordinate 53,665, forward strand.
CCATCCATCACTGCAGCAGACCACCAGCTGTCATTACATCCCCAAGGGACAGAGCACCCAGAATCTTCTCCTGTAGTGCATGCAATGTAATATATATGTGATGAGTATAAAAAAATCGACTTTCAGGCAACTATAAGTGTACAGGAAAGATTTTTAATGTAAATGCTAGTATGTGTGACAAAGGTGAGCTCGGCTTTTGCTTTGCTTTTCTTCTACATGAGCTTCACATTCTTGCAAAAGGAATAATTCAGCCAAAAAAGGTAACAAATAAATGTGATAATACCCAGGTTCTTTGTCAGGTGTGATGGAAGGGTGACTTGAGGGGGAGTGAGCACAACCAGACACTGTTTCCTATTGCCTGAAGGCGATAAAAAAAAAAGTTTTGTCATCTCCATGCTGAGCTGAGGCTGTTTTTATGCAAATGGCCAATCTTGAGGAGCTCATTGCTGTTCTCTGCTCCTTCCGTCCATGCAGGAAGATACACAGCAGGGGACTTACTCCCAAACTGTGAGCTTTTGCCTGTACTGAAAGCTATCAATGCATGGTTAATAGAACCATTTCCATATAAAGGGTTCCATCTCAAAATGCAATATTACATGGTTATATACAATTACAGCTTGAAGGACTCAAAATGCCAGAAGTCCTTTACTAGCGTTAAAACGCAAAAAGTGATTTCTTTCTTTATTGATTCAGTTTAAAATTCAAACAAAAGGAGAAATGAAAATGTGTGAAGTGTATGTGTATGATCAAGACTTAATCTTAATAGAAGGGCAGCCAAAATTCTTTCATCGATGTATAGGCCTCTTTTCAATTACCTGCAAACAGCTATGGTGTAATATCACCGTTTTGACCTTCACAGAAACAGAGGTGGGAATTGATATGAAAGAAAAGTACATCTGTAGATCTGTGGACATGATGAGGACTGCAGGTTATGTGGTATCTTCTAGGGAAGAAATATAGCTTTTTAATGCTATAAGTTTGGTACAGTTAAAAGACTTTGAAAAAAAGGATCTCGGGGTCTACAAGCTGCTTAACAGCATTAAGACATGATGCAGATTATTCCAAAGAAGAGGAAATTATATCACATTGACTTGTATTTAAAGCACCTTCTCTTTATTCATATAAAGAAGGTCAAAGATGGCAATAACCCATAACTTGGTTAAGTCGGTCAAGCAACTCCATTTCTATCATGTTTTCAATTGCTCCCTTTAGAATGAAACTCTACCAGACTGTGCTCATTTTCTGTACTTTTCAGTTCTGCTGAGTCATCTTGCCTTGGTAAGAAGGTTATTAAGTTCAATAAACACCCCCAGCTAATTTTGAAATGAAATGTCTGCTTGCAGGATATGCATTTTTCCTTTAAGTGGTTTCAATTTAAAAAATATATGCTACAGAATCTCATCCTTTCTGCCCGCAGTCTTATCAGATCACCATTTTCTGTTGAGGCAGCCAAGAGCTTTCCGAGCTGGTGAATAAGTCAGCTTGCTCTGTCCCTTGTATTTTTCAAGGCATCATTCTAGTCCTAACTGTCAAAGGTCTGGGCTGGCTCATGGATACATACTTTCACTCTGTACCATTTAGTACCATGTGATAAATATCCATATGGCTTAAGTTTATCAGTTAATGTGATACTGGGTTTGAAGACTACGGTAAGAGGTGGAATACTGTGTTTTCGTTACACTAATGTTTTTATTAGCTAAAGCTTGAAGTTTAAAATTTGCTTTTGCATAGTGAGTAAAAATTATTTGCCTCATCATAAATTTTGTCCCTGAGAGGCACATTAATCTTGGTAAGTAAAGGATAAAGAATATCAAAGCTGGTGTATTAAAAGTACTCCCTATAGGGCCTGGAGGATACCAACATGGAGGATCCTGTAGGAGTCTGTTGGAGTGCAGTACTCACGGCTGTCATAGCAGATGTTGCCCAGAGCCCTGCCTGTCTGGAGCAGCACCTCCTGGTCCTCACAGTGGAGCAATTGCACCAGAGGTGGCAGGAGGCCGGCGCTTATGCAGGGGCTCCGCATGAACTCTGTGGAGAGCAGACATGCCGTTAGCCTGCTTACCTCTGCTGGTGGCAATGAAAGGATCACAACAGTGTAGGATGACATGTAATGGTTTACAAATGGAGATGTCCCACTACAGTAAAGCTCCGCTTTAACAGACTGACAGTGAGAATTCAAACTAAAACCTATAGAAGTTTAAAGAAGCTTAACTACAGTACAGTTTGTAATAGCTGTTATAAAACAGCATTGTATTGCAATAAAAACACAGTAATAATCCATCCTTCCATTCATTATAAATATCTCTTTATCTAATCCAGGGTCACAGCGGGCTTATCTTGAAAACACAGAGTGTGAGGCAGGGTACACCCTGGATGGGATGACCGTCTATAGCAAGGCAATTACACATGCTATTTCACTCTCACATTCATGCACTCTGGGAAGTTAGAGTCAATATTAATTATAATAACCATTATAATAATAGTTATCCTGAATTAACACATTAAACACACACCATTAAAAACTATTCTACTTTTCATTGCCCATAACAGGAGACAATATAGTTCAATCTCGTATACGTGTCTTTCAACGATTGGATTTGATTTTTGTTTCATTCATAGCACAACTTTATAACTATATTTGAATTTAAGTCTGGTTTCTATTAATGTACCTTATAAATCATAACTTAGTATTTTTGCATGTATCTTAGAAAAATAAACAACACATAATATACCATAATTCCTCAGTATCTGAATCTCATTCATCCCTGAAAAAGGTTTGGATAGCAAAATGTCTATGGAAGATGTGTGCTGAACTGCCCTTTTTTTGTACAACAACCAAAACTTAAATACACAGGATTATTCAAAAAATCAAATATATACTAAATGTGGTGACACAGAGCAAAACTTCTGAAAACAGGTGATAAAACACCAGTGTGGGTGCACACATGAACACATCTTGCTTTGGATAAATTTGTATCAGTATACAATACAATTTACAATACACAGAGTATTTTTTATTTATACAGTATACTGTATAGTACTGTACAGTATTTATTTGTTGATTTAAAAAAATTTGTTTAGCTTTTAATTTGCATTTAATTTTTTGTTATAGGTGAGCTTTAGATGAAAACCTGTTATCGAAAGCTTCCGTTCTGATGCTGATATTGAAGTATTAATACATTAAAAAATTGGATTTAACAAGTGATTGTTGCATGCTGGTTTAACTTTCTTCTAGTATGTTATCTGAGCTCTACTTCACCTTGGTGTGCTGTGTTGGTGATGGGTCTCTGTAGGTACTTTACAGTAAAGTAGTGTATTTAACAGTGTAAGATACCTTAGAGAAAGGCTTTGGCTAAAAACGAATTAATTGTCATTGTACATCACATTAGAAAAAAGTGTCAGCTACAAGAGCAAATGTAGCAAACATTTTAAATGAAATGCATTTCAGAAACTATTCCTGCCCAAGTTAAACCATGATTTTTTCGGACTATCTGTCACTTTAACCAGATAAACAGACAACTGGCATTTAACTGCTTTAGTCTGTTTGTGTCGGCTTCTACATCAGCACAATGGTTTTATACATTCTGTTCTCATGCATGCTGGCATGATGTCTTGCTGCACCTCTTCATTTCATACAGCTGGAGGGTAAATATAGACCCCTATAATGCACCTCTCCATTGGATGACTTGAGGGGGACTTGACAGTATCGAACACCCTGATTGGTCCAGGTTCCTGGTACTCAGGGCTGAGCTAAATATCGACAATGTCTTGCCTAGTCTGACCCTTCAGTAGCAAGCAAAGTGCAGCTGGTCTGTGGAAGCTGCTCGAAAGCCCACTGAATAAGTTGCACACTCTTGTAATGTTCACTTACTCCCCCCACATAGTCTGAGAAAAGACCTTTAAAAATACACTGGTGTAATTACCATAAGAGGAAAGCTGATGGCATACTGCTGACACCACTCTATTCAAGCTCTGTTCTATTCAAACTGCACCTTAAAATGCACATGACTGCAAAGAAAACATTACCTGATGATATTTCAGGAGTCTAAGCACACACCACATAGTACAATTACTGGTTTGAAATAACACAAAGCAAGACACAACTGTTTGTTTCATCATTTATGATTGTTGTATCAAATAGATTTAATTTGCTTGATCTATTACCTCATTTCCATCAGGCCTTTCCTTAATATCCAGCTGTCTGCTCATCTTAGCATGTTCATCTGAACAGCACTTAAAATAATGGGTTATTGAGTCATGCTCTCTTGCAAAATTCTTGAATTGAAATGGTTGATTTTTCTTCCAAGAACCTTTTTTTGAACTGATAACTACCTTTTGTTGAGCTAATGGCATCTCAGTCTTCTTTCTTTAAATGTAATTCTTTAAATGTAAATTGATGGAGTAGTTAACAGCTTAGCAGGCAACAATAACACAGTTTCTCTGTCATTGGCAAATTTAGTCTAAATCACAGATACATTATATCCATCCATATGAAATTTAAATGAAGCAAAAAAGGGCTTTCCTGAAACCTGGAACCAGATATCCTCTTACAATGAATGAATGAATGAATGAATAAATAAATCTTTATTAATCCTACAGGAAAATGTACTTGGTTGCAGAAAGATAAAATACACATACATCACACACATACATATTACACATATACATAGATACATACAGTAACAAAGGGATAAGTTAGTGATTTAATAAGTTGATAGGTAGAACTTTACTGCTTGCTCACAATAATTTTCATTTTCAGGTTTTTCTTCTATTTCTGATTTAATATGTAGAATAGCTTTAGGGAATTTGGATGTGTTTTAGGTCCAATTCAGACTGCCGCTGTTTTCCTGAGAGGACTGAAGAAAAGTTTAGGTTACACAATGACACAAAGGCTTGTTAGCAATGACAGTGAGCAATCCCATAAACCATCTGTTCTCAACTAAACAAATTGCCAAAACTATCATTATGTCCCTCCAGTCAGCAAAAAATATCAGAAGACAGTCTCTTTTGCTTACAAATCAAACTACCATCTAGTTACCTCAACTGAGTGTGACATCCAAAGATAGCAGTTTACTTTCAGTACTCACCTCTGTTTTGTGTGTACTAGAAATTTGGGTGAAAATTAAGATTATTCCTCTTAGGGTAACCCTAGCAGTTTAGTGCACAAAACACAAAATGAGAGATTAAACATCTCCCATTGACCTAATAGGCAGAGTAGCAACAATCACCATTATTAACATGCGAAAATAATTAAAACTACAACAAAAGAAGAGGACAAGTGCATGAGGCCAGGTGAGAGATGCTCTGGTAGAGAAGAATGTGGAGGAGGACCTCACCATTTTTGGCAACCTCAGCTATGATGTTGGCCACTTTGGATGCGCAAGGGGACTGTGGGGCCAGCAGAGCAGGAAACAGGGTAAGGACACCGGTGTCTCGGATCTTTTCACTAGCCTCTGCATCTGGGCGAGGGAAGAGAAATACTCCTCTGTTACTGGTGGACCTAACACACAAACACACACACACAGCTACAAAGGGTGAACAACACTTAGACCGATACTGTGCTGAACAAACATCCCTGGAACAAAATGTTCCCTAAACCTTGGTTATAATAAACAAATGGCCAAGCAAGGTCAGCTGTCAGCTGAGAAGAATGCCTTCTATGCCTCGGCCAGCAAAAACAGAAGGCAAAATATGGCTGACTGTGTTGAACTTCAAATGCTGGACTACCTGAGCAGAGTGCATTATGTCCTGGAGACAGCACCACAAACAGAGAACCAAATTGGACTCCTTGACCACACCCAGCCCCTGTCCACCTCATAAAACCCATTCTACAGTTTGGGGCATGACATCTCAGAAGATGGATTTATGTCTTAATTTTGTGCATAGGACCTGTTTTAAATTCTTTGCCTGCATCCTTTAAGCCCCACCCGGGTGACCATTAGCTAGGTATGTGGAATGCTAAAGTTGGCCTACACCAGGTCATCAATTGCCAGTTCTTCAACCCCATGGTGATTTTTCACCAAAGCTATACAATGCCTATCGCTAAGCAGAAGTGACTTGCAAACCCCTCTAAATTCGGACGCACTACAGTGGGCATGGTGCTGAAATTCTAAAAGCTAGTGCTCAGTAACAATGAAGCAGGAGGACTTGTACACCGACACTGGCCTTTACCTCCAGGACCCAAAACCACCAGTTTCCCATAAAGGTCACACTCATCCACTCGGCAGAATACTGAATTAGTAATTCGAGCATTGCTGTAATTATAATGATCACTTAAAATAACTGGCTATATGTGGGTAAAAACATTACACTGTTAAACAGTGTATACATCTTTTTTATTACATTGATTAAGCTTATGCTTTTCTACGTAGTGACTTTGAAAGATTTTAGCAATATTTTTGAGAGACCATCTTCACTGGAGCAATTTTGTGGTAATTACCTTCTTCAGCAGTACTACAGAAGAAGATGGGATTCAAATCTGTGCATGCGGAGCACAAGGCAGCAGCTTGAGACACTGCACTGTCTGAACAGCAGACCCTCTTTGGTCTACAGAGGTAGTTAAAACTGTCCCTCCTCAGTTTTTTCCTCAGGCCAATTCCCAAGAGGACACTACCAGTGTCAACTAACCATCTGGGAGAGGTCATTTGTAGGAAAGGATTCAAGTATTGACAGCTATAGAGGACTGCAGGAAATCTGTGATTTATTGAAATAAATGTATATTTGAACAAAATCAGCTATCATCTGTCAATGAGAAGACATATGCCATGCAGTTAGGTGATGACAGGTTGTATAATGTAACTGTTAATGAAATTAAGGTTCTCAATTAACAAGAAAATGCGGGATAATTTAGATAATCTAAATTATCTACAAACGTTGCCAATTATGATTAAAACTTGATTATTAACTTTTCTCAACTGAAAGAAAGCAAAAAGCTAGCAAAATCAGCTTGAAATAGGAGCTGACCCCTATAAAACACCTTGAGGGGGACCTGGCAGTTTTACCTTTAAATAACATTTTATGGAAACAATTTAGAGAAACATTCAAATAAAGAGGATTATTAAATGAAAATAAAGGTGCCAAGCTAGGTTTGTGCAGTAATTATCCATACAGGGCCACTGTGTGTTTCAGATGAGATTTAACTGGTTTCTTAGCATTGCATGTACAACAGGTGAATGGTAGTATAAATATAACAAAGTGACCATTGCCTTACATGCTGTCTGCCAAGAGATGGTAGATGTGTTCACTATACTTCAGGTGCAGCCCTTGCTAAGAAGTATTTCCTCAGTGCTGACACCCTGCTGGACACTGCGGAGGGTTGCAGTTAAAGCCTCACACTTACTGCTGTGGGCCAGGGCTTTCAGTACGCAGTCCAAGCATCCCTCTATGCTGTCGGCAGCACTGTCTGCGGATGCCAGCTTCAGCTTCCCTAGGACTTCGCACAGATTATCTGCAAGCAGTGACAAATGGGTTAGCAACACACACGCACACACACATCAAACTCAAGGACACAGATCCACTCATTCTAACCACAACACGCTTGAGACATGTCCAATGATACAGTGGTTTTACAATGAAAAGAGTCAGAATATACAGCATTTGAAATGAATCTGAATTTATCGTCACATATTACAAAACAACATGCTATACATGAAAATTGTCCTTGTCTCTGACACAACAACATTAAGGTAGTGTACAGTGAAAAGGCCATTTTACAAATAGAAAATTAATCATTACATGCTCAAATCCAATACATATAGAGCTTAGTGGCAAAAGTGGAGTGAAAACCTTTTTAAAAATGTATTAGATCCCTGACCTTCTCTCTGAGAAATACTGCACCCGCCTGAGGCTTCTCAGCAATGATGATGTCAATGAAAGGGAGAAAACAGACACCCCACAGTAATTTACTGTACAAACCATGTAGCCTGGGCATTAATTCCAGACTGTCAACATATACTGGCCAAGTCCAGGGCAAAATCACCTACGGATCTGTTTTCAATAACGGCTCATTTATCCGATTAGGACTGTGTTGATCTGGGGCCTGAGGCTAGCCTGAGAAGCATGGGGGCAAATGCGCAACACAGCCCGAACAAAATTATGTAGAAGTGAATCCGTGTGGGGTCTGATTAAATAGCACTTATGGTGTTTGGGAGCTGTTGTGAATACTGACAACCTCCATAAACATAAAGTAGCACAGGGCAACTCCAGTAAGTCACAAGAAGCACTGTCCTTGGTAGGCAGTAATACACAGTAAAACTGATGGTATTAAAATTGCTTCCGAGTGGCTCGGAAGATCATGCAGCCTTTGACAAGTTTCACAACATACACACGCACACACACACACACACACACACACACACACACACACACACACACACACACAGCCAGCTTCTGGTTTTCTTCTCTGGTGGTTGTTGAAGCAGTCAGCAATGCATTCAGACACTGGACCCACTCATTTCATTTCCCAAGAACAAAGCAATGGGCTACAATAATAATAATAACACTTAAAAATCTGACTACCTTGTAGTTACCTCAAGGGAATGTGACATGTGAAGATTTGTTTTCAGCACTCGCCTTTGTTTTTTGTGTACTAGAAATCTGGATGAAACACTGGCCTAACAGAAAAAAGACCCAGTTACTGTACAGCTGGCAAACAAAAGTTAAAGGTGGAAGGGAATATGTAAGTCAGATATCATAATATGTTGTAGCATTGACACACACATCTAGAAGCACATGGGGGGGTAACAGACAAACACTTTCCTCAAAGACAAAAACTCAGATCACTGACCACAGCCGAGTCACTGGTAGCACTGAAAAGGCAGACCTTTATTTTAGGAGAAAGAATCCCAAAAACCTAGGGAACACTGTAAATAACACAAGGCAGTAATGATTTCCAGAAGCCCCCCTGCTTACCAGTTAAATAATCCCTGCTGTGGTGAGATGGCAGCCTGGGCTTTAAGTCACAGGGGCTGCATAATTGGAAAGGTGAATCACCTCAGTGGTGTGCATTTTGGACAAAGGCATCATGGGGACAGAGCTACAGCAGGGATTTCGGATCAAATCCCTACTATGCCAACCATACCATGTGTGGCGGAGGGTTACTCACAGTGACACCCGTCCTCCAAGTATGCTTTGTCGACACATGGAGGGAGCGGTTCACAGGATGCTTATTGCCGAGATATTTGCATTTGTGTTTCCCTCCCAAGCTGGAATGGGTGTCAGACTTTGCAGGAATGACATAACAAATGAAAAAAAATGAGAGCATGTAATATACTCTGATTGTTAACAAATCGCAAATATTGGAGAAAATTAACCACCATGACAAGAGCCCTTCAGAGATTAGGTGTTATAAGGCATGTGTTAAAACAAGAAGGCCTTTGTCCTTAACAAAGGGATTTAAAATGTAAATCCCATCTGATGGGAATCCACTGCTGTAATTAGAGCCTTTCAGCTTAGCATACTTGGGCTTGTCAGTCAAGTGCATCCTCTAAATACCCATTATTTAGACAGCTTAATTGTCCTGGCAGGTCCAGCAATAAAAAGAGACATAACTGCAACCAGAATTATGAATTTATTGTTATAAAGCAGCAAATATAGTGTCAGCAAAGTATGTTTATGTAGCAGGATAATAAGAGAGACACCTCATTTCTTTATTGTCGGCTTTACTTGTAATTCCTTTGGACACCATTTATTGACAGTAAGGAAGGATGACACCTGAATTCCAGGTCATGTACCATCAGCAGAAATAAGGATATGCTTTAGTATTTAGCTTAAAATGTTGATCAAACATTAGAGGGCCAACTCTGGTTGCAGGCAGCAGGAAGCAGCTGAGTGCGAAGTCACTACCGGGGCTGAAACCTGCTCTTGGCATGGAAATAAAATGATGGATCATTTTATTTGAGTGTAACACTTGAGGCCGTGGTTCACGTACTACAGCAGATCGATGTCAGAGCAGCAGTAAATCAATGGAGAGTTAAAGTTCTCAGTCCAGGAATAACGTACATAAAATACATCTGGTAGCACATCTTGTATGTGGGGATGAAATACTAGGTGAGCACTGCTGCTCATTTTTTTGTTGCATTCTTTGTCGTAATGCCGCTACCATTTTGTTCTTGGTTGTGCAAATGGCAGCAATGCATTCTGGGAGATAGCAGTTCATTGTTGCGCACACTTTTTTGTTGCACAGACTTTCTTGTCCCTGAGGTCCCTTGATCACGGGTGAAACAAACCAGCCTGAGACAGAGAACTTGCCACAACTGCCCTAAATTGAACTTTCACATTATAACCAGTGCTTGAAGTGGAAAAAAGTATCAGACAGTATCAGAAAATTATTAAGTATTTAATTTTGAGCCTCTGCAATGAATAAAAGATACTAGATAATGTTGCCAATGTTCAAAGCATATACAGCATTTTTAATAAAGTGGCCATGAGTATTAACTAAATGGGAGGAAAACAGTGAGTAAGTGGATGTAACTTAGTGCACCCTGAGTAATGAAATGTAACTATGAGGGCTATTATGAATAATATCCATGTACTACAGTTGTCATTTGTTGAGTGAGAAGCTCAGTTAGAGAAACTGGTTGGTCAGGGGCAGAAAAGAACACCAGAAGCTTAGGAGAAATGCCAGCATGCAAGAAAAGGTCACGGGTCTCCATAGCGCCAAACACAGAGGTACTGCAAATCACTGAATAACCCACTTTGAATAGTGACTATAACCACCCAGAACTTATAATCAGAAACAAGCATACTGACATACTGACACACATCCACACATACATGTGTGCATGTACACACACATATACATACATAAACACCAGTCAGTCGGTACATGGCTGATCTTAGAACTCCTGGCTGCCCGGTTTGACTAGCTCATGTAAGAGAGACATTAATGTGAACCACATGTGATGTGTGATATTGTTATCGGTCCAGAAGAGCTTGCCATTAGCTGAAATCCGGGGCCCACCTGCTTCTAAGCTAGCTCACCCAAATGTAAGCGCGTTGACCCATACCTCTTAATTACTTTGTGCCCTTTTTTATACCTTGGGCATTTTGCAGTCTGGTAAAATGGTGTGTTTGTGTTAAATAACTGTATTGTACAAAACTGTGCGGCCCAATCCACGATGAAAGATTCTGCAGAGATATGCTGTGTGCTTAACTGGAAAAAAGAAACCTTCACGTCAGCATTAGCATAGCCATCAGGCCAGAATTTTGGACATGTTTAACGTGGAATGTGAAAAAAATACTGGAATACTGTAGCTAAGTGAAGCTTTGAACAGGCTGTGCATTTGGCTGTTGGTGCCAGAACAGCGGGAATGTAGGCCTTGTGCCACAAACTAGCAGTTGGCATGTGAACTACAGGGAGAAGAGACGTGATGGCGCTGCCAGAGGAGGCCCATTGGGGGTGACCTGATGCCCCGTGCTGCATGCAGCCCTGTGAAGAGCACCAACTGTGGGGAAAATGGGCAGTGTTGCACATGCCACATCAAACCTGGACTTGGAGTGTGCCCTTTGAGGAAGAACCAAGTTACAGGCAATTTCTGGACAATGCTTCTTGTCAAGTTTGGAATTTGGAACCAACCATGATGATAACTAAAATTCAGTACCTAAAGTTGCTACCACATACAGTCCCTGGATACAGCTGTATCACTATTCTTACAATATTTTTAGTGATGCCTTTCAGTAAGTGATCCACCATGCTAAGTTTGTATACTAAGCTACTTAGAATTATTTACCTGGGTTTACAGCAGGACAATTCTTAGTGCAGGTAATTCATGGTAAGTACCTTGATCAAAGTGCTACAGCAGAAGTGAGATTCAAATTGAGTACCTTTGAGTACAGGGTAATGGCTTTAACCACTATGTGGCATACTTTGGCATTTCTTTAGATGTGGACATGCAGCATTCACTCCATAACCCCCCGTGCAAAAACTTCAATCTTCATTGGACATCTCAGTCGCAGTGCAGTTTCTTCTGCAGTTCATTCATGAACTCCATTACTGGAATGACTGTAGACACATCTCTTGGTATTTTAATCTAAACTGGACTATTCTAAGGTGGTCATTAATGCAGTACAGTTTGTGATTTGAGCTGACAAAGCTTCTGCAAATGTGATATGTCTTATTTTCCATCCCATCCACCCATGATTGACTGTAGCTCTACTAACGGAAGTGGCGTATGCCAATATTCAGCAATGTGCTCAGAAAGAGACAGAAACAGCCTGCAGTTCAGCCCAGTCTCTGGTTAGGCAGAAGACAAATAATGGATGGCAAGGTGTGTGTGTGTGTGTGTGTGTGTGTGTGTTGGGGGGGGTGATGTTCTTTCTGTGCCTAACAAAGATGAATCCTTTCATAACAAACCTACCACAGCTATGAGTCCCTGACCACTGGACTAGCTATTATCCAGCAGGAAAGAGCACCCTCACCATCTCCCTTTATTTGCTGTTCCTGAAACTGCTTTGTCACTCATCTGGAGAAAAAGAAATTATTTTAAACTTCAATTTCATGTTGTCTCCTCATTCTCCATTACTTCCTGTCTGGGTTGTACACATCAGCCTTATATGAGATCTTGAAAGAATATTTAGTAGCAGCGGTGAAAAAGATATGATGCTGCAGACAGTGAAATGCTGTTTTTATTTCTAATTGGCACCAGCGACTATGGGCGTAGGTGTTGCATTATCCCTTAACATGAAAAGAATTGCTTGTCCGAATAATCATATTTTTATTTGCAAACTGCAGCACAATCCAAATGGATGACACTCTATATCAGTGTAATAAATACATTACAAATGAATTTCTTTTACCTGTCACATTTCTCCAAAGTGGCTTACCCCATGTAGCTACTTACAATGAACATTTACTTACATTTACACAGCAGACTAGTTTTTACTGAAGTCATTCATGCAAGTATCTTGCTCAAGGGTGCGACAGCAGTAGGGGTTATTAAAACCAAGAACCTTGGAACCCACAGGCAACAGCTCAAATCACTACACCACCTGCCCAGAACTATAAATTTGAATCCTAGAGATTGCTCAACTTTTTGACAGTATTATGAGTATTACACAACAACTTCTTAACATCCACACGTCAGAATCAGCAGGGCAAGTTCACTTTATCCCACACGATCACTCGTGCAAATTAGTTTTCCTAGAGTTCATTCAGCTCTGCCAACTTCAGTGGGTAGGAGTTTTTCCAGGCAAATGCTCCACCTGGTTCCTCAGTGTTGTCCAGCAAACCCAGAAAGTCTGATCTTTCCAAAGCGATTAAGGACCACCACACCAAACCCTCTGAGTGGTGAAGGTGCCAGTGTTCATTGCAGCACAGCTATAGCCTGCCAGAAGAACACCAACCTTGGGGTTAGTGCCAGAGTGACAGCAGCCAGACACTGTCTCCCTCCCTGATTCCCCTGCCATCAAGCTGCACCTGGGTAGCTGCTGACACCGATGTGTCTACTGACCTGAGGCTCTCCTCAAACTAGTGTGACATTCAGGGGACTAATATGGATAGCAGAAAGCATAGAGGTTAGAGGTGATGCATTCCCCTAAAGGATACAGATTCAGATCACTCCTCCTTTAGTACCATTGAGGAAAGTACTTACCTTGAATTGTTACAGTAAAAATGACCCAAGTATATAAATCACTTTATAAAGAAACAAGAAACAAATAAACATATAAATACAAGTATTTCTTATTAATAAATGTGCCTTTATCCACTATTAAATGTAGGGTAGACCAGTGTAAGCTGTTTAGAGCTAAATCTAACAGTGCAGGGGATGAATATGGATTGGTGATTTACATAACACACTTTCACAGCTGTAGTGCTCACACCTGTGTGTTAGAAAGATTTGGGTGGAGTCCTAAATCTCTATCCAGCACTGTCACCCAAGAAAGGCCATTCCACCCCACAAGAACCAATGATGGTTGTTCTCATCCACATCCACCCTCATTACTCCCTCCTGTCAGGTCAAATCAAAGAACATAGCCAGGAGCCTACACACAGCCTTGACCGAAATCTATAATGACTCATTTAAAATATTACAAAACCCACAAGGGACTGGATAAGTAGATCACACCATATCACTGACACATCTCCAAATGTGTTCAAAGCCTCAGTGTGTTGGATGTTGAATGCCATGAATCCATGACATGGTAGCAAATGCAAACAGGCATGAAGAGGTGGGCACACCTAACGGTGCCTGGTGAGCAAAACACTTCTGTACATGTTAATTAGCCATGATCTCCAATCTACACGTGGTCTGCATTACAACATCACCCAGACGGTGAGTGATGTACAGGAGATAACCACCCTTGCATCAAACTGGAACCTCAGCAAAGCCATGCAGACACAGAAAGTCACCTATGGAGGCTTACACAGCACAGATACACCAGACATTTTCATGTGGTGAATACATGTCCAGAAGACAAATTAAAGTGTTGAAGGTATGATGAGTTACCAAGGTCCGACCCGCCCATCTACAGTCAGATAGGACTACCTGCCTCTCCTCTGCGCATCACTGACCATAGGCACCAGCCAGGCAACTGGTCACAGCTTAAGATGCATTTTGTAATTCGTACAGTCCAAGGGGAGACGGAAGCCTTACCCATGAGGATGATGGTGGTGGTGATGATGGTGAAACTCAGATCGGTGGGTCTGCACAGCTCACAGCTCGCCCTTTCCTCTCCTGCTGGGTGCAACGGAAATTTTTGAAGCAAGCAGTTTTATGCTGGCAAAGGCCCCCCTTGACCAGGACCACTGAGTACGACAATATGATGGAGGCTCACACTTTAGGATCCAGACCGAGTGTCCAGCTGACACTCTGCAGTCTCGGGCGCCGCTGACAGATACGAACGCCAGACAAGGATAAACACGGCTAGAACGCTCGTGGATGCTCTACTTTCGCGCACACAGATGAGTCCATCTAAGTGGAGAAGTGTGATGCTCGCTCACGCTCCTCGACTCCCACATCGGCTCGATCGCGGGTTCTCGGCGCGGACCCGACACCTGCTTTCGTCCAGCCCTTCACTTGCACACGATTGGCCAGCAGTCTGCGCTGAAACCATTTTCCTGCTCTCTATTAGTTGATGGCGGTGTCAATCAGTCTTCACCGCGCCCTATTTGGATGTTCGGGAGTAATGTATTCTTCGGCAGATGGGCTCCTATAGATCCTCACTACAGACACCGTAATATTAACGCTTGACTTCCCTTGGTTGTTAAAATTGAAAGAAAAACGCTACTAATATGTCTTACGTTCTTTAATTTGCTGCCACAAACTGAAATTCAACTGTAAGATGATGAAATGCAGGTAACAAGTTGCTTATGCAACACTGCAAGTTGCTTTAGAATAGAGGGACAAATAAATAAAGATTAACAACAGACACAGTTGAAAGGCTTCTGTATTATGCTGTGAACCCCGAGATGCCAGTTTATTACAAACACTTGTCTAGTAGCATGTTGCACCTCCTTTGGCCTCCATAACAAAATGAAGTCATCTGGGTACGGATGCATTTTGCAGGAATATTATACTATGTGGAATTGATTGCATTGCATAGTTACTGTAAATGGGATGACTCCATAGTCTTGTAGCCCTTTCCAACTCATCCCATAGATGCTTGATAGGGTTGAGATCCGGGGATTGTGGCAGACGCTGAAGCAATGAAAACTTGCTGTCGTGTTCCTGGAGCCGTGCCTTGTAACATGATCATGCTGTAAGTGTCCTTTCGAGTGTGAATAAACTGTAGCCATGAAAGTATGAACTTGGTCAGCAAAAATATGTGACCCAGATGTTCTTCAGTGTGTAGCGGGGCCCTGATGTGTGCCGAGAAAACTTTCCACACAACATCACGCCATCACTGGCCTGCGATTTTTTCCCACTCCTCATCAGACTAGTTTTGATGCTCCTGGAGATGCACTTTCTTGTTCTTCACTGACATCACTGGTACCCAACATGGCTTTTGTCTGTTGTAGCTCATTCAAGACAGAGACCTATAAGTGGTGCATTCTGAGATGACATTCTGCACACCAATGTTGAATTCCGATCTCATTTACCTTGTTTTGGCTTGGCTGTTTGCTTGCACAATTCTCACCATTCTCCTTTGACAGCTGAAATGAATTCTGGTTCTGTGTCAAAGTAATGTGTCATGGAGGTTCTGTTTCTCTGTCACATTACTATAAATGGTATGTGTGTGAAATGTGCTTAGGAAAGAAAGAAAGAATTCTCATGAGAATACCAATTGCATTCAATGTATGAAAAAGCAACCTTTTTTTGGGAAAAGCATATCTGTTTTAAGGAACCAAAGCTTCTACAACAGCTGCCAAAACATTTGTTGTACGCTAATCATTTTGAAACTGTGGTTTGCTGGAAACCAGAGATGCATCTGTTCTGAGCCTATCCCTTTTATCCAGTCTCTTAACTATGCCTATTTTCAGAGGGTTTGTAGCATCTAATGCTGCCATACAGGAGCAATAACTTTAGAACTTTCTCACAGTCAGGTTCTTGTCTGGCAGCCTCATGGTTCATGTTTCTAGTGCAGGGTCTCAGACTTCTGTTGTGTGACACCCTGAAAAAAATTCTCATCCTGTACCTGTACCTATTACCTGTACCTATTAAATATTTAAGAAATCCATATCAGTATTTATTAAAATTCAGGTATACCATGTGATATAGAATGTTAAAATTCCACTTATTTTAGAAAGAAGGGAAACACTGCCAATGTAAAAATCTGTGAGTTAACTCATACTAATGGTTTATTAATAATGCATATACATAAATCGATAAAAAGTATTTAATATAAGGTATAAAATAAGATTTATAAAGAAACTAAGTAATTAGCCTTACAGATACAGCACGCCATCTAGTGGGAATGCTAGGGACAGGCATTTTAAAGAATTTGCATAACATGGGAAAAAATTAACTATTTATAGTTGTTTACATTAAATATTTTTTGGTTTTACTCCGAATGAAACAGAATTCAGAAAGCCTAACAAAAAGCTTATTATTCAACTCTCCTGTTTCATGAAATGTCTAAAGATGTTCCCCATTTATTTCTCTCTGTTAAACAAGAGAAATCATAGATATCACAAACAAATGGATTGTGCACATAGGATGCATTGTAAACATCCTTTTAGTTCTGATTAACAAGGAACGTGCAGCAAGTGTACAGCCAAGGTCATGGAAAGCAGTCCCTCAATGAACCATGAATTAAGCGAGAGGGTGGAGCCTGCGATGCAAACAGAGACCAAAAACATTGCTTCACCTGGTTACAGGAAACCTTTAGGGAGCAGGATGCTCCATACCCTCCTACAGCCAATGAGAATCCATCTCACCTGTGAAAGCACAGCTGGAACAGCATCGAGATGGAAGAGAAGAGGGCAAGATGCTTCTGCTTGAAGGTTTCCCTCAAGAAGAACCTGTGCCTCATTGCCACAGTTGGAGCTGTAATTTTAGGTAAGCTCCAATTATTCAACTGTTTAAATCAGCTCCAACCTTTTTTTGGCCAAAAGTCACAATCATTATTATTCATTAAAAGTGATAGTAAGTGACATACTTAATCTTACTGTCCTTATTTATTTATTTAATTTCATGTTTTTCATTGGTGGTGTGTGTTTGTCTGTAACTGTATTATGTGATTATGTGACCCCACAGAATTTATCGCATTTATGATGAGCATAGCATATATTAATGATTTTGCAAATGTCCTTGAAGGCTGCATGCTGGAGCCTTCTCTAGAGTGTGACAGTAACTGCATTTTTGGGGTGTCAAATTGTGTATGCAATAATGTTATTAGTCCAGTAGGTGGAATAATATTTTTAAATTCATAATCAGTGTGGGAACAGTTACAAATCACAGTCTTGCTCTTTCAGTGAAAGCTGAAACCTTCAGCTATAACCCCAGTCACTATTGTTTTGTGTAGTGATGGGAATCAAGTTCAGATGACTCCAGGTCACAGACTGTTGAAAATTTCGCTATGTTTGCTCACAGGTGATTCAGAGTTTGATGTCTCCTGGGCCAACATTTCAACTACAGCTCACAGTTGTATGATTCAGTATTATTATACATGTACAATTAAACACAAGAACATTTACAGGTCAAGAATCGTTTATTGTCAAACACATTTGTATAGCATTTATACAAGGGAGCATGAAATGAAGATCCTCTGTCCACAATGCACAGAACAAGGAGAAAGAAAATTTAGACAAAGAATGCTAAAGGATAATACAACTAGACATATTATCTATCTTTGTTGCTCCCACACCCTGCTAGGTTCAGCTTCATGTCCAAATGTTCGTGTTTAAATAACAACAAAGTGTTGACTATTCATAGTACAAAGTGGACCTATGGCTGTCAAAGTGAACAAAGGTGCGGTGATATCTGCACTTTCAAAGGTTTAAAGGGAATGAAAAATCTGAAGACAGGAATGCTATATTGGAAATAAAGGGTTTTCAGTCCTCCCCAGACCTGACACACTCCTCCTTATCCCATATCTCTCCCAGGGACTGGACTGGGTGCGCTGGTGCGAGAATATGGTTTCTTGTCCCAGGTTCAAAAGTACTACTTTGGCTTCCCAGGAGAGCTGCTGATGAGGATGCTCAAGTTAATTGTTCTGCCGCTCATCATTTCCAGCATCATAACAGGTTTGTACAAATGGCAGGTGTCTTCTCTGTGGGCTCCTGTGACGTGAACCATATAAAGATGCCTTTACAAGTGACATCAAAGCACAGCACAGTTTACTGATTTAAGGTTCCTGACTGATGAAGCCATAACAAAAAGCTATAGCATCCTCTGCCTAGTGTTAGTTAGAAAAAAAACAATATGCATAAATATTTATTTAATACTGTATATAATCAATTTAAAGGGAAAAAAATGTTTTTTGTGTTTACCTTTGATTGACATTTAGTTCTTTCAATGTGTAACCTGTTTATAAATGTTATTTGATAACCTGCTTTGACTGTTTCTGCAGGTGTGGCAGCCCTGAATTCGGACATGTCTGGCCGCATTGGTTTACGTGTGGTAACATACTATCTGTCAACAACTGTCATCGCTGTATTTCTGGGTAAGCTATACTATGGTATCCCCCCTGCTCAACCATTCTGTTAAATAGACCAACACATTTTTCTAAGCATCGCAGACAGAACTGTTCTAGCCCAAAATTTTTAAAAAATCTAGGCTGCATTAAAAGTAAAAGCATCCATTAGTAACAACAGCAGAAGTGGAGTAAAACTGAAGCTGGGTTTGTTTTCAGGGATTGTGTTAGTGGTGGCAGCCAAACCTGGAGTGTCCCAAGGTGCTGAGAGGACGGACTGGAATGGGACAACACAAGATATCTCAACACTGGATGCCATGTTGGACCTTCTCAGGTGATGTTGTTGTTAGTCTTCTTTCCTTGGGTCCTTTTTTTCACCAACCCTTGTAAAGCCTATGAAGTACCTATACCCAACATTCATTCTTTCATGCAGAAGTAAGTGTCTCATTTGCTGTGAAAAATATTACAGCTATTTTAAATCCAAGTTCTGGGGAGGACTGGCTATTTATAATCCCTCTGAAGTTTAGGCTATAATTTAAATAATGTTACTTATATCTTATAGCTGTTGGTTAACTCATGTTTGGTACAGGAAATTAAAATGCATGCTAACGTTTTGGTTACAGAATCACGGAGCTGATATGAAGAAGAACTGAATTATAACATTACAAGTTTATCTATAATTGCACAGCTAAGCGGTTTTCCATAGCTATCCATCAGTTCTTATCTTGAATAATTAACTACAAAGCTAAGTCAACTACTATAACATAGTCAGCCAACATTATCTTTACCTAATGTTAGGACAATCTCTTTATTTTCTTTCTGCTTTCTTTCAATCTATTTTCTATCTACTTTCTTTGTAAGGCATATGAGTGTGAGGAAGTGTGAGAGAACTCTGAGTGTGTGGGTGTGTGTAAAGGGAAAGGTAGTGTTTTAATGAAAATGTCTGTACTGATTATGCAATTTTTTAAAAAATTAATCAAATAATATTCAAAAGATTTCTGTGTAAGTTCTGTATGTACAAAACTTTTTATATTTATATTAATTGTATATAGTTTTTGACCATTTAAATTACTAAACAGACTATAATATTATTATACTGGAATGTATAGTTGGGCAGTAACCAAGTTACAAGCAAAAAGACAAATATTGGCATCCTCAGAAAAATTTCTTGGCAAAAATTCCAGCACTTCAGGCCCAAAGCCTGAGTCACGCATACAACTCAACTTTGGAGTAATATTTAACCATTTCTGAGTTACCAAAACAACCCAAAAAGATTATTTTTAACCCCGCACTTTTAACTATGAAGGACTAATATAGAGTAATAAGTGTAAAAAAATGACTCTCATACAAAACGTATGAAAGCTATATCTGTCTTTTCTATTTCTACTTGTAGAAATATGATTCCAGAGAACCTTGTTCAGGCTTGTTTTGAGCAGGTATGCTATGCTGCTCCAGGATGACTCAGTATCGGCCAGTTAAGTGCAATATTTCTTTATTGTTTCTAAAACCCTTAATTTGTGCTGCTTGAATGTAAAAATAATGTTAAAACAGTTAACCCATAAAGTACTAGCCATTTCTGGAATCCATGATATGGGCATCTACTAAAAAAAATTCAGATGTGATAGGGTATCTTAATACTTTCAGTGTTCTCCCCTTCAATTTCAGTACAAGACGCAAAGGAAAGAGAGGACTCCTCTGAGTGCACCTGACTACAACTCAACACACACACCTGTACCTGTTGTCATAACAACACTCTCCCCACAGGTACAGCCTTATTTGATAATGAAAATCAGAAAGCTCAATACATATGTTCATCGTGTTTAAACAAGGTGAACATGCTATCAAGTGGGTATGTGCTTTTAAAACAGACATCCTTGTTTTTGAAATCCACAAAATGTAGCTTTGATTACTTTAATACAGTCAAGGTTATTAGACAGCATGACTGTGGAATTATGTGCCTTTTCCAGCTGGAAATAGACATTGAAATCACAGTACCCCTTTCACTTCTCTTCCACTGTGGGCCATTGCAGAACATAACCAAAGACTACATAGTAGTGGGTTCCTACTCTGACGGCATCAATGTTCTGGGCCTCATTGTCTTCTGCCTGGTGTTTGGCCTGGCCATTGGGCAGATGGGAGCGAAGGGGCGGATTCTGGTGGAATTCTTTGATGCCTTAAATGAAGCCACCATGAAAATCGTTCAGATTATCATGTGGTAAGATCTGTGCTCTTTATATATGTCTTCAGTGGCAGTTCTCAAGGAAGCATTTGACCAAGGAGTCAATAAGCAAGGTTACGTGACAGCAGATCCTTTCTCTAAAGCCTAAACTGCCATTTTTGCCTCATTCCTTTGCATTTTCAGGTACATGCCCATTGGCATATTATTCTTAATAGCTGCCAGAATCTTGGAGGTACAAGACTGGAGAATCTTCCAGAAGCTGGGGATTTTCATTGTGACGGTACTGAGTGGGTGAGCTGCAAACTGCCTCCACCGTTCAAGCAATCGTTTTCCCCAGAGGTCACTGATCCCTAATGTTCATAAATATAAATTAAATTAAAAATTACACTCTATCATACAGAACACAAGCTCTATATTGATAAAGCTGAATCTTTGTTTGTCTGTTTGTTCTTTGTGCACAACTTTGTTTTTCAAGCCACCGACTTGAAATCTGGCACGAAGTACTTCTCGCTCTGTGTTAGGTTTTTGCAAACACAGACACACACATACATGGTGCTGCACACATTAGTGATGTAAGTGTAGCAATATTTGATGATATACAGTACTGCGCAAAAGCGTTAGGCATGCAACTTGAATGTCTGTTGAGAAGTCCAGGTAGATTCTTATCTACCATCAGGGAGGTTTCTCATTGGTCCCAAATTCATTCTGCAGCCTGAAAATGACCTCAAACACCCAATCTCAGTCACACAGAACTATCTTGAGCAAAAAGAAGGAATCCTGCAACAGATAGTATGGTCCCCACAGAGCGCTGATCTCAACATGAACATGCAGAGACAGTCAATATCTGCAGAAGAACTGTGGCCAGTTTGGAAGAACCTACGAACCTCTACCTTAAACTGCATGCAAGTTTGCATAAGAGAATTGATGGTGTTTTAAAGGCAAAGGGTGGTCCCACCAAATATTGATTTGATTTAGGTTGTTTTTGTCTACTGCACTTTTTAGAAGGTTTAAGGATTAATAAGTATTCATGGCGTTATTTTTGGAACCATCCTCACTTTATAGCATTTTTCCCACAGGTGCCTAAGACTTTTGCACAGTATTGTGTGTGTGTGTGTGTGTGTGTGTGTGTGTGTGTGTGTATATATATATATATATATATATATATATTCCACTTGACTAGGACTGTACTAGACACAACCACTTTAACAGAACAACAGTTTGGTGATTACAGTGTATAATGTGTTATCACATTTTACATTTTTACGCCTACATCTTTTTTGGGTAACTCCGCTAGTGAGAGATAAGGGTTAAGAGAGAGATAAGACAGAAACACTGGCTTTCAATGAACAGCACTGAAAAGTGTAAAAAGTGTGGTACATACTGAAACTTGTAAGGCTTGCATATTTTAAGGCTACTGGTAATATTTTCATTGTTTATCACTGTGCCACTTTATTTAGACCTTGGTATTGTCTGTGGGACACCAACTGCACTCCAGTTTGCTTCATCACAAATATCATGTCTTGACTCTACTATGTTTGGAGATCTTATTGATTTAACACGAACAGTTTTTTTACTGTTGATATCGGCTGTATTATTACTCTTGCTGATACACAGAACATGTATCCATGTGTACATGGAACATTTGCTAAAACTGAGCAATGTCTAAGCTCATATGACATTGCTGGATTTTTTTTATTAATCTCCAGACTAGCAATCCACTGCATCATCCTTCTCCCATTACTGTATCTGGCTGTGGTCAGAAAAAATCCTTTCGCTTTTGCGTGGAGAATGGCAGAGGCCCTGGCAACAGCCTTTGTGCTCTCATCCAGGTACAGACTGACACCTACCACTGACAAAAGAATAGCTAATGGCAAGACACTTAGCCTTCTAGCAAAAAGAGACCCCTGAAAATCTTTCTTTTGGTCCTAGGTGAAAAGTCCCTCATCAGATGTACCTTTTATGAATATGTGAAATGAAAAAACTCTGTACGATCTCATTTTTAGCAATCATTGACAAAGAGGCATTCAACTGACATGACTTTCAAGTCTTCTTGGCCTTTTCACCCCCAGTTCAGCCACGTTGCCCATGACTCTCCAATGTGCAGAGGAGAACAATGGGATTGACAAGAGAATCACCCGCTTCATGCTGCCTGTGGGAGCTACCATCAACATGGATGGCACAGCCCTTTATGAGGGTGTGGCAGCCATATTTGTTGCTCAACTGAACAACTATGCCCTGAATATAGGCCAGATTGTTACCATCAGGTATGTTACCCACCTCATACTTAAAGCTGAATCAGCTCTTCTTTTATTGCATAGATTAATGATAATGTTATTAATTTAGAATTGGTTTAGAGACAGAATGTTCTGTGGTCTTTTAAAAATGACTTTAACCTCTGCCTCAATCATGAAATTTGTCTTTTGAAAGTACTTTCTGTTCCGTTTTTGTCATTTACCTGCATTCTTCTATTCAGGAACAGCCAGCAGCAATAAACAGATAAATAGTCATTAAATCTGCTAACTGTGGATCATGAGATTGGTGAATATGTGAGAACCTTTTTGACCTGTATGTACGTACAGCATAACAGCCACCATGGGCAGCATTGGGGCAGCAGGAATCCCGAGCGCAGGCGCTGTGACCACAGTGCTTGTCCTGACTGCGGTGGGCTTGCCGGTACATGACATCCCCCTCCTAATCGCAGTGGATTGGCTGTTGTATGTACCTCCATTATTCCTGTTTTCTACTTACTGTAATTATCATAGATCTATGATCAACCATTAATGGAAAAGAGGCAGTACTGATGTACAGTTACACCCAAGTACTGGCACCTGACAGTTAAAAAGTCCTGTAATGTTATTATATGCAACATAACCTCTCATATGACAAAGATGTAAAGGTTTTATTTAGCTCATATGGTTATATTTGGCTTGAGAAAGAAAGAAAGACTGAAATGTACATTGTATGCCATATGAGTCAAAGAAACTTGAAATGTCATTCAGGGGTCACCAGACTGGCATGTGTTTAAACTGCCACATCTCCACCAAACATATTAGCCATCTGTGGTGAGGAGACTGAGACAACACAAATAAGTTCCTTTCTTCATGGGGGTATGAGGCAACTCAGGTCCTCCCTTGGGTTCCCTCTCCCATCTCCTTCTCCAAGAGTGTTCACCAGATGTTTAGTAAAATGGTCTAACCAGAAGTTTGCTGCTTTCAGCAGATCTAATTTTAGTTTATTCCATAAACTCAGGGATCGTTTTCGCACCATGGTGAATGTCCTGGGGGATGCTTTTGGTGCTGGAATAGTCCAGAAGCTTTCCGAGAAGGAGCTGGAACAAACAGTCACAGTGTGTGAGCTGGATGCTGCAAGCTCATTGAGCCTACAGACAACACTGGGCACAGCTGATTTTGAAGAGAAGTCCTACATCAATGGAGTCTTCACTGATGACAATAATGACAATGATTTATTTAGCTCTTCTTACTGCTAAGGAATGAGACAAAACACTTGAACTGCTTATAAAATTTGCCTTAGATCTTTAGTTGAATAAAGATATTTGTGGCTTAAAGATTATATTTTTATTTCTTTGCCAGTAGTTTTTTTAATCAGCATGGAAGTTAGACTACCTTTCTGATGTTCATACTACAGACTGAAGCTTTGTAGAATGTAAAGCTATAAACTTTGGCATGATTAGTACCTTTTGACCAAAATCACGGTATTGTCCTAGGTCGTCAATTACTTGTCTCTGCTAAGTAACGTTATATTGATATGTAAAGTCTCAGCCACACCAAGGTCAACATGTTAATGGCCTTTGCAGTCCTCACAGGTCAAGTGAGCTGTAGTCTTCTTGATCCTGCATTTAGAAAATGCTTCTATGATTTACGTCACGTGACAAGCTGCCATGTAGATCATGGTTAATTACTGTTATCTGCTGTAAAAATAAATTTAAACCTACCATTGTCATTTTGATTGGACAAAAGCACTAATCAATAAAGGAAAAACAAATAAACAAACTAATAAACTGTTGCGACATAAATAATGATGATGCCTGTTGAGCCGAGAGATTTTAGCTATAGTTATGAGCCACCGAATTACATTATGTTTGGTCTTGTCCAGTTATAACCTGCTGCTTCTCCTATTTTCTCCTTGAAAACATCCAGCTCTGTCTGCAAATCTTAAATTCATTAAACTGCTTGCAAAAATAGTTGCATGTTGAATATGGAAACCTTCACCATCAACATCATCTTCAGTTGGTCCACATCCAATCCATTATTCTGACTTTAGACAGAATGTGAATTGTTCACCCTAATATCCTGTGGAGACCGAGGAATTTAATTTGCAAATTGAAGACATGTTTTTGAGAACACTTCCTAAGCTTTTTGTGTTATAATGCTGTGCCACAATAAACATTTTAGAGCACATTCTGTGCTTTTGCAAATATACCACATGTTTGTAGGTGGGGCTTAGACAATTTCTTGGGAATTCTAGAAATACATCCAAGAGGCTTTTTGTTTGCTGGGAACCAAGCACTTATAACCCTCTGAAGGAGCCCCGACATGTAAAATAGGAGGATAAAATTTTTTAATAAAAAATAGATCTTTCTCCAAGGGATTTAAACAGTTAACTAGATTTGCGGTGCTTGTCCTCTCCAATTATTTTAGTTCCCAGTTTAAAATTTCGCAGCATTTCTCCTAAGAGAAATCACATTTTTGATGGATACAACCAATGAAAGTGCATAAATAGAGCTTGACCAGGGTTGCATTTTGCATGACCTCCAGCATATACAGAAACTCTTTGATATATGGACAAATTGTCAGGTAAGTGTTTAGCATTTAACCTTGCCATACTGTAACAATGTGCAGCATACATAATATGCTTAGATGTATGTATCATGTGCTTTAATTGTTCCCAGATTTATAATACGCAATGAATAAAACAAGAATTTACACAATATTGCTTTTTGTTAATTGCCACATCTATATAACTACAATATTGTTTTGTATATGTTAAAAAAGATACATTATAAAATAAAAACATAGATAGTATAGATAGTATAATGAAGGGCAATTTCTTACAAAATGGAACATGGTCCTATACATGCATTTAAATTATGAGGCTGGTTATGTAAAGTATAAAATATGATGTATATAATATAAAGCAAACTGCATTAATAATTGTTTTTTATTTTTATATCATTTAACTAATAAAGAATTAAAAAGAAATCTAAACTTTTATCTTCTTAGGATATTACAAAGTAAATATCTAACAGTTGATTGGTGTCACGCCCCCTGCTCCGCCTGCTGTCTCACCCGACTCCACAATCGCCGGCACCTGCTCCTTGTTTCCCCGAGCAGGGTATAAAACCTGTGTAGCCCGACATGCTGGTGTGAAGTATTGTCCATGTTACTATTGAATATTTTTTCTGTTAGCCTTTCCTGTGTTTGGCCCTAGCCTGTCTCTGACCACCGATTTAGTCTGACCACTTCTGGTATTCGTTTACTTCTGGATCTGACCGTTGCCTGTGTTGTGACCACGACTTTGGAACTTCCCTCGACAATAAACACCATTTGCCAACTTGTGTCTGCTTCCTACCAACGACGTCACAATTGGGATCCAATATGTTCCTGTGTAGATTTGGTTTTGTGTCCTTCCTTTAGTTGACCTTCAGGCAGCTCCTACATTATAAAAGAAAAAGAATGAGTTTTTAAGGCATCATATATGTTACAATTTCTGAAAAATAAACATAAAGGTGTAGCATATATACATTTTTTCCATTTTGAAATATGAAATATAAAAGTATGCCTATTGTAAGTCATACTAAGAGAATATACATTTCAAATTGTTTGATTTTCATATTGCACCTTTATTTATGGGATTGTAGATTTCATAATTTAGGCTTCTGTTGTGGACTGACAAACTCTAAACTGAGAAATATTAATATAAAAAAGCGTTAAAGATATAGTTCAGACATTCTAAAGGAAATAAAGAAGTACCAGAAATGGAGAGATCCACCTACAAAACACACAGTTGCAGGAAACAGAGCTACATACTTAGTATTCTAATGGAGATAATACTAAACATTAGAATATCCCAAGGGAGAAGCTGGTTTATTACATGTGCATTAATGCAACAGAACATAAAACATTATAAGACATAAAACAGGTCTAATGTACATAAAAAGCACTTAAAAGGATGAAAAAACTTGCATGAGAATATACATACATTATACAAAAAAACACTATTTTTGCTTAAAACCCAAAAACTATTCACAAATGTCAAAGAATAAAACAATAAATAACTCACACATCTTGCACAGGCCAAATCTGTGAGGCTGTGGGTTCTTTATTTTGATGAGGTTGAAGTAGTAAACATTAAAATATTATTAAATATTAAACATTAAACATTGCGAAAGAAGGAAGAAATAGAACGTTGTCTGTCCCTCAAGGAATGAGTTAATATGTGATAGGCGAGGTCAGGGATATAAAACACTGTCAGAGTTTTCTTTCATATCAGACTTGCAACACTTTCCAGAAGCAAAGAAGAAAAGAAAAGGCTGTGTAGTATTTTCAACACCAGAGAGCTACCCTGTCCCACCTATTTCCACCCGTTTACCGTGGGGTTTTCATCTTACTCAAAACTACCTCCGTCATGACACAGAGACGACAAACAGTCGAGACGATGGAGAAGCCAGATGAGAGAAGTTCGAATTTTAGAAACTTCCTAAAGAAAAACTTCTTTCTGATGGCTGTCATCTTATCTGTTTTTCTAGGTAAGCATTATGTGGGGGGGGTGGGGGGTTTGGAATGCTGGGAGATAGAAATGCCCATAGCTACAGGAAGACAGCTAGAGTGTTGTCTTTCTCAGTAGTTGTGAATTGTTAGATAAATTAAAATAAGACAGCTGGTCTACCTGTGTATGACCATAATGGTGAAATTAAGTTTTTTTCAGCAAAATTGTTCAATTTAATGTATTTGGTGGCTTTTTGGTGCATGTTGTTTTAATTTAGCACAGAACTGTTGCAATCTCATAATACGAGGAACTGCCATTAAGTGTTGGACTGCTTTTTTGTCAGATGATGCATTATGAATTTATATTGTTACAATATGTGGGTTTTACTAGGGGTAAAGGGCATGTAAAATTTCTTTGCTGCATACAACTGGGAAAGACTGATGGAATGCATGGTGGAATTATTTAAATCAGCCTTGAAGTTTTGAAGTATTTTCTCAGTTTTGTCGCAGTTTTGAAAGATAAAACAAGCAGTTATTTCTTTATGTAGTGTGCTCAGATTACAGTAACCTCAGGTTCACCATTTGCACTTTCAGTGAGCGTTCCACATGATTAGACAAAAAAGAAGGTTCATTATATACAGAGATTGGAAAAGGCAATATTATACATCAGAGATTTACTGACTCATCTTGCTTCACAATCGGTCTTGACTTGTTCACAGTGGATTTGTCTCCTGTGGAATCTGAGGTACCCCACCAATCCTGTAACTCTTCCAGGAATTGCACTAGGAATACTAGTGAGAGAATATGGCTCCCTGTCCCGCCTCGACAAGCACTACTTTGGCTTCCCTGGAGAACTTCTGATGCGGATGCTCAAACTGATTGTCCTTCCACTCATCATTTCCAGCATCATAACAGGTCAGTAAAAATGGCAGAGAGGGTGACTGAACATTCACCTGACAGCAACAAAATGCACTAGTGCAAATTTTATACACAATGATACACCTGTTTTGATCAATTTTCCAGCCCAGCAGGAATTCAACCTTTACCTGTAATGTCATAATAAATAAAAATGGAATAAACAAATTGTTTATTTCCAAAACATTATGGCGGCGGTTTTTTTCAAACATCATATATGTGTTTCCATTTTAAAAATGATACGCTGCTCTCAACATTCACTTTTTAATCCGAATTTTATAAGCACAACTTTTCATTTTAATTCATAAAAGAATTAGAATCTGAAGGAAGAACATATGACTGCTGAATATAATATGTGTATCATTGGCTTTCTGTTGTTTTGTACAGGAGTGGCGGCCTTGGATTCTGGGATTTCGGGAAGGATTGGTTTACGGGCAGTGGTTTATTACCTCTCCACAACTATCATTGCTACAATTCTGGGTAACTGAGCAGTCATTCTTTTAGTTTTTCTGTGCAATTTTACACAGTTTCTTCAAATTTTCTTGAAAGTCATGACTTCACTTAAGTACTTGACATATTTGCACTGAATGATAAAATGAGCTCTGTTACAAGGTAAGATATTATATACCCTGAGATACAAATGTCCAGTTTAAAAGATTTTTTATGATATTTAAGTGACTTTGTGAAAATATGCATTAGGAATTGTGCTGGTGTTAACAATCAGGCCAGGATCTTCCTATAATGTTGACAGCAGTGAGAAGACTGGGTCTGTAGATGATATTACTGCTGTGGATTCCATTCTGGACCTTCTCAGGTAATTACAATTCGTTGAGTATTTACAAAAGTAGCTATCGTGTTCATAATGGCCAAGAAAGGCAGTTGCAATGATCATCACTGACTGGGTAATTCAGTTTATCTGTTTTTTTGTTGTATGCAGGATATATCAAAAGTCCCCAAATCCTTGTTGAAATTGCAGCTTTGTTGATATGAAGGCTTAAGTTGACATATAATGTCATACTTTTCCTAGCTCTGATAAGATCTTGTAACCAGCAATATTTAAATGAAAGACAAATAAAAATTAAAAACTTTTAATGCCTCACATGTATAAGCGTTAAAAACCTTTAAAATTGTATAAGATTTTATATATAGCTGGGTATCTCATTTATCTTTATAGCCTGCAGAGTCTGTGGGATTTCAGTCCACGTGATAATAAAACACGCGACTGAAACAATCATTCAGTTCTCAGAACTGAAATTGGTAGTAGTTTAAAGAACCCTGAAATACCTGCGCAGACTTAAACTGAAAACTGTATATAGCTGACATATAAATGTAAACGAATACCTTTTTTTCTAGAAACACCTTCCCAGATAATCTTGTCCAGGCCTGCTTTCAACAAGTAAGCAATGTAATAAATGTAATGTTGTAATGTTTCACTTTTAGAACTACAGTAAGTTAATGTTTACATTGGCTTGTAAGGACAAAATAAAGCCATTAATAGTTCTAACTGCAGCAAGCAAAACATCCATATTTACAAACACCCAAATGTAAACAGGTTACTTTTGAATTACAGTACAAGACCAGGCGAAAAGAAATTGAGCTCAGTAAACCACTGGTCAATACCTCAGTGGTGGGTGATGTCATCGTTGGAGTGACAAATGCTTCACAGGAGGTTATGTGTTGTGATCTTCTCTTCAGATGAACATATTTAACAAGCAGTCACCCTTGAGCTATTTGCATTTGGATTATAATAAGTAGTATGAAGTAAATAAGTCTATTCAAGTCTATTGAAGTGAATAAGTCTCTTTTAACAGGATTTGGTGATATTTCAACATAAACAGGTGTCAGTTTAGGGAGCCAAGAACGTGGAATATTTTTAACCATTGAATTCATTGGTAATTGTATTTTTGATTTATGAGAATTCACATTGTCAGTAATGTATTACATTTGTAAGGTGAGGTAAGACTGTGCTGTAAATGTAAACTTGACAGACAATATTGTGATATTCAGAAACCTCTAGGGAAAATAATTGCAGGAAAATTGGTGAGAATTTTGTTTTGTTGTCATTTTCATCTATAGAACAGGACCAAACAATACACAGTAGTGGGTTCCTACTCTGATGGGGTCAATATTGTGGGCCTCATCGTCTTCTGCCTGGTCTTTGGACGGATCATTGGACAGATGAAAGAGAAAGGGCGGATTTTGGTGGAATTCTTTGATGCCTTAAATGAAGTCACTATGAAAATGGTCCAGATCATCATGTGGTAAGAGCTGATTCTGATGTTTCTGAGGCTCTGAAGCAGTCACTGGCAAGTTAAATCTAAACAACTTTTGAAAAAGTCTACATGGGTAGCAAGTCACATCTTATTACTGGTTAACTGTAACTTTGATTGACAAAGATGGAAAGAAAGCGTGGAAATTTTTTACCCAAATAGTAAAACACAAGACTTGGTAATTTTGGTAAAGCCAAAATTACTCCATTAAGTTGTTTTCTGTTACATTCACAGCTACATGCCTGTTGGGATATTGTTCCTAATATCATCCAAGATCATGGAGGTTGAAGACTGGGACATCTTCAGAAAACTTGGGCTTTACATGGCAACTGTGATGACTGGGTGAGTTGTGCTAATGCTCAAACTGGGAGTAGGATAAATTACATCACAGTTCATTATACCTGCCTGGACAGAAGAAGTAATAATCATCAAGAGGTTGTTTCTGTGTGTGAGTAGAACTTAGCTAGAAATTAAAATTGTATGCTAAAATTGTATGCTATACACAAAAATCTCTGGTTGATGAAGCTTACCTCACTTTTTACTTCATAGAGTTTTCAATGTATGTGTAAGCTTAATACAGTATGAAAAGCTCTTTGATGGAAAATGAACACCAATGTGCCTTACCATCACTAGGCTGGTCATTCATTCTGGGGTCATTCTACCCTTGTTGTACTTTGTGTTCGTGAGAAAAAACCCGTACAAATTCATTCAAGGGATGGCCCGAGCCTTGGTGACAGCCCTTGTCATCTCCTCCAGGTAACTTTTGTTTCTGCACCTTCAACTTTCATCCTCATTTGGCTTATTGTTCATAAAGAAAATGAAAACATTCAATGAGGAATTCACTGTGAATACTAAAAATAATGTTGATTTATCTAGTTTGGACTGATTTCACAAGAATGATACGAGTCTCATACTGTCAGAGCAGGCCTTTGAATAGAGTGCATCAGTATGTCTATATGCAATATTAAAATAGGATTTTGTTTCTTTTTTTAATATAAAATCATTTCTGCAGGATAATCATACCAGGAACATGGCTTGATAAAAAAATATAAAAAATATGCCATACCACTGTTATGAGATATCACATACCAATATTCTGTGCATCTCACTTTTGTATCCTACAATTATTTGTCCTTACAACTCTTGTAAGAAACATGTGATTTAGAATCTGTTGTCTTCATGAATTCCACAAGCAGATGTTCAGATAGAGTCTAACAGCATCCTCACATTGCACACAGTATCTAGCTTATGGAAAAATTTCTACTACTCCAGCTCAGCTACGCTGCCTGTGACGTTCAAATGTGCAGAGGAGAACAACAGGCTTGACAAGAGGATCACTCGCTTTGTGCTGCCAGTGGGAGCTACCATCAACATGGATGGTGGAGCAATCTATGAGGCAGTCGCTACCATATTCATTGCTCAGCTGAACAACTATTACCTGGACATTGGCAAGGTCATAACCATCAGGCAAGCTGAACTCTTGCACATACATTTGCATCCATCTCCATGAAGCTGACAACATGCCAACAAAATATTGGATGTAACTAAATTAAAATTCATTACAGTTCAGTGTAATGCATTCATGTTAGTTCACATCTATATATTTTAGTAAAAGTAAACAAAAGCATATCCCAAAACAGACAGGCACATACACATGATTACTGAAGCATATTTGTTTGATACAGCCAATATCATAATGCAAATATCCAGTAACTACCTGTAGAACTGGCAAATAAATAGGAAAAGTAAATAAACATAAGAGCTAGTGGAAGTCTAAGGTTCAAAGGTTTCAGGCACTTTGGAGGGAAAATCCAAGGGAGATGATTCCTGAGACCCTTCTTCAATGCTGTAGGTGCTTCAGGAGTTCTAAGAGACAAAAGGAGTTCATACCACCATATCAGAGCTAAGACTTTAGATTTTGGGAGCCACACTTATGCTACTTATTCTGATCTGTGAAGGGGGTAGAGCTGGATACATTTCTTAGACTTTAGAATTTCTACATGGAATGGTAGTAATTTACAGACATTATATTTGTCCTGAAAATAAACAGGGAAAGGATGGCTGTAATCAGTCTGCTTTTGTGCTTGCTATACTGCAGGTATCATAAAAGACTATGCTTTTGATTACAGTATTGCTGCAACGGTGGCCAGTATTGGGTCAGCAGGAATTCCAAATGCAGGCTTGGTCACCTTAATGATTGTTCTGACTGCTGTGGGCCTTCCGGCCAATGATGTCACTCTCATTTTTGCGGTGGATTGGCTGCTGTAAGTATTCTTGGTACACAACCAGAAGTGAGGATTAGTAGATTGTGAGCACAGGTCTTTCAGTTAGAAAAATGAATGTAAACTAACCTCCTCATTCTCCCTTCACCTTCAAGAGATCGATTCCGCACCATGACCAACGTGCTGGGTGACGCTATTGGAGCTGGAATAGTCCAGAAGCTGTCCGAGACAGAACTTGAGAGGATGGACCATTGTTCAGATATTAGTGTGGTCAACCCATCTCCCTTGGAGACTACCCAAGATAATGACGACCATGATAAAAAAGACTTTTCTTAATGGAGGATTAAAATTTGGCAATGGTGATGACGCATCATTCACACAGACATCTCAGTTATAAAGACTGAAATGCAGCAGAGCTACATAAAATGGTAAAAACAAATATTTTAAATTCAATTTAAATTAGTTAAATTGAATTTTAAATTATTTAAAATGTTTTTAACATGTAACTCATTACTTTGTGTCTGTACATATTAATAGCACAGTCAACTGAAATGTAGAACAGCATTTAGAGTTTTGTATTATCATGAGATCCCTAAATAAATGTTGCAGATAGTCACTGCACCAGAAGAAATGCTCTTGGGGTTTGGACTTTAGATGAAAGATATGAATAATTGGTTTGGAGATCTGTTTCTCACAAGAGACCCACAGTAACCCTATATATGATGACTCAATAGCATTTCATGAGGATAGCTTATGGGTGCTACTGTCTTAATTTATAATTTTTAACTAGATTTGGACTCCACCGACTCTAAAAATAGCCCCCTTTAAACTTTCCTCTATTGGTAAAGCATCCTAATTTGCTCAGAACCATTTACAGTTAATATTTAACACCTGTTTCTATATTTATTTATCTAAATCAACCTGAAGATTACCCGTGAGGAAACTATGGATCATTCTAGATCCATACAAGCTAGAACTCCAGTGGTAATAATACAGTACTGCATACACAAAGAGTAGTACAAAAACACATATCATATTTTTCCTTGCAGGGGCGGTCATATTAATGAGTTTAAAATAAAACAGACTCCACATGAATGCAACAAGTATCGATTACACTAGATATGTATTACACAAAGAATAAGTCACGGCCAGACTGAATCTGGATCATGAAAAAAATCCAACTTCACAGTTCATCCAATCCAATTTTTCTGTTCCATTATGGCAATGTTAATAGATGAAAACCAAACCCAGTAAATTGAATTTTGTGCAATTATTTCTGCTGAACTTGGTGTTTTCAGAGTCTTATCATTTTAATTCAGCCCTGTCTGCTGCTATGCCCAGGGTGGAACAAGCATTCCTTATCTTACTGTATAATATTTCATTTTCTCCAAATTAATTTTTCTCAGGGTGATAGAGCATTCCACACAGTTCAGGGATGCATTAATGCAATTTCACTCTGAAAAACTGTATAACCTGGAATTGTTTGACCCAACCCAAACACTGCAGACACACTGCAGTCCAAGGAAGGCATAGGATTTCAATTGCCTGGTAGACACAGTACCTCTAATAACTGTCTCTAGTAGTCAGTATATGAGCATGGAAGCTATGAAAAAGTAATTGTTGCCATCTGCTGGACAATTTAATACATATGAAATATGTAGTGCATCTCACTGTCCTGTAAAATTATTGTATTACAAAGAAATAGTAATGTGGAAAAAAGTTTAACTAAACTAAATGATTAAAAAGCATTACAGGATGTATATCGGAGTATGCATGAGTAACAACCAGACAGTTCAGCTTTTTTTTAAATATGAGCTTTAACTTTATTTTCACCCTAATGTTTTCACCCTAGTTTTTGACACTATGTAAAACCGAGCGTTAAGTACAGAATACCGTATTAACTATAAATGTCACTTGTGTCATTTAATTTGTCCGATATGACTTCAGAGCTGACCTCATTTGGTTACTGTTCTTACTAAAGCAGTAAACTTAACCCATTTTTAGTTCGCTTTGAATTAGAGAATGCGGACAAAAGTGATCTAAGTGACTTCAACTGTGGCATCGTTGTTGGTGCCAGATGGGGTGGTTTTAGTATTCTAGAAACTGCTGCTCTCCTGGGATTTTCATGCACAACTGTCGATACAGAATAGCAGGAAAAACAAGAAAACATCCAGTGAACAGCAGTTCTTTGGTGGGCTTTTGTTGCTAAGAGAGGTCGGGGAAAATGGCTAGAGTGGTTTGAGCTGACAGGAAAACTACAGTAACTCAAGTAACCACTCTTTACACCAGTGGTGGGCAAAAAAGCATCTCTGAATGCACGACACATCTATCCATGAGGCGGATGAGCTATAAATGTGGAAGACCACATTGGATTCCAGTCTTGTCAGCCAAGAACATGAAGCTGAGGCTGCAGTGGTATCTGGCTCACCGAAACTGGACAACTGAAGATTGGAAAAATGTCATGAGGTCTCCATTTTCACTGCAACACACTGATGGTAAGATCAGAATTTGGCACAGACAGCATGAAGCCAGCCTGCCTTTTGTCAATAGTTTAGGCCACTGGTAATGTAATGGTATGGGGAATGTTTTCTTAGCACACATTGGAGTTGCTAATACCAATTGATCATCATTTGGATGCTACAGCCACAATCTGGCCACAATTTACCCATCTTCTAATGACTACTTCCAGCATAATAATGCATTGTATCACACAGCACAAGTTATCTCAGATTTGTTCCATGAACATGACAATGGGATCAATTTACTTCACTGCCCTCCCCCATCTACAGATCTGAATCCAACAGAACACCTTTGGGATATGATAGAATGGCAGATTGGCAAACTGAACGTGCAGCTGACAAATCTGCAGCAACTACGTGATGCAATCATGTCATCATGGAACATAAATCTATGGAAAGTTTCCAGCACCTTGTTGGATCCATGCCAAAAAGAATTCAGGCTGGTCTGAGAACAAAAGGAGTCCTACCTGGTATTAGAATGGTGTTCCTAATAAAGTGGCTAGAGAGTGTATATTTTGTGATTAGTCCATCCCTGTAGCTTTCAATTCTTGCTGGTTATTCTCTGTGCAAAAGATAAAAGGTAAATGCTGAATAAGAACAATAATTTATATGTTTGATGTGGATAATATCTTTAAAATAATATTCCATTACGATAAGTCTGAGAGAACCAGAAAAACTATCATCATTAAGCATACAAATTCAAGAGTACAAGACCAGAGACTTGAGGCCTTGGCATCCCTGTTTCTACAGTTTACCATGTTATTAAGAAATGTGCTGCTCATGGTACTGCCAAGAGTCTCCCAGGATGTGGTGAGAAGAGGAAAAATGATCAAAGAAATCTTTGAAGGTTGTTGTGTACTATTGGAAAAAACACCATGTAAATCTTTGGTCTTTGGATACCTTAAAGCTGTACAGAAGCAATCTGGAGTAATAGCTTCAATCTGTACAATGCTCTGCACATTAACCAAGAAGGCCAAGCAGGACCCAACTGTAACTCAAAGAAAAACACAAAAAGGTAGAGCTGATCTTTGCCCAAACCTACTAAGAGAACCCAACCCAAGATGTTCTGTGGAATGATGAAACCAAAATGGAACTATTTGATCTAGACCAATGCAGACCAGTGATTTGTTTATAGCTGACGAATTGAAGCTCATAAGGAAAAGAACACCCTACCGACAGATAAATATGGTGGAGGTTCTATAATGCTGTCAGGCTACTCTGCTACCTTTGGTACCAGAAGCCTTGAATATATTAAGGGAATCATGAAATCAGAGGATTACCAAGGCATTTTAGAGCAAGATGTGCTACCTAGTATCAGGAATTGTGTATGGGTCAAAGATCATGGGTCCTTCAGCAGGACAAAGATGCAAAATACACACCCAAAAGGATGGTTAGAAAGGAAAAATGGACTGTGTTAAACTGGCCAGTGATGTGTGTTGATCTCAATCTGATTAAAAAAATTTGTGAAGAGCTGACATCTGCTACTGGAAAGAGGAATGCTGCAAACATTCAGGAACTACAACTAACTGCAGCTGAAGTGTGGGAGAAACCACCAATAGAAAAGTGCAAGAAACTTATAGATGGCTACAAAAAATGTTTGGAGGCTATCAACATTACCAAGGGTTGTGCCAAAAAGTACAGTCATCCCTCTGTTTACATGCCTAATTGGTTCCTGAAAAGGCTGTGTTATGTGAAAATGTGTAAATCGAGACAGATATTTCCATTATTTCTTGTGCAAAATAATAATGCCTTCATGCCCAACCTGAAAAACCAAACAATATTCTGAAATTTCACTATAACATCAAAAAAAGCTCGCGCAAGTAAGGAATGACACGTTGTGTACGCCGCCGTGGTTGTGTTTAAAAGGATTCACCACTGTGTAATGTGAAACAAATGAAAGTTTTATTTACAACCAGGCAAACATACAGCTTACTTGCACAAATGAAAGTCTGTCTTTATCATATTCATCCATGTAGAACACTAAAGTAGCAATTTGTAGCACTAAATACTACTGTATTCACTAATGTAGAAGAGCACTAAATATTAAGGTAATCACAGATATGACAGAGTACAAAATAGATACCACCACTTACATGAAGCAAACAGAATTTTTTTTTGTTTTTTGGCAGGAATACATTGTATTGAGCAGATCGGTACACAAATGGAGAAACAGTGTTAAAAATCAAATCACATTCTACCAAAAAACAAGTTGTGTGAGTATACAGCAATTGAGGGATGACTGTATTAGCAAAGGGTGCCTTAAAATGGTCCAGATCATATTTTCTTTTTCTTCCTTGAAAAAAAACACACATAAATTGACCATCAATCTTTTTTGTTATATAACTTTGGACATCCAATTAAAATATTCTGATTTTCAAAAGCTGGTAAATTTAAAATTATTTTTGAAGGTATTGTTTGTGCAGTGCAATGATGCCAGTAATATTGACAGAATCTATACATGTGTATTCAGGTTGGCGGCTATGATACCTGACAGATGCTTCCATGTTATGCATAGGCAGGTCACTGGCCAGTGCTTGTCTTTCATGACAGGTACTCTTCTCCCTTGGGTTATGAATCAGGTCAGGGTGGAAGCCTCTTTGGGGCTACTTCATATGTGCTGCTAGGTGGGAATTTAGTTTCTTTAACCAGGAGAACTAAATCATTTCAGGCCCTGCTGCCCTAATCTTCATGCCTGAAATACGTTATTGGGCATATGCTGTTGTCATTGTCAGACTACTGCTGTTGTCATGGTGACTGCCTCATGCTCTGGGAAATGGTGGTACTCTGTTTTCAAGTCTCTGCGCATTGGTAATGATTCTTTCTTCTATATGGTCTTCCAGTAATGTTCTTAGGGGGGTTTTCTGATGTTTTATTGTACTGCAACTAAAAGCACACTTTATTTGGTTCTTTGGAGAAGGGGGCATTTGTTCTCTTGGTATCTGCTTCTTTCATGTATATCTGCAGTATGGCAAGTACTAACACACCTTTGTTCACGGGAAGTTCTTCTCTGGAATGAGTTTCACTTAATGTTAGGTGAGATTTGAGCTTCAGTGTCTATATTCTGTGTCATCAATTTCCACATTGGAGAGGAGGCTTCTTTTAATGATGTTTGAGCACTTGGGCGAGAAGTTGTTTTTTAGAGAGTGAGGGCAACAGGTTTTTCTATTGTTCCTTCACAAACCCTCTTTCACTGGGTTTACTAGCATTCCATCCAGTCCATATTATCAAACCTAAAATATGTTCCATTATCAAAGCATGCAAGTTCCTAGACCTTGTTAAACTGGGACAAGATGACTGTTTTGGTTCTGAGCACTCTTACATTTGAAGATAGGCAAGTGTAGTATCAGTAAGGACTCACTGAAAAGTGGCAGTAGTCTTAAACTGGGAATTGAACTGCAGTTTGCCATCTGCTATGAAGGGTGTTACCCACGGTGTTATCCACCTGCTGGGTCATTCACCATCCTAGCAAACAATTCCAAGTTATTTAATTGTTTTAAACAAGATATAAAGGGCTCACTTTGATATTCCTAACTTTGAATATCATCTTCAAAGAAACCATGTGACTTGGTTTGAAAAGCTGCTTATAATACTCCCAGTTCTTATAAAGTACTATGCATTTTTAAAAATACATGAATGTTGCATTCATTGGAGAACCCTTACAATTACTGATATGAAATTGATAAATCTATGTACCCAGGTGGGAGATCAGTATTATACATTTTTAGTCTACTTGGCCTTGAGCTAAGATTTTTTTTATGATTAGGCCATCGTCAGTTATGAGTATAGTGAAGTACCATGGAAAGTCTGGGCATCAGAATTAGATACATGCCATTTTCATTCTAAATTTCAGGGTAAACTATGGGAGAGTTTTAATTGTCCTGTCTTTTATTCTATATACACATGAACCTGTGCAATTCAACACCCTCAAAAATGACAATAGAAACAAAATCAGATTATTAACAAGGAACAGAAATCAGAATGATATGGAAGCAATATGATGCTGGTAATTATGAATTTGGGCTGTGTATGTTTTCTAGTGAAGTTCATGTAATACAAAGCACTGTAACTGATTCTGGAACTTGCTCAAGATGAATGTAGACAAGAGAGTAATTTACATTTTAATATTAATTAAAAACCAATCATTTGTTTTGTTGATCAGTAATGAGTATCTCAATTATTAACACTGCTTCCTTGTCAATACAGTAAGCAACGTAATAAGCAGGACGTATCCCACTATTACAGACCTTTGGTCTGTACATTTTTTTTTAACTGTAAATGGTATCAGTGCATCGAAACACAACACAACTTGCACATGGACCTTAGCTGTGATAAGTTCACTCAGAAAGCACAGTATCAGATTGGAAAATATTTCTCTCTTATGACTGAATGAATTAATCTCCAGGTGCCCTGTGTGATCAGATGACTCTTGCTAAACATCTGTTTGGTACAAAACGACTTAGGGACAGAACAACACTAACTGATTCAATCACAGGACCCTAACATCCTCTACTGCTTTTTTTTTTTTTACAACTTCAACACTCCGCTCAATCCACAGTCTGATTGAAGTAGGCTTAGTTATCAACACCAGCCCTGCAGAGGAGCCGTGGTGTGACGCAATCATAACGCGCCGCTTTTTCGCCCAGTCTTAAGCCCACTGATTTGTACCCGTTGCATTGTGCTGGTGTATTTGACAAGTGCAAAAATGCTACTAAAATGTAAAAACCGTTTAACATTTTTTTCCACAAAACTTTAATGCTGTCTGAAAAATTAAATGCATTACATTTTGTGGACATTTTCCAAAACTGCGTTGGATATATGTAATTGACATTTAAAAACCCGAAAATAACGTAATTCCTACTTTGTGCATCAAATATAAGGGCATTTGTTAAAAAACACCAAAAAATTAACGATGAAAGAGAAGTAAAACAACACCAGAAAATTTGTCCTTAGGTGTTCCTACGTGATGTCCTGAGCGCCTCAGGGGCGAGAAACGGACACAATACCGTCTCTGTTCACGTCGACCAGCTTTAGGTTCTAGAAACTTGTACGACGACAACCGCCGAGTTCTCTGCGCTCCCACGCGTTTGTATTACCGGTATCACAGTCTATACTCTTACATTGTTAAGAGAGCATTTTACTTGGGTTTTCAGGGTTTTACAGATTTCAACGCCGAAACGTAGAAAAATTTTAACCAGTTGCCTCGTTGAAGTAGCTTGACAGACAAATATTCTTAAGATGCATCTACTTTGTTTCATGGCTAACTGGAAAAACTGAGAATCGCTGTACTTATGTCTTTCGTTAAGATAAAATACGTGTACAGGTCATTCGGACGATGGTCGTATCTGAGCGATGCGCTCGTGAGAGACGCTGAGCTGTCCGCGCGGGTTGATCATTGACGGAGTGCGCGGACTTGGGACTCTCGCGTGGAGTTTGGAATCTGCCCCCTGCGCTGATAAACGCGAGTGGAGCGGCTTTGCGTGTCTGTGCGGAAACAGAAGGAGTCAGTTACAAACGTCCCTCTCCTAATTCTACATGATGATCACATTAATAGTAATTTTTCTTTGCATTGCTTCACCTTGTTTATCTGCTTCTGTTGAAGGTGAGTATTTCTGGCATCCAATGCACCTATGGTTTAATATGGTTTTATTACTGTTTTTAGTAAAAAAAAGTATCTTAAATCATCTCATAAATCTGCTTTTGCAAGTATAATGAACTAACGCAATGACCTGTTTGAAAAGTCTAACTTTTAACTTGCATTTCTTAATGTATACTTTCTTATCTTTGCTCATAGAACAGAGTGGGGGGAAAATCATTGTATATTGGGGCATTCACCATTCTACATAAATTCAGTGTGCCTGAGTATTTGCTAGTGATTGGTCACTTTTTCTAATAAGTTTATATGTTAGTTCACCTGACATTAAAATAATCAATTTTCACTCTCAACATTCATATTTTGATGATGTTGTGATGTATGTAGTTTTGCTTGTACAAAACCAGGTTCTGTCACCTTACAAACTGAGCAAAGAATGGTTATGTAGTAAACTACACAAAACTACATTTTATAGTGTATGTTTTCCTTTCATATTGTATTGTTTATGTTATATTAATTAACACAGTAGACCAGACCTAGCAATTGTGCAGAATCTGTATCAGAAAGCATGTCAGCTTCACTGCCCATGACTTGATACGATGATGCAACCAAATACTGACACGTCAGTGTACTTACCTGATCAGTGAGTCATCTGCTGAGTTGTAACTGGACTTAAAGACAAAATGTGGATGTCAGGGTGCCATGCCCTGTGACATGCTTTGAATTGGGTCACTCTAGTAATGGGACAATCATTCTCAGATCATTATTTACATGGGAAAAGTTCATGTTACATTAATATGTACTGAGCCTTGAATTCATGATTTTTATTAATTACCTTTTTAAAAGTATTTCATAACTATTTTTTTGGAAATGAGAGGTGAGAACAACAGTATATCTTCACCTTTGTTGAATGGTGTTTGGTTGAATCAGCTCATATTCTCTGCTTGTGGACTGTTTTGGCAACCACAGTATGCCATACTTCCTGGAATTGATCCTCAACAATGTCAAGATGAGCCTCTGACATTTTTCATCATTTTCATCAGCAATGAAAGATGTTGGTGTAAACTTCTAGTGACCTGCATCCACTAGCTATTGCTCTGTTTTGACTTATCAACTGTGTTTGCCCTCTACCATAGTCCCCATTGACCTTATTTTCCTTTTCAAGAACATTTTTACTTCTCAAAACTCATATAGCATCCAGTAATGGGACAGGGCCCAAGTCTGGCAGTACCAGTTAATGATAGTCAGTTATAAGACACGATTGTCCACATGTTAGTGTTATAGTACAAACAGGCATAAATAACTGACTGAGTATAATGCAGGAAAAATCTCCCTATGATTCATCATTCAAAAAATATTGAGTTACCAGTAACAAGGCCTGTTTGAGGAATTGTATGAGTATGGAGATTTGTATCTGAATTGGATTCATTACATGAAGAGGCAAAACTGTCAACCAGTGTTTCCTTGCATGCCCATCTTTGTTTTCCCATAAAGCATTCCCCTCTGTTGTTCCAGGTGGGGTCCTTGGGCCAAGGCTCAGCAATGGGCAGCTGTACAAATTCAGCTACTCCACTGAAGTGCTGCTAGACAGGGCCAGGGGGTCGGCTGAGGGCAGTGCTGGCTATAGGATTTCATCCAGTGTTGACATCAACTTAGTGTGGAGAAACCCAAGCAGTAAAGACGATCAGCTTCTCAAACTGGTGGTATGCGAATTTGGGTTATATGTGGGCCCTGTGTCCATTTCCTCTGTCAGCGAATGGGGGGGTAAAAGGAAACCTATTTTGACAGTGTTGAAAGAAGTGCTTGATTTGGGCTCACCCACTGCAAGACTATTACTTTCTTATGAACACTTGTAGGTGTGAGGTCATTGGATCCTGTTGCCCATGGAATATATGCATGTACTAAAATGTCTTGTGTTCAGCATGGGTCCAAATTATATTTTTTCTGTATCCCAAAGGTCAAGATCTCTCCTTGCACTTATTGTTGCAAAGCAGTGTTTAAAGTTAAAATGCCACAGTCAGGTACTTTGGTTAACAAACACCTGGATACCACCGAGCACAAACCCCAAGTCCTTTAGCCCATGGATAATGTGAGGTACAGCCCCTGTGATTGTGGTGCCTCTCTTTTGACCTCTGTACAGGTCAGAGATGTGAAGATAGAGAACATTACACCACGTTCAGAAAAGTCAAACATCTTCTCCGGCACTACATCTCAAAGTATTCTGGGACAGGGGAATCTGGAAATGTTGCAAAAACCTTTCTTGGTGCACCTGAAACAGGGGAAGGTAAGAGAACACAACACAGAAGCGGATGATTTTTTCCTTATGCCTACTGTTGATACACACCTACAAGTATGGCACTGGGTGCTGTTGGAAAATAATGAATGAATCCTGTTAACTTTGAGAAATACAGTTTATTTTTGCATTACTGGAATACTGAGTGTTGGGGAGGGTAGTAATGTGATTGACCATTTATTGTAGTGTGCCATACATGTATATGTATACATATACAGAATATTACAGTGAATTTTGTAACAGTTTGGGTTTTATTTCCCCAGTTAACCACTTGAGAAAAGTTACTAGGCATCATGATGCTATGTTTGAAGGTGGTACAGTATTTATGACACATCCTTACTAAATCTCTGTTTACAATAATTTTTTTCTGTAATTTTTACAAGTTTTATGTAAGTAAATCAAAACCAATATAGAAGTTTTTTTTTTAACTGAGATTCAATTAGCTCTTTTTTTGTTTAAATTTGGGAAAGTACAGTATATTAAAGTGTGGAGCACTTTAATGTCCTGTTATTCCAGTGTCTGGTAATGGGAAGATGTAGAAGTGTACTACAGTGTAAATTTCAAGTTAGAATTCTAAACTGAACTTCTAGTGAAGAGTACATTACAGATTGTTTCTACATATGATACTTATTGCAGTGCACAGTAGAATGGGCTTCCAGGTATATCACTTTTTAAAGTAATTAAGCAGTAATCA
Organism: Arapaima gigas; assembly: GCA_900497675.1. Classification (NCBI taxonomy): domain Eukaryota; kingdom Metazoa; phylum Chordata; class Actinopteri; order Osteoglossiformes; family Osteoglossidae; genus Arapaima; species Arapaima gigas. The sequence continues at coordinate 98,083 of UFQX01000015.1, forward strand.
TGGTCTGAATGAAACTGATCATTCTTTGACTACAAAATTACTGCTATCTGGCATATGTGTGCAAAGGTTGGGCTGCTGGGAAGTGAGATGTGTGAAAAGGGTTTCTGAGATTGTGCCTTTATCAGTCATTCCTGTTATGCAGGTGGCTGAGGGCATCTGGCATGCCCTGTGGGTAGAAGGGCAGCCCATACACTTTCCTGATGACTAGGAGGATGATGATGAAGATCTGTTGTTCTTTCATTTATAACCAGAACATGTGTTTTTTTGAAGTGGATTGACTGGAGAATGCTTCTTAGCATAGCATTTAGCTGAGGTTTCCAGAGAGAGACCAAGGTTCTCAGTAGCATAAGAATGTTGTTTCACAATAAAGGTTAAAGATTTTTATCCTACTTTTATGGTATTCAAAGGGCTAGTGTTTAAATAACAATTAATAGTACAGAAGCTCTAAAATTTTCATCTGACAAACTTTTAACAACATGTGAACCTGTACTTCAGTTCTCATCTTTATACTCATTTACTATTTAGGATTTTAGAGCTGTTGTATTGTGTCCCTGTGACAGGTGAAGGGCCTGTACTCCTATCAGAATGAGCCTGCTGTCATCAGAAACATGAAGAGGGGTGTGGCCAGCCTGCTCCAGCTGCAACTGACCTCTGGGAAGCTGGAGGAAGTAATGACCAAATCACCCTTCTGATTGGACAGATGAATTTGTAAAGATTTATTTTGCCTTGCAGTACCTTGTGATTTCTATAGAAATATGCACTGAAAAATTTCTCAGAGTTACATGTGTTATTGGTCGTCACTAAAAAGAAGAAATACATTAGCATAAAAAAAAGCTAAAAACAGTAACCCCTCGGTATTAGAAATCTCTATATCTGAATTTTTGATCTAACGGCTCTTAATTCGTACCTAAATATTGGTATTCATGTGGACAATTTGCTGTAATGATTTTTTTTTATCTAAACCTTTCAGAAAATTTAAAAAATCAAAATGCGAATAAAAATTTAAATACATTTTTAAAAAAACAGATAAATACACTAAGTACCGGACAGTTTACTGTAATAAAAATGTATGTAATAAACTATTGTGTAGTGCTGAAGTCACGTTGAGGTCTCAGCTGTTTCTGCCACTTTTCAAGTCTCATGCTTGCGTTGTTTGAACATGTTTATAGAGCGTGACCACATTTACTGTGATTTAAACTGGATAATTCACACAGCAAACCTCACAAGCCTCTCTTCTTCACCTCTTTCCATGAATGGCCAGTAGAAGTTATTTGCTTTGTTTTATTTAGTTATATAAAATTTTTAAAAACTAAATTTAATTTCATTATTAAACCTATTTATTTAAATTCAGGTGGCAGCACTTACTTGCAAAATTTCCTCTACTTTACATAATGTACCATGTAAATTATTTTATTTATTAGTTTTTTTTATTGGGTAACTGGTGTTCAGATTGTTTTATCATTCTGGAATCATGTGTTGATAGTTTTATACTGTAGGTGTTTTTTGGATGGACCGGGAGCACGTTATTATATTTTTCCCTATTTAAAATAACGGGAGATAGGCATTTGGTATCTAATGGGTTTTCAGGGATGAATTAGATTCTGATACCGAAGGATTACTGTTTCTGTATACAGTATGTATTTTACAGTGGTCTCCAACAGTGTGTAAGTTCTGGTTCTGATGATTTTTTTTTTACCTGCTCATTAAGTAGTTCTTTTGCTTTGTTGTTTCTGCTAAACAGGTGGACGTGTCCGGTAAGTGCCCTGTAGTATATGAGGCCAAAAAGGACCATGTGACTCGAATCAAGGATCTAGACAACTGCAAGACAGCAGAGACTGGCTTTACTACTCATAGCCAGGTCAGTGATATCACCAGGCTGTAGATTGTTGTGGTGCTTACTACAAAATTATTACTAGCTGAGTTATCTGATGGTGCCCAAGACTGAAAGTGAAAAGGAAAATAATAATAACATATTATATAATCACCAAACTGTATTACCCTTATAATGCTTGCATTTAGTACATAGGTATTGTTAGTGCTGTTGAACTGATAGATGCCATTAGAATGACATGTGCCGGTTGTAGTCCAGTGGATAAATGTAACCATACTTTACTACACTTACATTAATAATGTGTCCAGTGCTGTGTGTGGATCATGTATTATTTCAAACCACTCCTTCTTGCCAGTTCAGGTCAGCACCCCCACCTTTGTCACCCCTCCCTGGTGTATGTGTGTGTGTGTGTGTGTGTGTGTGTGTGTGTGTGCACGCGTGTAGTCAGCCATTTGTCATCATTCAGGAAAAAAATAGTAGGAAACTGGAGGCACACATAAATAATGTCTGTGTGTATGGGTGTGTTTGTATGTCTCTGTGTGTGTTTGACTATGAAAAAACCCTCACTTATTTTGAGAAGTACCCGTGTTCCAAATTTCAAGTCTGTGACTTCAAAAAGAAAATTGTGCATAAAAGAACAAACAGACAGAGATCGAGCTTTCTAGATACACAGATGATGATGATGATGATGGTTATTATCATCATCATCGTCATTGTTTATATTGCAGCGTTGTCAGAGGCAACTGTTAGGTATGTATAGTATTATTTATCCATTTATACAGCCTGGTATTTTTTTACTGTATGAACTTGTGGTAAACACCTTTGTCAAGAATACTGCAACAGAGGCAGGGATTCAGACCTGTTTGTTTGATTACAAGGTAGCAACTTTAATCAATACTACATCTGCCATTGGGATTTTTCTTCAGCTAAAACTGCTGAGTTCTAACCCTAATGTCATCCATGATGAGACAAGGATTTTATTTTTTGTTATTCTGTTTCATGTGAAATGTTTCACATTTTTGGAACTAAGTAGTAAAGTAATTTGCTCTTTGACTTGACACAAAAACGTGGACAAGGAGATACTGACTTTTCAGAAAAGCCAGGGATTTTATAAATGCTGTATTTCTGGAAGATATGGCTCTAGATTTGATAAAAAAGTCATTAAAAAATACAGTTGGAGCTGTTGACAGTGCCAGTTTGTAACCAGTGGGGTAAAGTAAAAGTGCTGCCTACTTTGTGCCTCTTCCTGTAGGTGTTGGGTGTCAAGACCAAGTCTTCCTCTGTGACAGAATTCACCCTACAGGAGGGTTTCCTCAAATCAGCTGTTTCTGAGGAGACACGCGTCACTTCTGTCAATGCCCGCCACTCAACTGCTACTAAAGTTGTATCCCGGTATGTTAGTGCAGGAATGAAACCTAACAGAAAAATAAGGGGCAATCCCATTTTTCAACATTTTAAATGTGTGTTTATGCTTAACAAATGCACTCCCTTCTTACATTACACTGTATTACTTAGACATTATGCCATTTAGAATAAAATTTTATGGTTGAACATGAGCTGTGCATTAGATTTTGATTTCCGTTCGCAGTCTTGGTACCACTAGGGGGCTCTTCTGAGTCTTTAAGCCCATGCTGAACTGGAGATTGCTCACAGCCTAAGGAAACCTTTAGAATTAGAAACGTAGAAGGTCACAGCTTTGCTGCACTTTTTAAGTAAGTTAATCAGAAGTATATGCTGTTACAATAAGTTAGTACTAGAGAAGCTTCAGACGCATTATTAACTCCTGCAGGATTTCATTTACAGACAAACCCTGGTGCTATTGAAGAAAGAGGCCGGGCCTCAGGAAACTGCTGGAAAAGATGTTGCTGGTGTCATCAAATCAATGGACCCCAAGTTTGTTGCTATACCTTTGTCTCCCCCAAAGGGCAAATCTCAGTGCAAGGGCTGTCCATCCGTAAGTGATTTTGAATCAGCATGCTAGTTTTGTATCTGTTAAAAGTTTTTCTAGTATAGCAGTATCAGTGTGAATACATCTAGTGTGTTTTGTTTATACATGTGATGTTTAATTTGTAGATAAGTGGTTAGTCTATTCTATGATTGCTTCCTCCATCTCCTGTTCTGTTTCTTCTCTCAGCTCTGGAAGTACTGGCAGGCCATTGGCAAAGACCTGGAGCCAGAGATGCTGTCCAAGACGACCGCCCCTCGCAGCTTCCTGAGGCTCATTCAGAACTTGAGAAGGGCCACCAAGGAGGAGATCCTCAAAGTGCTGAAGAACTCTACCAAAACTGCCCTGTATGCCTAGCTTGTGCCTGAGCCTTTTGCTCATTGCTCTCCATTTTACCCACTGGGTACTTGGTTTTGTGGTATGATGCACAATGCAGTATGCAGAAAAACACAGTATGTAAGTGCAAGTGTCAGCAGTCATGATCTTGTTGAATCACAGCTTGTTCAGATATTCTGGTTTACTGAAAAGCAAGATGGGCGGATTTGTGTCCATTATGGAAATTATCATTTCAGAGGTTTGTTTATGTGTTGAAGCAGAAAGAGCAGTGAATCTGGTCCTCTCTGCCCCTAACCCTGTTTCCCTTATGGTATTCCCGGGCAGGCCTCAGTTGGTAGACGCCGTCACTTCTGCCCAGACACCTGCCTCTCTGAAGGCCATTCTGCAGTTCATGGACTTCTCCAAGGCTGAGGACCTTGTGCTGCAGGAGAGGTTCCTCTATGCCTCTGGCTTTGCCTCACACCCCAATGAGAAGATGCTTGAAGCCCTGTTGGTGAGCAGTGTTCCTTCCTACTAACAGACTTAGTTTTGAAAACTAATTTCTGCCAAAATTTAATTTCTGCTAAGCCCTGCTGTAGATCCTACATGAGCTGTAAGTGTAACCATAGACTGCCCGTTTACTCCACCAGGGTCTGTGGAAGGGGAAGATCGCCAACAACGACATCAGGGAATCTGTGGTGATCATCATGGGGGCACTGGTGCGAAAGCTCTGTCAGAAAGGAGGCTGCAGTCTCCCTGTGAGTTTGTTTCTGTGTCACTGTTCTCTTTTCATCCTGTAAAATGAATAGCGCCACATCAAATGTATTTTCAGCGTACAGCCATGACTTTATGCTAACAGTACAGCAAAGCCAGATGAGATTCATGTTAAGTCTTTAATAAGGAAGAACTGAAATTGATCATCTATAACAACTGTTCACAGAGCCACACAAACATATACTATCATCAATAATATTGCATGGGAAAAAATTAGATACATAGTACACGGTGCTGAGTTCTGAAAGGAGTGCATTCCATGTTAATATCAGTGAGGCATGCTGAGGTATACCCCCTAACCCACAACCTGCCCTCAGACTGTGGTTGAGGTGAAGAAGCTCATCCTGGAGGGTCCTGATAAAACAAAAGAGGACTCGGAGGTGCAGATGTACCTGCTGGCCCTGAAAAATGCCCTGATTCCAGAGGCTATCCCCCTGCTCACAAGGTACTCTGAGTCAGATGTTGGGGCCTACAGCATGATCTCCATCACTGCCCTGCAGAGATACGACAGTGTTCTCATAAATGAAGAGGTAGGCAAAATTTTCACTAAACCAAGGCATTGATGTGTATTGGAAAAAAATTGATTCAGAAACAAAAATGTAACATGAGTAGGGTGACTAATTTGGCTGGTGCTGTTTACCCATGTACTACTTTGCTAACTGTCAAATAGAGCTGAGTTGATAATATAGATGGACAGTAGATATAGCTGGCAATAGTGAAGATGATCTGAAGTAAAGGAATGATTTCTGCCTGATCCAGGTCAAACGCATGCTGAACCGGGTATACCACCAGAACAAGCGAGTCTTTGAGAAGAACGTGCGGGTTGCTGCTGCTGATGTCATTCTTAGTAGCAACCCTTCCTATATGGAGGTGAAAAACCTGCTGCTATCTATTGGACACCTGCCCCACGAGATGAACAAGTACATGGTTTCCAAGGTCCAGGATATCCTGAGCTTTGACATGCCTGCCAGGTAGGTTATGGGAAAAGGATGCCAACAGAAATTGCACACAAATCATGGTGTTCAGCCAGCATAAAAGAAAAGAAACTTACAGTTTCTCCTCATTTTATTTTATCAGCAAAACGGTCAAGAGAGTCATAAAGGACATGATTGCTCATAACTACGATCGCTTCGCCAAGGCCGGCTCATCATCTTCATTTTCTGGCTACATAATACGTAAGTGCTGTTGCTTATCTGTCCTTTCAGTGTGTACTGTAGATTGAAACGTTCCACTGTCATTAAAGAAATGTGGGGAAAATACTGGGACTGAATCTTTATGATAGAAGTATAAAAATCTTGAAATGCTTTTCAGTTGTGTTCTTTATTTGGATGTTTTTTCATAGTGAAGAAGCCAAGTTTATATTTATGTGGTGATTGCTTTGTTTTGCAGGTGGTTTGGACATCACATCTACCTACAGCCTTGACATTTTGTACTCAGGTTCAGGGGTCCTCAGGAGAAGCAACATGAACATTTTTGCCCTCAGCAATGGGGCACAACTTCATGGGCTTCAGGTAAGTCATAGCCTCCTGTATTGAAGAAGACCGGTGCTGTGCTGGTAGCAACACTGACCATTGTGATAAATACCATAATTGTGCTGAACTCTTGCAATTCAGGTGGTCATTGAAGCACAAGGCCTGGAGTCCCTGATTGCGGCCACTCCGGATGAGGGCGAGGAAGAGTTGGAGTCCTTCGCTGGCATGTCCGCCTTACTCTTTGATGTGCAGCTGCGTCCTGTGACCTTCTTCAAGGGCTATAGTGACCTCATGTCTAAGATGTTCTCCCTCTCTGGTGATCCAATCAGTGTAGTCAAGGGTCTCATCCTGTTGATGGACCACTCAGAGGTGAGCTGGAAGTTATCACACTGACTTCACCACAAATCCCCGACTCTCCAAGTCACACTTCCACTTGCTGTGTGCTTAATGGTAAAGGCCTCATAGAGGTTCACACTGAAGCTTTCTTTTGATTCACACTGAATTGAGTTCAATAACTGATTAATATAACATAAATTGCACTGGGTACTCGGTTTACAAACAGTTGGAACTGAATGTCTGTAACTTTGTTTAAAATCCAAAGTCACTTTTATCACTATCAAAAGCTTAAGATGTCTCTTGTTTTAGTCATGGGATAAGTTCTGTAAGAGCTGGATTGAATGCCAGTCTGTAACTGTACATTTATCTTTTATAAACAGAAAACAACACTATATTTAAATGCAGTAAAAATTATAATTGCATAATCTTCACAGCCTCCTATTCAAGGTGGACTGTGGAACTGTTGACTGATTAATTTCATAAACATGTGTAGCACTTATCTTCTCATTGATCACAGCTACTCACAGGCAGGAGGTACAAGGTGTAAATATTGAGTTGTATCTGTCGTGTCCCACGTTCCTACTCTTAGCTCCGCTTTACTGCCAGCTAATGGCTGCCTCTAGAAATGCAGATTGTGTTTGCTGTCGAAAAAAGTATTTTTTGAAAATAGACAAGTAAAGAAAATGCAATTAAAATGAATAAATAAATAGGAAAACGAGGCACCAGTCTAATATATAATTTTTAAACTTGTGGTCTCCTTGTTTATTTGCCCAGTCCACTATAAGGCCCCTTGCATACAAGAGGATAGATTAAGAAAAACCACTTGGAAAGTGAAGCTATTTGTTTGAAGAAGCTAGTTATGTCACTAGCTCTGGGGTGATCTCTGCATAATTTAATTTTTCCCCATGATGGTACTGTGCACAGTCGCTATGTATCTGGACTGGACATTAAATTCCTCTCTTTTTCCTGATTTGTTACCCTTTTTGCCCCCAGGTCATCCAGTTACAATCTGGGCTAAAGGCCAGCATTGAGTTCCAGGGGGGTCTTGCCATTGACATTTCAGGTGGTATGGAGTTCAGCCTGTGGTACCGGGAGTCCAAAACCAGCGTCAACAACAGGTACTGTGATCACTCCATACTCTCCCAGGTGTTTGGATATAGACAGTGGTGGCCTCTGTTGTGACCTTTTAGGAGGAGCCTGGTAGAGGGAGGGTTCTTGGGAAAGGCTGGACGGGAAGGTCACATCCTATTTGCGTCCTGGGTGAAGGGCAGGACAAGCGTGTGGCGTGTAACGGCTTCACGCCCAGGATTAGAGCATTAGCTGACTGGCACACACTCACAGCACTGCCACACTGAGCACCAGTGCTGCTCGGAATTCATTTCACAGAACACAACAGGCCTCGGGGCCAAGACAGCAATTTGACCTGGAATACCCTCACCCATTGACTGGACATTTGTGAATATGATATTCCCTGTGCTATGGTCTAAAAGAAACTAAACCAAAACCAGTCATTCTAGCAGTGTAAACAGAAACCGATATGAATAATGTGGTATATAGTTTTTTGGCTTGATATTCTTGATTTGCGTGCAGTGTTTGATTGTTTCCATTAATTGAGCAGAAATTCCAAATGTTGCATATGTTTGGCAGATGGTTTTCTGAAAAGTGGCGTATAGCTCACAGTAAAAAATATTATTGAGTCATAAATAGGTGTCTCTGCTCTCATTTGTACAGCCTATTTTGTGGATGTTACATCACCATGTGACCTCATTCTCTGTACTCACTTCATTCATTAAATTAAATCAGTGCTAAATTTCCTTGAGCAGCAACACAAATTTTAAGTGTGTATGTGTGTGTGTGTGTGTGTGTGTGTATATATATATATATATATATATATATATGTATATGTGTGTGTGTGTGTGTATATATATATATATGTGTGTATATATGTGTGTGTGTGTGTGTGTGTGTGTGTGTGTGTGTGTATATATATATATATTTTTTTTTCACAAAATAGTTTGCAGCTAACAGTATAATACAGGCTGTGCTAATGGTTTTGAATCTATGTTAGATACAACAGGGACAGACCAGCATGTGTTGATATAGGTTAGTTATTACATTTTTGGGGTGATTTTTTTTTTTTTTTTTTTTTTTTTTGGGTTATGTTTGTCACTGGACCTGTGTTTCAGCATGAGGGAGTGGCAGGGTCATGTGAGGGAGGGAGTGCTGCTCCATACTCTGTCTGATGTTAGGCCAGGGCACTAACTATAGGAGCATAACAGATACAAGCAGCATTGTTGGCAGAATGCCAGAGCTTTTTTCTTTGGGTGCTGTACAGTTTGGGCAGTAAGAACTTGATGACTTTTCTCCACTGTGTGCGGAAAAAAGAGGACGACACACTAGATCAGCGCCAACTTGCAGCCAACTCGGTTTCAGGTTGACTGCATCTTAGATTGTGGAGCTGATGTTCGAACACCTTTAACGTCTTAGCTTCTTTTTCAATAGTAGAGGTACTACAAGCTGCTGGTGTCCAATGCTGATATACAGTACCAGTCGAAAATTTGAGTACACTTGCCGGAAACTGCTTTTTGTTCACCTTGGTGTTCAGGTGTTTTGTTAGAAAATATCAGCCCCAGCTATCTTCTCAGAACTTTTCCTGTAGTTCTCAGGGATGCGAGACCCTTATGGGTTGGGCTTTGTTTTCACTTGTCTGCCCAATTTGGTCCATGCAGGTATTTCCTAGGTTGCTCAGGTGTTTTCCCACTTTTGACTTTTACTGTTCTCATGGCGAGTACTTTTTTGCTTGCTACTGCTCTACAGAGGTGCCATGGTTGTGAGTGGGAACGTGACTGTGGACATGGACTTTGCACGTGCTGGTGTGGAGGTCAGCTTTGAGACAGAGGCTTCGCTGGACTTCATCACTACGGTCCAGTTCTCTGAGTACCCCTTTTTGGTGTGCATGCAGATGGACAAGGCCACCTTTCCTTTCAGGTAGGTTGGTCTGCAACACTTCCCTTTAGGAAATAAAAAATGGCACCACTTTATTAACCAGGGTCTTCTAGTGATTCGGATACCCTCTATGGATGTTATGGAGGCCCCTTAGGCCATGTACTTTATGTGCTATCAAGCTTTACCAACATGAAGTGTGTTGGCTGCCTTGTTATCAGCAAATTGTTGCAAATTGTGAGTGGTGTTGAGCAGGGCTCAGATGGTGTACTGTAAACTTACAAGTTGTCCTGTCTCCTACAGGGAATCACTGACAAAATATGAGGGTCTGCCTTCTGGGAAGAGTTTTATCTCCCGCAAGGGCAGGAGAGAGCTTGTGTCTGGGTCTGAGTTTCCTCTGCACCAGGAGAACTCCAACATGTGCAGGAAGGTGTTCGATGGGAGCTGGTAGAACTCCCCATCTCCAGGACATGGTGGGAGTGTGAGAGTCTTGGTAGAAGAGGCTCAATCATCATGGAATCCATCATCTGAGCCAAAGAGTGGGGTGGGCAAAGCTGTTCCTGCCCCTCCTCCATGAGTTTCAGTTCTATTTATTATACATGAAAATGTTTAAGAATAAATTTGTCACGCGGAAGAGAAAGCGTGAAACCACATGGCCAATGCAAGTCAAGTTCGTAGAGACACACGCAATGTTTACATACTTGAAAAGATATTGGTTCTTGGGATGATTGGTACATTTAGGCTTTTTTGAAGAATATATTATTTGAACCTTTTGTATGGGTGTATATGAATATCATTTGATTCACATACACTTCACATTATACCTGAATGATTTTGACATATACATGTATATTTAAATAGTAAATATGAAGAACTTTCTCCAGTGGTACCTAATACGTGCCTGTTTACTCAAATGCTCAGGAAGATTATTAATAAAATAAATACTGAAAGATGTTTTTTTTGAAGAGATGTTGATTATACAGATGAAGGCTACAGAGGCGAAAGGTGGAATGCTTGGAACATAGGTGTGTATAATGTCTCTTTGGCTCACCACTGACATCGGTGGGAGTGATGTAGGGGCTCTGTGTGAGTTTGTGTGTCTGCTTTTGTCTGGATTGCTTTTTATGAACATTTCTTCAAATGTCCATCAGGCCAAACAGGCTGTAGTAGCAGAGACTTCCTATAGTGAAAATGATGGAACAAAGGAGCTGATTTCCTGTTCATCACAGGTGATTAAAATAAGACACACCTAAAGCATTTCTGAATGTCTTGTGTAAACTGGTTTTGTAAGGAAACCTGTTTTCAATGCAGCAGCCAGGAGCAGCGCTGTTCCTTTTGTACCCCCGCACATGATAAATGTGTACCCTACAAATTACAGTGGTGCTTGAAAGTTTGTGAACCCTTCAGAACTTTCTATATTTCTGCATAAATTTGACCTAAAACTACATCAGATTTTCACCCAAGTCCTAAAAGTAGATAAAGAGAACCAAATCAAACAAATGAATAAAAAAATTAGGCATGGAAATTAATTAACTGAGAAAATGATCCAAAAACACATATCTGTGAGTGGCAAAAGTATGTGAACCTTTGCTTTCAGTATCTGGTGTGACCCCTTGTGCAGCAATAACTGCAACTAAACGTTTCCGGTAATTGTCCATTAGTCCTTCAATCGGCTTGGAGGAATTTTAGACCGTCCCTCCTTACAAAACAGCTTCAACTCTGTTATGTTGAACATAACGTTTCCGGTAATTGTCGATTAGTCCTTCAATCGGCTTGGAGGAATTTTAGACCATTCCTCCTTACAAAACAGCTTTTTCCACGTTTGTGGCAGTTTATCGTGGCACGAACAAAGGAGATTTCTGAGGACCTCAGAAGAAGAGTTTTTGATGGACATCAGGCTGGAAAAGGTTACAAACCCATCTCTTAAGAGTTTGGACTCCACCAATGCACAGTCAGACAGACTGTGTACAAATGGAGGAAATTCAAGACCATTATTACCCTCCCCAGGAGTGGTCGACCAAGAAAGATCACTCCAAGAGCAAGGCGTATAATAGTCCGCGAGGTCACAAAGGAACCCAAGGTAACCTCTAAGCAACTAAAGGCGTTTCTCACATTAGCTAATGTTAATGTTCATGAGTTCACCATCAGGAGGACACTGAACAACAATTGTGTGCATGGCAGGATTGCAAGGAGAAAGCCACTGCTCTCCAAAAAGAACATTGCTGCCTGCCTGTAGTTTACTAAAGATCACCTGGACAAGCCAGAAGGCTACTGGAACAAAGTTTTGTGGACAGATGAGACCAAAATAAAGCTTTTTGATCTAAATGAGAAGCGTTAATTCCTCCAAGCCGATTGAAGGACTAATCAAAAATTACCAGAAACGTTTAGTTGCAGTTATTGCTGCGCAAAGGGGTCACACCAGATACTGAAAGCAAAGGTTCACATATTTTTGCCACTCACAGATATGGTTATTGGATCATTTTCCTCAATAAATAAATGACCAGGTCTAATTTTTTTGACTCATTTGTTTGATTTAGTTCTCTTTATCTACTTTTAGGACTCGGGTGAAAATCTGATTTAGTTTTAAGTCAAATTTATGCAGAAATATAGAAAGTTCTGAAGGGTTCACAAACTTTCAAGCTCCACTGTATGCCTCTTTCGTCTTTGGGCTTCAAATATACGTAATGAAGATTGTGTGTGAAACAGGTATCAACAGTTGCTAAAGGCAGGATTTGCTTTGGCTGATGACTGTAGAGTTGGTTCTGGGACCAGGGGCTTTGGCTCTCTAAGGTTACACTATTTTCCCAGTAGTGTTGCCAAAGCAACAGCCTCTGCTGTCCTTGACCCATGTGGGACAAGAGCTGGAACATGCTGTTTGATTCTTGAAGCTTCCTGTGTGAGGCTTCGTGGTGTCAGTGCTCCATGAATGTTGGGATCTGGGGACGTATCGCCAGTCCACCTTGTAGAGCTGTCACGGTGGCTGGAGCGGTCTAGGCATGGATGAGATAATGGCAGTGTGTTATGTGGGGTCATCTGGGGGAGACCTGATCCTACGGAGGAACTGGTGCCCTAATAAACGCCCGGGAACACAGATGACACTGACGCTGGTGCACTCCCCCAATGCGACTAATTAGGAGTGTAGGATCTCAAGTACCTCTCGGCTTTCAAATGTTTCTGGAAGGGGGCAGCGGGTGCCGGGAGCTAAATATAATGTTGATACTAAAGGATGGAAAGTGTGGTGCAAACGTGTAGTTCCCCAGATTCCACTGAACCATTAGCGTGGTGGTCACAAATTCTTTCAGTCCAGTTTTTGCCTCATTAAAATACAGTCAGACATTTTCACTGCTTATTTGCAAATATCAGAATAAATACACCGTTTTTGTAAGCATAGTGGCACAGCTCAGATTTTTACATTGAAAAATGTAAGTACTGTCAATTTTCAGTGTAACAGAACATTTCAGTTGACTGGTGTGAACTGGAAGAAAAAGACACACACCCTGTTGGTTGGTGGGACAAAGGAGGAGCACCACAGCTCCACAGCTTTGCTTTTAGGGCCCCTCCAGTTGTGTATGCTGAAACACTGCTGAACCGGCAGCTCCAAACGCACAGCTAAAACACATGGATACTTCAAACCAGGCTAGGTGCACCTTTTGTGCCCTCGCTATTTGTATAATAATGTGCTTTTTCTGGTGCTCATGACATCAGAGACCCTACCAACACGCCCCAGCCCCACACTTGTTGTCTCGAGGCATCTGAACACAACAACTGGGATTTAATGGAGATTCTTCTTGAGCAGAGGGACAACAGCTGGGGGGAAGGAAGTACCTGTCAATCATCTTGTTTCCACAGCAACCACATAAACAAACCGATAAACTGACATGCTAAGCTAAGGCTGCGAGCGATTAAGGTTTCAGAGACCATAAGGAAACCGGGCTTTCAATATGGTGTAGTTATCAGCTTTCACATGCCTGCTGGTATGAAGTGAACAGTTTAGGCTTGTTAACAGCCCAGTTTGTATGCTCACCAAACCAAGGATATTAAATAAACATTACACAATACACACAGATTAGGAAATAAATTCAAGTCCTTTCCAGTATTTTTCTGATGTTTTTGATGTTATTTACGCTCATATAAATCATTTGAGCAACACCAATAATGTTATATAATTTAGGTTTCTTATGTAATATCTTTAATTAGCTACATTGTTACCTCTTTTTTGACTAACTGTTCAAGCCAGACCCCCCAAATTTAACACTGTGTCAGTTTAATTACAATAAAGGGTCTCCTTCTGTTTTGACTAGTCAAAACCCAGTAGAGATGCTGTGGCAGGACCTGAAATGCTCAGTTAGTGGTGAAGAAGCTACCAGTGTGTCGGAATTGAAGCAGTGCTGTGAAGAAGGGTGGCCTAAAATTCCTCAACAGTGACGTGGAAGTCAGATGTCAAAATTATAGGAAGTTTTTGGTTGCAATTATTACTGCTAAAGGTGGCGCAGCCAGTTAAGTTTAAGGGGGCAGTTACTTTTTCACATGGGTGATATGGGTGTTGGATAACTTTGCTCCTTAAATAAATGAAGTAATAATTTAAAACTTGTCTTATGTGTTTACTCAGCTTCCCTCTATAATATTACACTTTGTTTAACAATGCAATATTGGGGGAATCTAGATCTGAATCTTTTTCACAGCACTGTATCTGTAGGGGAGAAGATTAAACAACTACTGGTCAAGTTAGAAGGAGACATTTTGCACAGATCCAGGGTTCACAGTGACAACAACGAACACAAATGTGTTGGAAAACAGCATTATTTTCATTGGGCAACAGTCTCAATGTACATCTGCTTGCAAAATCCACTTATATGTCACAGTAACATTTCATTTTTCACATTTCTTCTCTGCATTTCTTCTGCAAAACATCACTCATAAAAGTCCGTTTGAATCCATTATCCACTGGTGTGTCTTTAGTCTGTTTTCAAACAACAGTGTCCATTGTGTGCCACGACAGTGACGTCCTCATCGTGGGAAGACAGGCTCAGAGCCCTCCACCCTAGACTGATCCATCCTTTTCCGAAGTGCCTTCCTATGCAATCTTCACAAACCCTCCTCTTACCTTCTCTACACGTTCCACTGGCCCGACAAGCTTCTCTCAGATGCAGTTCATGCTACACATTCATTGTATACATTCAGCTCTGCCAAACAGTCCCTCTCAGAAACGCTTCACTGCAGAGTGTGTTCCAGAGCAAGCATTTACATTGGACCTTCTTACCCCTGGGGTTCCGCCCGCCCCTAAAGGTCCCCAAAGAACACAATGGCTTTCTTCGTGGGTAGTTTGTCTGGGGTTGGGGTTGGGAGTGGACTATAAAATAATTCCTTCATCACTAACAATTTCCTCTAATTTCCAGTTTGAACTTAACCTCTGTCAGATTTGTAGGTTTTTGGATAAGGAGCCATATGACAAACTGAAAAATACAAGACTGTAAATTAGGAAAACAGTATGAGTTTGAGGAAAAATGGGGATTAACCGATTAGCAGCACACACTACAGACCTTATTAAAATATCAGTGCTTTTGACTTTCAGCCAATAGTGCAGCCTTTTAAGGACAGTATATTGCATGTAGTAAATTATGAGGCCTGGATTAACAGAAATGTTGATGTGACTGTTGGTCTTTAAATACTATATCCTCCATTAAGATTTAATTTGTCAAAATTTTATTTGGAAAAATCCAGTTTACGGAATAAAATTTGTACTATCTTATGAAAATATACAAATTAGACAGGCTTAAAGAAGATTATTGTAAGTCACATATACATGTTTCAATCAAAAATTTAACTAATCTGTTTTCATAGCAGAAGTGCCTGACAACAACAATTCCATAATATGATATTCTGCCAAACCCTTTGCAGCACACAGTGAGTGCAGAGGCCACAATTTATCAAGTGTTTAATTTTTTACCTCAGGATTTACGAAATCATATATATATGTGTATGTGTGTGTGTGTGTGTGTGTGTGTGTGTGTGTGTGTGTGTGTGTGTAGAAAAATACTGAAAAATAACATGGAGTGAATGGAAACAGATCATATACTGTAATATCTCCTGCACTTAAATAAATAAAATATTAAAAAAGAAAGGAAAGCTTTTAGATTACTTTGGTTTTTGAACAAGGCTGTGTGTTTGTATCAACAGTACCTGGGTTTACTTCCCTTCCTGGTTCCTCTTTTGACTCTGAAGTTAAAAATAGACCCTGATAAATATAGCCCAGTACTTCAGCTTAAGAGTTTTCAAGTGCAACAGTTTGGTAACACTGGTGTGCAAACTCACATGTTGTGCATAGGAATCAAAAAAGGCACCTTTTGCTAACAAAGTTACATGATGTCTCTGATAGTTTAAACAAAATGTACTTCTATAGAGTTTCAGGTAAAAAGACTGACCAGCAGCTCCAAATACCTGTGAGTAATGTTTAGTTTAGTGTAATAAAATAAAAAAACAGCAACCTATGGATAGTCAAACATGGACACTACTGTACATGTTTCAGAGAGGCAGAATGCACCAAAAACAAGCATATAGCGTGGCTCAGCACAATAGTTTGGGGGTATGTGGTAAAAGCAGGGTACAGAGCAGCTATTACAGTTCAGTCAGTTTTCCTACTTTTTACAGTGAGCCACATGTTATTAAATTAGTTTTATACTGAACACCGTCCCTCACACACACTGGGTCTCTTGCAAACACACACACAAAAAAAAACAGAAGAAGCGAGCCACTTCTGACTCTTTGCTCTTTTCATATATAAGTGAGACTTTGCTTTCCTTGTTTGAACATCTAAAATGATGAACATACACTGGGGCAGGAAATGTTGAGTTTCAAGTTTAAAGCACAGCACCACTGAGAGTATGCGTACGTCAAACACACGATGGCAACTGCACTGAACACTGCTGCAAACACAGCACCTGAATGGAAAGTGTGTGCTAATGACACACTGCTTAGGAAAGAGTGTAAAGAGGAGGTAGCTGACCTTCCCAAGAGGAAAACAAAGCATAATTTAAAGTGGACACATAACGTACTTTGGGAATGCTTTCAGTGCTGGTGGGATGAAAGGAATGGAGAATCTTATAAACGTTTATCTAATTTCTCTTGTCATTGGCTTTTTTATGTCTACATAAAATGTTGATCCTGTTATTTTTGCTGGTTTCATCCAAAAGGACCTAACAATTTTACAATTAATACATTAGAACACCTTAGTGGAGCAATCCAAGTCAATTACTTTGCTGAAGAATTGAACAGCAGCAGCTACTCAGGGACTTGAACTAGCTACCTTTTGGTTCCATGTTGCATACATTCTGGATCCAGTCCTTAAATACAACCCTGTGCTGTCCTATAGCTTTAGGTTTGATGATTTGCTTATTTAGGTAAGTGATTTACAACAGTGATGTGTGTAGAAAGATATTATTACTAACATGTGGATTCAGCCAGTTTGCCTTGTGGTGTATAAAAACATGCAGCAGCTTTGTTGTTATCAAGCAAGCAGGTGAAATGACACATGGGAATGAATTCTATATGGGCCACACAGCCCCTTACACGCCCCTCCCATCAGATAAGCCCAGGACCAACACAAGACCCCTCGACTCCACGCTCAGAAAAGGACCCGCATAGTTTTTTGCAGCCACAGATACAGCCTTACCCCGACACACATACAGTCAAGCCGAACACACACAATGGGACACAACGGCCTCTCAAGCGCTTTTCCCCATTACACAGGGGTCATACAGAAAGGCTGGGACCCATAGAGGAGGTCTTCCTCTAAATAGTTCCGCCAGCTTGCTCCATGGACTTGCTGCTACATGGGAAATTTTTACTCAAGTAGGCAGCTGGTCAGACCTGGAATGGTCCCTGAATTGGTGGCCAAGGCCAGGCTGGAGCTCCAGCTACAGAGAGCACACGCCTTTTGCGTGATTTTCCCTGCTTTTCACACTTCACATCAGTGCTTTGAGAAGGCCTAACACAAAGACAGTAAAAGCTGTGTCCAGTACAGCGCTGTGTACTGTGGGACAGTTCACTGTGGCTGCAAAAGACAGGAGAGGCTTTTCATAGGTAGAGTGGGGGGGGGGTGGGCTTGATGCAGGGGTTTAGCTGAAAAGCAGCAAAGGAGAGCAGACTGGTGGCACAGAGCATCACTCTACAGTGCTGGTTATGCTGCTTTTAAAGACCTGGAATCTGATTCTACTTTGAAGACTAGGACAAGAGCATAAAATAGGCATACACAAGCATAGGGCAAAAGAAGAGACCAATGCTGCGTCAGCTGGTAAACAGCCCGCAGTGATCCTCCTTGTGGTGCAGAGATTGCAGCACAGCACCATGGTTAGACTAGATCAGCTCAGAGTAGTAAAACAATTTGCAGTAGCTGCCTTCCATCCACAGAGGGCAGTGCACTAGTGTGGTAGTTGTGGCTAAATGGTTGAGGCGAGTGAGTGGAAATCCACTGGGGTTTCCGCACACAGGTTTAAGTCCCTTCACTTCCCCTTTATTGTCTCTTTAGAGTACTGTGCACTACAGTGTAGAAAAAACTACATTTTGTTCTCTCTTGTGCATCTGTATAAGTGCAGAAAGGCAGAAAAGTGAACCAACATATGGGAGTAAAATACTTTTTAAAATCATCTAAATACTGGGGATCTATTACTCCATGACTGAAAGAACACTTTTCAACAGTTTTCAGTAGATGCCTCTGTGTTTGAACATTTGTGTGTCTACATTTGCATTCTGAAAATGCTGAATTATAAGCAACCTGGAGCTTGCCGAATATGGACCAGTAGTCTTACACGTTTTTAATAACCTGCTGAATTAGTTAAGAACATCACCCATCATACTGAGTAACCTCTAAAACCCACAGTGGTGGGTAAGTGTGTAAATCGGTGTGTGAGCGGTCCCAAGTGACCTAGTATGGGTTACCTTTAACTCAGCATTTTCAGTGATACTATACATGGTGTGACCTCACAGTGACCGGTGCCACTGTGTTTGCTGTACACATACTCATCTCACAGTGGATGCTTTTGATCATAACTCCATAGTAACGGAAAACTGACTGCGAGCGCTGATATGCGGTACAGTTTTAAGCTTACATTTGAGCTGAGAGAAATGAGTTGGGAAATTGACAAATTTACAGGATTCAAACCAGATCCTGACAAAGCTAGATGCCAGGGTGAACAAGAGGCAGAGCTTGGGGGTGTATGCACACTGCAGTGATTAACAATAAAACAGAAGAGGGAGGTGGCGGGGTGGCGGTGAGGTCTGACCGTAATGACCGCACCCGAAAGCCATGACAAGAGCAGACACCATGGGAATTGCAGAAAGGCTTCAGGAGTTGCCCCTGTGTGAAAAAGAAAAGAAAGAATTGTGAGAAAATGTGGAGTCATTTTTGGCAATAATTGACAATTAATAAAAACTATATAATACAATGAATTCATGGGTTAAGTTCTGTAAAACCCTCAGGTAAAGCTGTAATAAAACACTCACACTTCCTGTGTCACTCAAATGAGAAGAACGCTCTATAAAAATAAATTTAAACTGAAACTGACTTCCATTCATGTTTCCATTCATCTATTATTAACAACCAATTCATGGTCACAGTAGACGAGCACCTCTATGCTAGTAGAATAGAGTGTGATGCATGGATTACCCTGGACTGGACATCACTTTACCACAGTGTAACACTTTCATTTAATTTCTTTTATTAACTTCAAAACACATTAAAATGAAAAACCATTTAAACACCATGAAAAAAAAATCATCTCCACTACCTCCAATTTAACCATATTCATCACATTAATGTGCACAATATTCCCCATCCTGTTACTGATCATCAGCACCACACATGAGTTGTAAACACTGTGGAACTAAGTTGAACTAACATGGTCCCATGTTCCTATACTGTTTCTATTCTGTCTGACAGCATTTTTATGAATGAGGAAATGTGGACAACAGACGGAAATCAGGTAAAAAATTGAGAGTGAAAATAAATGTGTATAAAATAAATGTGTATAACAGGAGGAAGCAGTGTATAAGGAATTGGAAGTGTTTGCTGTGGTTTGACCTATCCCCATTAGACTCTAAGTAGCACAGTGTGTTTATGTAAGAGCAAAGCTGTCTTTGCTAGGCCTCGGGCATTAGCTCACAGCCCCTCCTCCTGTGGAGAGAGCCGTCCTATAAAAAGGTGACACTGGCCATGCCTGACGTCCCCCGGCAGCTGGGCTCTGCCTGCATCAGCACAACAAATGCCTGGCATTGCATGACCTTCTACTCCTGCAGCCTCGTGGCCCACACAACCCCCGTGCCTCCTACAGGGCACCTGCCAGGGAAGACCTTGCTCCTTGATCCTACTTATCTATAAACAGATATAAACAAATATCTCCACTGGAAATAAGACCTTTCCTTTGAGAAGGATGCCAATGTGGATGTTGGTGAACAGGACAAAGAATCATGTCATGCTGTAGTTTGCTGACAATCTTTACCAGTAACTTACACTTATTCACTCATTAGACACTTACATGCATATTTTGGCTACGGGGGTGTTCATCTAGCAAAAGATGGAGCCTACAGTTTTATTTGTTCATGTGTGGCTACTGAAGCTTTTTGGCTTGTTCTCCTGTAAAACAGCAGTGCCCCTTCTGAACTCTGAACCTGCCACCCTCATGCCATAGACACAGATATTTCACAGCTGCTACCAGTGCATACTCCACATCGCTGAGCATATTCTACAGACTTCATACTGTCACTCTTGTAATATCACAAAGATATGGAGGAGAGAGGAAGAATTTCATCAGAAGGAATCTCTGTTTGTCTCATTAAACACATTATAAGCTCATTCTCAAATGATGCAAAGATTAAAAAGAAACTGGACATTTACAAACAAGGTGAAAAAGCAGACAGCAGTCTAAACTGTGTTTTTTGAGTAGCCACAGAGTGTAATGCAGGAAGAGTGTGTTTGCTTTCACTCCTTCCTTTGTCCAAAAGGCTGCTCTTTCCTGCAGTAAAATCAGAAACATCAGGCCATTGTGAGAAACATAAGCTCATTAGAACTGTGCTGGTGTAAATTTTCCTAACTGGAAATAACTGAAACATAGTGGCCAGCTGAAAGTCTTGCATCACAATGATTCTATTATAACAAATGGGCTTATGTAAAATATTCTAGCTGACCCAGCATTTATGACTCTTCTTTCATAATTTTATTATGCTATTCCTCCTAAAGGGATTTTAAATATAACAGTTTTAAGCTTCAAAATCAATTAACAGTATCTCATACACAAAATGCATTATTTATTTAAAATGCTTTATTTATTAAAGGTTTCAAAAAGTGCATAGCATTTAAAAGTAAATGTTCACTTTTTACTTCATTTACAATATCTTGATTTTTATCATGTTTGTGGTTCATTGTTTTTTGTTAACTGTGTAATGTGCAGAGAAGTGGTAGAAAACAGTGTGACTCAGTAAGATAATGTCTTAGGGAGCTTCACAGTCCTCTACCAGAATGATAAAAATAAAGTGAGTTATTTCAATAATACCATACTCTGAACGCAATACACAATCAGTACAAAAATATAAGGATTTATAGGATATAACGAAATCATATAGCATAAAGGTATTGTAACTATAGTACATTATTGACACTGCTGAAGCATTTTTCTATTGCAAAACTATACAATATGGTTGTCATAAACAACTGACAAATAACTTAAACAACATTGTACCCCATCCGTAACAATTACATTTTTTAAATCTTTCATTTATGTAACACCCTGTGTAGTTTCACACTGCTTTTTATAAGCATTACAACATTGCCTTTGAGAAAATTAGCTATGAGCTCTTAGCCAAATGTGATGTTTGGGATAAAGCAAACATACCCATAATGAAATCTTCACATTAACAGATCAAAATTTCATGAGATTTTGAAAAAAGCACACACATCAAAAGAATTTAAATAAGTCAATGGTCACAAGAGAGAATGAAATGAATGCTACTTACATGTCAAGCCACCTGCAGTTTACCTGTGTTCTACAACAAAACTCATGGTGGTTCCATCAAAGGATGGCGGTGCTATGATTCTTGGACCTTGCTGCGATGTGATGCTGATAACAGGTTTCCCACTGGAGGAGTCCTGACAGACCCTGGAGGTGACAAACTGAGGCACTAGCTGGCCTTGTGTGGGCTGCCCTGTGTGGCTGTAATAAGGGGTTTCCCAGCAGGGTGCTTCTGCTTGCTGCCCACCTGGTGTTGCCTCTCGGCTGCTGGACTTCTCCCCACCTCCATCCGTCCCTGTGGTCACTGTGGCTGAGGAGGGAGCGAAGCCTGGGTAGTATATGTAGGTGGGGCCATATGTACCAGGACTAAGTGCCAGGGGTGACACAGGCATCGGCACTGGAGTTACACACTGCTGCGGCATGGGAACATCCACATACTGCCCAGTCTCGGGGTCAAACAGCCTCCTTGTTGCTGGGTGGACTGGGGTTTCCACCAGGTAGTAGTGCCCTGTGGTGGGATCTAGCAGCATCTTCCGCTGGGTCTGCTGGAAGGTGTCAAGTGATGATGTCGCTACTGGGGGCACTGATGGTGAAAAGCAGAAGATCTGCGGCTGAGCACCTTGTGCTGCCATTGGCAGGGAGTGATGATAGATGGTAGCAGTAGGAGAATCTGGGGACTGTGTCTCCATTATGGCTGGCTTTTTGCCCAACTGCACGCTGTGTCTCTTTGCATCGCCCTGGTTAGAATGGCTGTCTGGGCTTTGGTCCTGAAGTCTGGCAGTGGTGGACATGGCAGAACAGATGGCTATTGGGTCTTTGTTGGTTTCAGCTGAACATGTTTTAACAGGGATGGTGAGGTAATTCTCTGACTCCAAAGGGTCAAATTTGCTCAGCTGTGGTGGTAAAGGCTGATCTGCTTCGCTGGCATTCAGTTTCTTACTCTCCTCTGGTGCATGTTTAGACTGAGATGTTTTTAATGACACGGGAACTTTGGAAGCTTTGGACAAGAAACTTTTGGTGCTGGATTGTGCTTTAAGTGTAGGAACTTTGTTACTGGAACCACCGATAGTGGCAGTTGCCCTGCTTTTGCTACCAAGTGAGAACGTGTCTTTGTTACCGAAAGAGCCACTTTGATGAGACTGGGGTTTTGGAAAGTGTTTCTCCTCTTTAAAGGGGATATGTACCATTTTAAGAGACCCCTTCTTTTCTTTCTTCTGTGACACTTCTAGTGCAGGAATGGCAGGTAACGTTGCCGGGGATTTGTTTACACTATGGCATGAATTCATCTGGACACTTTTTTCACTACTTGCTGGGTTTCCAGTCTCTCCTTCAGATTCAACTTTTCCAGCATTGACTTGCTCTTCACTTGTAATGAGCGAAAGCACGTGGCTGTCAGTGACTGGCCAGGGGGCCTGAGTTTTCCGCTTCCATTCATTCCTATCAAAAACATATAGCTGCTCCATTGTTTTGACTGCAGCTTTCAGTTTCTCTATGGCAGCTTGATTGGTCATTTTTGACTCTGGCTTCCTTTCTCCAACATCGATGACTTTGTCTTTTTTCACACCACCTGTCATGTCAGACTGATCACTCTTATATTGTTTTGTGGTAGCTAAGGGGACTCTACCTGTCGTTCGATTAACTGGTATGGTCCCATTTTTGGTGCCTTCCATACGTATCTGATATGATGCTCCAACATCTGTGAGCCTTCGTTTCGCAATCTCAGGCCGATTTCCACTTTGTTTCAAGTTACTGTTTGTATTCACAGATTGGCACTTTATCACTATGGGCAAAGGTGTTTGTTTGTTTTTAAGGGGTCCCTGTTTACAAGTGTTGTGCTGCACCTGGGAATCAGCTTTATTTTCCTGGTTGTCCAGAGAAACAAAGTGATAGGAGCTTTTAACCAGTTTACGAACATCTCTAACCTGGTATATGGGAGGCTGAAGCCTCCATTTATTGTCTCTTATATCTCTAACTGTGAAACTGGGAACTTTTTCAGTTGACTCTGCCTTTAATGACGTGACAAGTGTTTGGCAGTTGGAGTCATCGGCTGGCTTAGTTGCCATGGCTGCACTTGAACCTATATTTGGAGTTAACAGGTTTGCAATGCTGAATGGATTGTGTTTATTGTCTTTGACACTCCGCAAGCTGATTTTGATTTCAGGTGACCTTGATGCTGGAGCACTTTTAGTGTCACAGATGTTGATGCTGTCATTGACTTGTTCCTGGTATGACACAGTACTGACTGAATTTTTATTGCTTGGCTTCCCAAGTTCCCAGTCTTTGGAAGGAAGCTGGATACTTGGCACGAACAAGTGAGACATCTTAGTTGGCTTTCTGCTCCCTGCTTCGACATCCAGGCTTGTTTTCCTCATATCGACTGTGAAAAATGGTGGATTGGTCGTTGGAGTTTTAAAATTTTCCAGTTCTTTTTGACATTCCAGCTCATCTTCTCTCCAGCTTCGGAACGCACTGTTTTGGCTGCGATGTAAGGTGCTCTTGGTTCCCTCAGTTGTGCCTTTTTTGCTGTCTAATCCTTCATTTCTGTGCTCTAAGTTTGCTTCTGGTGAAAGGGATGTTTCTCCTTTCTGAGACTCATCCTTGAGCTCATATGAATTGCTCTCTATAATGTCCCCCAGTTCATCCAAAGAGACAATACTAAACCCTGACCCTGTTTCTGAAAACTTTGAGTTTTCTCTTTGTAAGTCCCTTGAATTACCTGCTTTAGTCTTCTCTTTATGGGTTTCATGATCTTTGCAGGGATTGCAGGGTGACACAACTGGGTATGTGTCTTGAATCTCCCCCCTCTCCATTTTCCTCTCCTGTTCAAACTGCATTTTCTTTGAAATGACATTTTTGAGAAGACTCGAAGCAAATATGGACTTTTTGTGTGTGTCTTCTGTGGTTTCCCCTGCGTCACAGAGCTGGTGGCTTTCTTCTGTCCCAGGCTCACTTTGTGTGGTGCCTGTAACTTCATCTGTGGAATGTGACACCACAACATTTTCTGCCAATTTTGCACACTTTTCACTGCTTGAAACCCCAGCTTGAACATTGCAGCGAAAATTTAAGGTTTCTGTCAAAGTTATTACCCCACATTGCCCTTGGCTAAGTTTACCCTTCAGCTCTATCTTTTTTGTGGAAGATGATTGTGCATTGTGGGGATTTGGCAGGTTGTTATTCAAAGCAAAGATTTTTGTTTCAGGTGTTTTCAAATTTGCTAAAGCCACTGCATTCATGCCTTTACCTTCAGTGCTCTTGTTCAGCTCAAACGTTGACGTTGAACTTTTATGGGAGATCAGATTTTGCTCTCTTCCCTGTGTCATGTTGCCGTATTTTAAATCAACGAAAGCGGACCACCTGTTGACCCCTAGGCCATGTTCTGAGGCAGAGGACTCGCTGGAGGTGCTGAAATTTATGGCGTTGAAGTATGGGCAGGCCAAGCTCCTGAATGCTCGGGTAGTTAAATTGCGCACTTCCTTATCAGCATCGTCCAGTTCACTGATTGAACTTGAGGCACCACTGGAGTACTCATTAATATCCTTGCCCTTTAATTTACTCCCAATGTGCACACGTCCAGGGGCAGGGATGAAGCAGCTTGCCCTATCGCATATTGCCTCTACTTTGGCGTTCGGACTTTTGAAGATGTACCCATTTAGGTTTTCTTTCTCTGGGATGTTCCTTTGTTCATTTATAGCTCTAGAAGTGGCTTTGATTGACAAGTGAATCTGCCCGACTGCATTCCCGCTGCTGTTTGGGTTCTTTAACAGACTTTCATCAGAACTCCCAAATTTTTCTGAATCACAAAGATCATGCTTGACTGCATCATCTCCAGGTGCACACATCATGCTATTATCATTTTTGGATTGCACAGGCTGGCTTGGCACTTTAGCCACACTTATGTCCTCCAGCACTTGCACTTCCTCAATGGTTTCGTCACTGTCAAAGGAAGCATAATCTACAAAAGAGTAGACCAGGTTATCATCCTCAATGTCCCAACGAGATCCTTGTCCAAAGTCATGATCGACATCATGATCCAACTCTAGGAGCTGTATCTCATGGGTCGTGATGTAGTGGGACTCATCTTCTGTTGTACTGGGTGTGCGGCTGTCGGACAACACCACGCTGGCACTGTCCTCTGACTCACTTTTGCTGTTCAGATACATATCTGTGTAATGCAGTTCTTCACTTTCGAAGGAAACATTTTTGGGGTTGTAATTTGGCGGGAAGATACCTTGATGGCGTTCCGTTATTTTATCCCCTCGGGCATCTGGAGATGGTACACAGTCCCCGAAGTCATCGCTGCTGTCAGGAACTTCGGGTGAAGACGCGGTTTCGGACGAAAGAGGCTCCTCGATGTTTGCCTGACAGTCCTTGGCAGCGGTGCACGCGGAGCGCGCGCTCTCCTCCCGTTCCCGCCTCGCTGCAACCGGCGCCTCACTGCTGCTCTTAAATATAGCCAGCTGGCTCGCCTCGCCCGTAAAAGTCACTTTCACAGTCTTTGTTCCTTCTGTTTTCATAGCAAGCAAGTCGTCCAAATCCACGTAGTTAGAGTCCTCCTGTTGCGCCCCGAACTTTCTAAGTTCCTTGTCCAGGAGCTTTCTGTCAGGACTCGTGTCTCCTCGGTGAGTGGCATTCGTTTTCTGGAGCGCTTCCATCTAGATCTTTCTCGCGCGGGGAGTGTATTTTTTTTTCCAAGTCCGGGACGCTTAAACACAAGAGAGAAGGAGAGACACAAGTCCCCAGGAATCCCCACTTCACTCCCTGGTGTGTAGCGGACCAGCCAGAGTCTGCTAGCGGAGCTACTGCCCTGCCGTGGGGTTCTTGTCCACAGTTGTCAGCTCGGATGCCGCGGGTGACAGTAGCAGCGCGCGCCCGGGTGGTTGGCGGGGGGGCGGGGGCTCACAGCCCATGGAAATTATCACATTCACGTCATGCATCAGGCACGTACAAGAGAACGTCCTCCCACCGCCCCGGCGCGCCACGGTGCCCCTCGCGCTCCCCCCGGCGCACGCGGCTGTTGTTGGTAGAAAGCAATTTAGGGGGTTATAATGTGGTACTAAAAGCGGCAAATAACATATTTGCGGCTTTATAATGGTGCCTCTTTAAGTAAATGCATTGCGGGGAGTGCGTGATAGCTACAAATATAACAGTGGTGACGAAATGTTATAAATGCTATTTTAAAATGGATGAGAGACGTGTTTAAGCAGGATATGTGGCGGCGCCATCTCGTGTAGCTTTTTTGGTAGTTGAAGGTACTTTTCACAGTAAAAACTGAGTACTTCTCTCCCAGAAAGATGCTGGCCGGTTATGCTGTGGAGTTTGAAGGTGTAACGTCGATATTACACTATAAATAGTGGGCGCAAGCAAATATGATACTGAATATTTAAAAAAAAAAATAAAAAAACATCACGATCAGTTATTATTCTGAAACTGAAATATACCGTGTGCTTTTTTAAACTGCTGCAAATGCACAAATGTATAGTACAGAACTGCAAAAATTTCCCAAAGCAGCAACATTAAAAGTAATTCAGCACTTAAAACCGTGGACAGCTCCCATTCTTAAAAAATGCAACATTTACGCAAAATCTATCCGTCAGTAATCGCATCCTTCCTTTACATATGCAGTACTGTGCAAAAGTTTTAGGCAGGTGTGGAAAAATGCTGCAAAGTAAGAATGCTTTCAAAAATCGAAGTGTTAATATTTTATTTTTATCAATTAGCAAAATGCAAAGTGAAAGAACAGAAGAGAAATCTAAATCAAATCAATATTTGGTGTGACCACCCTTTGCCTTCAAAACAGCATCAATTCTTCTAGGTACACTTGGCCAAAGTCAGGGATTTTGTAGGATTATAGTCAGGTGTATGATTAACCAGTTATACCAACGAAATGAGCTTGAATACACACAGATTAAAAGAACGACACGAGTTTAACAGATGACAGTTGAAATGTTTTTTACCCTTCCAATTGCAAGAATTCTTCCCTTTTGCCTGCAGCATCAGCTATAACCTTAATTGCTACTTTAAGGCAGTTAAATGACTTATTTGATTCACTCGCTATCACATTCTCCAGATACTACAGCCTGGATAGAACCCTAGTCCATTTGGAGGACAAACACACACATCCACTTACACATACCAACACAAAGGGGAGTTAAGACTGACCAATTCACCTGAAACACCTGTCTTTGGACGGTAGGAGAAAAGCTGAAAACTTTGAGGAAACCCACACAAACTGACTGCAATCGCACAGTTTGTGCTGTGACGCGCTAGCACTAACCGCTGTGCCACCATGCTGCCCTTTGAACAATTTCCTAATATTGATATAATCAGCTGCCCTGTTGTGGGTTAGCATCCCCTCCAGGGTGTATCCTTCACTAGCGTTGCACCCTCAGGATCTGAGATAGGCTCCTGACCACCACACCCCTGACTTGGACAAGCAGTTATCAAAAGTAAGTGAGTGAGTGAGTGAAATAATAAACTGATTTTTAAACTCAGATAAGGTACAAGTCCTACATGAGAGAAAACAAATTCACATACAAATTGCGGCACTGAAACAAGACTATTTTTAGTTGGTTTACAGTTTATATGCTAGTCTTGGTTTTTTCATTTAGACACATTTTGTTCAGCCTGAATAATTTATACGAAAAAACACAATTATTTCAGTCCCTGAGGCAAGAGTGGTAATGTCTGTTTAGCTGCACCTTTCTCACTGTCCTCTTTTATCATTAACACCAACACAGATGGAGGCTATTTTTTACATATGATGTAAGGCTTATAAGACAAAAAGAATGATGACAATTCAAGAGTGAAAATAATACCTCTCAAGTGTATATGTACAGTAAGTGTATGCTATTTGGAAAGAGCTACTGGATTACCTCTGGCCTAGATACGCTTAAGAAAGATCATAATCATATATGGGCCTCAGAATATATAAATTCAATTCAGAGGTTTTTGGGGGTCTAGAAAATCTTTTTTTATTTGCTTAGCCTTCAATTACCTAAAATATGGTATTGTGTTAATTTTAACACAAACAAGCTCTGACTTTGGACTAAGAAAGCTCCTATCCCTTCCTATTCAGCATATTCCGCTCTTCAGGCGTGTAGCTGAAAATAGTACATGGCATAGGGCCAGGTTTGCGCAATTGACCTTTTTACAGTTGCTCAGGCATGAAGTATCAGTCTGGGGTTTCATGGGGATGTGCTGAACAGAAAAAGAAGCTAATGCCAGCTGAAAAGCTGAAAAACTCAAATGGACAACAAACCTTTGTTTAAAAATGTTTCAGTGAGCAAACTGTCATTTTATGCAGAAGGATTGCAGTGCGCTCTATATAGTATACACTAGAAACAATTAAAAACAAACCCATAAACTTTGTTAGATTTATATATTTTTGATTTTATATTCAGTGACTGAAAACAGTGAAGTACTAATACTGAACGGTTGTTTGGTTTAATTTTATATTGTACACTTTTTCCGCAAACATTTTTGCTGCTGAAGTACTTATTTCAGATCAAATGTTATTACTTTGGTGGTTACTTGGCACTTTTTTCTGATGCCACTTATTACCCATTTTTATAGTCGGATGTTTTCACCGGAGCAGTTCAGGGTAAGTACCTTTCTCAAGGGTACTACAGCACCAGAGGAAAGTAGTACTGGGACCAGTTAGAAATCAGTGTTCTTCACTGCTGCAGTACAGGTGGTTCAGTCTGCCTTTATCATATTGTTACTACACTGATGTAGTGAACCCAGTTCGAATGAAATTAATTTTTATCACACTTTTCTTTATCAGTAGGGGACATAAGGCATCAAATGTCTTATAATTATTTTAATTCAGTATTTGGATTAAATGTTTCTTTTTTCTTCTTACAGAAAACAAAATAGCCATACACAATTCTGAAAACTGCTGAGCAAATACTGTCTGCAAAATGTATGAACTAAACCTTAACAGACAGAATTTTATTAACTGTACCCTAATATACAGCAGAACCAGCTGTCTGAGGTAGAAGAGTACCCAAAATATTTAACCCCAGGGGTAGATCTTTATGATGACACTTAATATACGTATACCAATCCAGGTATCTGATGGCAGTGGCACCTTGATATCAGTCAGACCTACACCACGGGCCTCCTACTGATACAAAAAAAAGCACTCAGTGGAATGATCATGATTAATTATTTTATTTTATTTTACCTGTTTTAGTTGCCCCAAAATTCAATTTTTTCTTTCCAAATTCCCTGCAAACAACATTCTGTTTCCAGTCCTGGTACTCCCTTTCTGCCTGGCAGAGGGGACCGCCCTCTGGTTACCACTGGTGTGAGGTCAACAATGATGTACATTTATAGTACTCAAAAATCTGCCATATCTGTGACATTCAAATGTCTTATTCATACCACTTAGCATATTTGATGCCTAAAGTAACCCGTAAGGGACAGACAGATGGCAGCTGATGACTGGGTGTGAGGATAATCACAATGGAGTTCTGTATGCATGTGGATTAAAGCATGTGCATGAATATGAATATAACTTCATATTGTATGTTATAGAAAGATTGAAGTAAAAAGTTCCCCATCTTCTTTAAATTCTATGATTGTGGTGTTGATTTTGACCAGTGCCTCTTCTCAGCAGGTTACATGCTGTGGCATGTATGTTACATGTACATGAACATGACCTCAGCGAAGGGCAACTTTTTGGCTTGTGACAGTATGCCCAGCACCCAGTTTGACATGTAGTCAGGCCTGTCTTCATGTTCTCCAGTGACCCTGATGCTTTTGATCACACATGCCATTTACACTTATATGATATGACACACGGGGGGTGGTCATACAACACACAGATAAGTAGCAGCACTGTTTCAGAGAACCCAGGGAGACTTTAGCCCCTGTTAGGTCAGGTGGTCAGGTGGTTTGCTGTGGACAGAGGGCTTCCTGTCAGACATCAGGACTCAGGTCTTAGCTGCAACAGCTGCAAGCTGTTATTAGAGAGGCCTTCACATGCAGGATTTTCTAGCACCACTTTTCCAGCTCACCGTACACAGTCATCCATACAGTGTGGCCCGTGACTGGATGCTGATGCCTGACTGAGGACGCTATTCACCTGGTATAGTTGTTACAAAAATGGAACAACAGAGAAGAGAAACAGCACTAATTCTGTACATCCCCACAATCACCAAAGAGTGTAATTGCAATGCGCAGTTCCCTCATGACTACTGTGCTTTGTGGGGAGATAATGTCTTCATTGTAATGTTTATTTGTGCCACATTATCTATTTTTCATTATCTTTTTTTAGTTTTCAGTAAGCTTTCAATAACAACAAATCAATTAAGTTTATTTGTATAACATTTTTTTTACCTGCAAGATGTTCCATTAAAAGTGATGTTCCACCAATTAAATGTTAAACCAATTTAAAATAAGACATTTCAAAACCTGCTTGCTACCATCTTTACATTAAAATACGTGTATTAATTTAGTTGAGGTTACATTTAATGGTTTAGCTGACATCAGCCTCCTCTTGTTTGTTAAATTTTTAAAGCTGTGCAGTCCCCAGCAGCTATACAATTAAATGACTGATTTTTCTGAAAGTTAAGCTGAGCTTAGAGGAAAGTTAAGGTAAACAGTAACACATATTACAAAAAAAATATGTTTGTCTTTCTTGAAATTTCAAATTTTGCAAAATGTGAAATGCCTTTCAGACTGTGAATGGAGACAAAAAAACCAAACGGGTGACAGCGAAGGTGCAGACAAGCTGTGATACCTGATCTGCATCAGCCATTTGACCCAGAGTGGCTGATCCCGTCCCCTGAACTACACTTGAGGTGGAGCCCCTGCATGACTGACAGAGAAAAGGGTCAATGTGTGGAATTATGGGGCACAATCAATGTCTGCCAACACTGCCCCCTCCTTTCAGTTTTCGTAGTGGGTTGGCAAGGAGCTCATCTCCTCTCTGCCGTATTGCTGTGCACAGAGCTTTGGCACTAGGCTTAACCTTCCTGCCTCTCAGTTTCCCATTTTGCTGTTTCTCTCCATTAAAGTTTTAAAGTCAAATTTTAAACTGCTTCCATAAGTAAGATAAGTTTAGGATGCTATTTAAAAAGTATGCTTGCCTGCACAAGTATGGAGAGATCAGTTACTTTGAGATGCTACATTAAAACAGCAGGTGCTAAATCATGCCCCCCATTAATCAAGCTAATGCAGACTATAAAAAATCCCGATGAACACACACCCATACAGGTGTATTACTTCTTTTTAAAAAATGGCCATGGATACACGAACATAGTATCAGTGTCAGAATCTCATTGGCATCCTGTGCTCACCACGTAAAATATTTTTGCGGTAATATTTAAATGAGCTACTGTAAAATTGAGCTTCTTTCAGAAATGAACTTAAGTTTATTTAGTTGACATTAAGAGAATCAGTTCTGTTCCTTGGAGCAATCATTCAGCCTTGGTGTGGGAAATTCACAGATGTGTTTTTTCCTTTAAAAGCCTTTTCTACAAAACTGTTGACTGCAATACCACAGGGGTCCCATTGCACCATGTATCTGAAAGGGATGTAATAAAACTTTGCTTTTTACTCCAACTTCTGACTCCTATTTGGCATATTTATTACACTGCTTGCTAGATGTTGATCTGACTGTGAATGGAATAATTCTTTCATACAGTAACTGAAAACTGCCATCAAAATTTATATGGTTTCAGCTGGATGTGTCATATAGGTATATGGCTGATGTGCCCAGAGTTAAACCCACCACCTCCTAGAGCTTCCCAGTCTTCCAGAGCCCTGTAACCAGAGTGCCATGAGTAATTCCAAACCCATGTGCTGCTTGCCACCTCAGACTGCCCCGCTGAGCCACACATGAGAGAGTGGCAGGCGTCTGCTAGTCACCATACCACCTGCTGTGCTCGGCTCGACGGCGGCTGGAGGCATGACCCAAGATGTTTGGGGATGGTTGAGGTTATCAGGGAGTGCTGAGAGGCTGCAGGGCTAAAGTGAGTAAAAGTAGATTGCAGCTCCTGGAAGAAGCGAGTGCCCCCCAGCAGAGCTGTATGGTGTATGTCTGTGGTGAAAACGTCTTGCTGCTGCTCCACCTCAGTATTCAAAGACTGCAAATTAAGCAGCATTTCAGGGCCCCGAATGAAATCCTAGAAACTGCTACACATAATCCTCATGTAGGTATTTGGCTATAGATCATCTGAACTCAATTTACACATAACTACGTATGTGGAACATTATTAAGGATCATATAGCATGTAGAGATAATGCAGTATTGGCATAAGCCCAACTCCATGTCAAGTCTAAACTCAGTGATGGTAGTTAAACTGTAAAGAGCTATTTAAGGTGTGACATGCGTTAGATTCATAAACATTATATCCAGATACATATATATATATATATATATATATATATATATATATATGAGCTTAAATATATCTAATGGGCTAATGTTGACCATTTAAAACCCTAAAATTCCTTTGCTATTAAAACAGGAACCATGTTTTGGAAACCTGGGCCCTGTGGGGTGGCAGTCACTGTCTGAGGAGATGTCTGTTACAGTAGCAGACACATTACTGCGGCTGTCTGGGTGACTATATTAGGTGTTTCAGCTGGGAGTGCTGGAGGGATAAACAGAGACACTGTTTTTCCAGAAATACAGACCACTGATCATCTCATGATAAAGGAACTGTCTCAGGTGGTGACATCCAAATGTACCCCAAATTTAAATATGTGTCTTCAACTTTTATAGTGTCATTGTCACCATGGCTTCTGCAGAGCAAATGTGTTGGCATAAGTGTGAGGGTGTATGTTCTGCAGGTGTTCTGACTACAGTATTAATATACATTCAATAACAGAGTTCTCTCACTGTGAATTTACATTTTAAAGCACATAAATTTGCACTAATCACATTCAAAACTCAATATACAAATGTACATGTAAAAAAATCACATGTAAATGCATTTATGTTTCAGATTTTTTTGACCATTTGAAGTGTTTCAGAACAAAGACACAACCAGGATCACATACAGTATGGAGGACAGACTGCTGGAAATCCAAGGTGAACTTTCAAGAGCTGTTTCATATTTCATCTGTGCATGTGTTGGGTGAGCTTCATTTTAACAGTGGTCCCCATAGACAACACACAAGAAGTAGTGGTTTTCCTCAATATCTTATGATGTAGACACTGCATGATCCTGGGACCAGCATGGCAGAAACCTTTGTGCTCCTCTGGATTGATTTCTGTGCTGTCAGCATCACCAGAGCAAAGGGACCCTCTCTTTATGAAGGCCAGGTGATATGTAGGGCTGTTGCCAACACTTTGTGCAATCTAAGGCATCCAGGGCGTGGGTCTATCTCCTGGTTTGACGCACATCTGAGGAAAACTAGCTAAGATGCTTTGGCATAGTTTGCACTCAGTCTGCTCTGGAGCAGATTTTTTAATGTATTACCACAGCTCCAATGCACAGTTGTGTTACATGCTTAAATACTGGCTCTACTGTCTGAAGACCCACATGTAGACCACTGATCTGTCCCATGTGTGAGGCTGTGGAGTTTTCAGGCTAATATTGGTTCAGAGCTCAACAGGAGCAGGAAGACAACAAGGGTCCTTGAGACAGAGGTGAAAGCAAGTGAGAAGGAGAGAGAGAGAGAGAGAGAGAGAGAGAGAGAGAGAGAGTTGTGTATATGTGTGTACATATGGATCAATATACACCTTTGGCAGAGGCAACTGTTGGGTATGTATACTAAGCTGCTTATAGTTATTTACCCATTTATATAGCTGGGTAATTTTTTATCGAATGAGCTTAGGGTAAGTACCTTTGTCAAGAATACTACAGCAGGAGCTGACTGAAACCAAAGTGTTTGATTACAAGGCAGCAATTCTAACCAATACTCCAACTGCCAAAGGAATGTTCCTCAGTGCCCCACACACGAACACACACACACACACACACACACACACACACACACACACACACACACACACACACACACACTAACTAGCCACGTTAGTAGGTACAATTATTTAGTAGGCTCCTCTGTCGACTCCTCAACAGGAGGGATTCAGCAACAAGGTGTTTGACATGTTTCCACAGAATTCTTTGTCCATGGTGGCTTGTCAGCTTTGCTGTTGTAGAGACATCTACTGTCCATAGATGTTTTAATAGCATATTCATAGCCTCACACTCCACCGCATCCCAGAAATGCTCTAATGTCTTGATAGGTGAGACAGTACAGGCTACTATAATAAAGTAAGGTCACTTATTTGTGGAACTGTAGTGTGTAAAAGTCTCACAAAGTTGGCTCTTACTGAAGTGCTGGAAGCAGAGAAGCTGGCACCAATGATCAAAACATGTTCAAAACCACTTAGACCACACATCTTTTCCACTTTAATGGTCATTAAAACAGTAATTGTAACTCTAGACTTTGTCTGTGTGTTTTATATACTGAGTCACAACCACGTGCAGGGTGAACTGTGTGTGTAAATGGCCACATATACCCAATAGTGGGTGCTGAGAGTATATGTAAATATCTCTGTCATGATTAGTCAGTGGATGATGTCATGTTGTGTATATAAAAACAGAATGTGCAGAACTTTGCACTTATAGCACTGCTAAGTGGTTATGTTATGGCTCTATTACACAGCTAATAACATTCTACATTACTTAATAAAAGTTCACTTGTTCTGTTTTTTTCCACTACAGTGAGTCTCTTTAAAACTTTATGCCTGCTGGTGTTCTCAAGGACAGGACACCCGCAATAAACTTGTTTTTGTTTGTTACAAATGTGAATAGATGTTTCATTTACATTAGATCAGGTGAATTGATTATTACACTGACCAGTGGTGGTACCCATGTGTGTGTGTGGGTGGATATGTTCTTCTGGATGTTACCTGTGTACTGTGCTCCATGTTCTACCAGGTGTTTTACAGTCTTTTACTGATATATGGGAAAGTTAGTCTGGGAGTTTTGAATGTGCTGAAAACACATCATTAAGGTTTTCAAGAAGGTTTTTGATCTGCATCACCTTTTCAGGAACCAAATACGTAAATGAAGGGATTTATATATAAAATAAATATATTAAATATATACCCATATATGGGCACTACTACTTATGAGAAAAATTGTGTTCCCATCACTTGATTTGTGCAGTGATCTGCTGGATACAAGACTGTTGCTGCTCTTATTTGTTGTACAGTACTCTTGTCGTCACAATTCAGTCAGAAAACAACACACACACACACACACACACACACACACACACACACACACACGCACACACAATCAGGAGGCTGAGAGGCAAGAAGGCACGCCACCACTCACGCAACCACTGCGCTACAAATTCCAGGCAGAAGATCCTCAAACAAAGTAACAAAGGACAGTGCTCCATACAGGTGCATGAGACATGCAATACCTCACGAAGACGGAAAGGAGGGAGGAGGCCAAATAGAAGGGCGGCTGGCCACATAACAATGGACAGGTGAGAGCACAAATAGAAATCAGGTGCAGAAGAGTGGGAAAGATAGGGTTCAATGCGATTGTTTAAGTGGAATTGGTGGTGGGGTGCTGGAGTTCGTTACATAGCCCCCCCCCAAAGGAGTCCACTGGGGCTGGAGGAGTGGAGTGAACAGGAGGCTCAGGAGGTGGGCGACTGCCAGTGGTACGACGGGTGCGACGTGGTGGCCGGCCCCGGGATCTCGGGGCCAGACAGTCCTGGTGAAATTGCCGGGTGAGATTGGGGTCTAGAATGTCCGAAGAGTCCACCCAGCAGCGGTCCTCTGGGCCATAGCCCTCCCAGTCAACCAGATACTGTAGATGGCCCGCTTGTTGACGAGAGTCCAGAAGTCGCTCCATAGTGTAGGCTGGTTTCACCATCAACGATGCAAGATTGAGATGGTTGGTCATGAGCTGAATCAAGGGAACCAGGGATGAAAGGCTTGAACAGAGAGACATGAAAAGATGGAGCAACGCGCAAGCAAAGGCGGAAGATGCAGTTTATAGGTAATGTCACTGATTTGTTTCATGATTCTAAATGGACCAATGTATTTGGGTAACAGCTTCTGAGAACCCTGGGGGTGTCGCATGTCACAGGTGGAGAGCCAATCCTTGTCCCCGAGGTCATAGTGTCGGGACTGCCCCCGATGACGGTCAGCTAAACGCTTATGGCTCCTGATTACCTTCCTGATACGTTGATGAACCAGGGACCAAACCTCCTCGCTGTGTCTAACCCAGTCGTCCATGGCAGGTGCACTGGACGGTGAGGGATGCCAAAGAGAAACAGGGGGTTGGTAGCCCAAAACACATTGATAAAGAGTCAGCCCTGTGGTGGAATGTTTAAGCAGGTTCTGTGCTATCTCGGCCCAGGGGAGGAAGCGAGACCACTCAGATGGGAAGGCGCCACAATAAATACGAAGGAACTTTTCCAGTTCCTGGTTCACCCTCTTGCATTAGCCATCACCCTGTGGGTGGTACCCTGAGGTGAGGCTAATGTTCACACTGAGTTTCTCCATAAACAAGTGCCAGACTGCTGAAGTGAACTGAGGACCCCGATCCAACAGAATGTCTCCTGGCAAGCCGTAATGGTGGAACATCTTACGGAACAGAAGCTCAGCAGTGTGGAAGGCAGAGGGTGGCCCAGGAAGAGGGACGAATTTCACAGCCCAGGAGAAATGATCAACAAAAGACAAAATCGCGGTATTACCGTCAGAGGGAGGAAGCTCAGTGATAAAAATCGAGAGCTATGTGAGACCATGGATGTTCGGGAATGGGCAGAGGAACAAGTTTACCAGCAGGAAGGGTTTTGGGAGTTTTGCTGCAGGCACAAAATGAACAGGAGGAAATGAATTGATGGATGTCTCGGGCCATGTTTGGCCACCAGTACTTACAAGCCAGGAGCTGGAGGGTGCGGGACTCCCCAGGGTGGCCCGCACTCAGGCATGTGTGGGCCCAGGCCATGAGGCGAGAACAGAGGGAAGCGGGAATGAACCTGCGGTTTGGGGGACATTGTGTAGCAATGTCTCTAGTTCTCGATCGAACTCCCATTGAATAGTGTTAAACACCCGAGATGGTAGGATGAGTTTGCTTAAATCCGCTGATTCCAAAGGGGAGACATGGGTCTGGGATTGGGTATCTGCTTTTCCATTAATGTGGCCCGGGCGGTAAGAGATGGTAAAATCAAACTGGGTGAAAAATAAGGACCAGCAAGCCTGACGGGTGTTAAGGCAGCAAGCACACAACATATTCTAGGTTACGATGATCCGTTATAACTTGGAAAGGATGGGTAGCTCCCATCAGCCAGTGGTGCCACTCTTCCAGTGCTAACTTAATGGCAAGGAGCTCCCGGTCCCCCACATCATAATTACGTCCGGCAGGGGAGAGTTTCCTAGAGAAGTAAGCTATGGGATGGAGTCTGGCGTGCCCTGAAGTTGAGAAAGGATGGCCCCCCACCCCCACACTGGACGCATCTACCTCTACAATGAATGGGAGGGAAGGGTCAGGATGACTTAGGACAGGTGCGGAGGTAAAAAGGGTCTTGAGCTTGACAAATGCCCGCTTGGCTGTGGGGAACCACAGAAGACATTTGGTATTGCCTTTTAGGAGAGAGGTGAGGGGAAGGGCCACAGAGCTAAATGAGCAGAAAACATGGTGGAAGAAGTTAGCGAAACCCAGGAACCATTGCAATTCTCTGAAAGACTGGGGATGGGGCCAACTGGTGACTGCCTGCACCTTACCCAGGTCCATGCAAATGCCCTCTGGGGAGATTATGTACCCCAGAAAAGCTATGGAAGTCTGGTCAAATTCACATTTTTTCAGCCTTAACATATAGTTGGTTTTCCAGTAGTCGGGTGAGAACTTTACAGACATGAAACCTATGGGAGGTGAGATCGGGAGGAAAAAAAAAAATGACATCGATGTACACCACAACAAAAAGACCCAGAAAGTCCTGCAACACATCATTAATGAATGCCTGGAAGACCGCTGGAGCATTGGTCAACCCAAAGGGCATGACCAGATATTCATAATGCCCTGAGGTGGTGCTAAAAGCAGTCTTCCACTCATCTCCCTCCCTGATGCGTAAGAGGTTATAAGCGTTATGAAGGTCTAGTTTGGTAAACACACAGGCTTCCTGTA
Source organism: Arapaima gigas (assembly GCA_900497675.1). Classification (NCBI taxonomy): domain Eukaryota; kingdom Metazoa; phylum Chordata; class Actinopteri; order Osteoglossiformes; family Osteoglossidae; genus Arapaima; species Arapaima gigas. The sequence goes on from UFQX01000015.1 coordinate 136,812, forward strand.
GTTGCTCAAGGGCCGAGGGAACCAGAGTCAATGAATAAGTGTATCTTTTAGTTACACTATTTAGGGCCCGATAATCTATACAGGGACAAAGGGAGGAGTCTTTTTTTAGAGACAAAGAAGAAGCCTGCACCCACCGGGGACCAGGAGGGACAAATAAACCCGTGGGCTAATGCCTCCTGGATATACTCCTCCATAGCATAGGTCTCAGCCGGTGTCAAAGGGTAGGGACTTGTACGGGAACCACTACCCCCTCCACTAGGTCTATTGCACAGTCATATTCGCAATGAGGGGGCAGGGTAGGCTCTGCCCTTACTGTACACCAGGGCCAGATTGGAGTATTTGGGGGGAACATTGCTAGGTAACAGCTCAGGTGTGGATGTGATATGGCCCCCACCAACCACTTGCTTAGGGTAACAGAGACAGTGACGTTCACAATACAGGGACCAGGAAGTAATCTGGACACTCCTCCAGGAAATGCTGGGGGGTTGTGGAGGTGAAGCTGTGGTTGACCCAGAATAATGGTGACGGAAGCAGCCAGGATGAGGTAAAAGGCCTGTTCCTTGACAGAGAAGGCGCCAATGCAGACTTTGAGTGGCTTGGTGTGACTGGTTGCCCGTCAATAGCCAAGATGGTTAGCGGTTGTGGCAGCTCCTCCTGTGGTAAAGAAAAACACACCACCAATCACTGCACTACAAACTCCAGACAGAGGATCCTCAAACAACATAACAATAGACATCACTCCATGCATGCACATAAAACATACATTATCTCACAAAGACAGAAAGGAGGGAGGAGGCTAAATAGAAGGGTGGCTCACCACATAACAAGGGACAGGTGACAGCACAAATAGAAATCAGGTGCAGGAGAGCGGGACAGATAGGGTTCAATGGGATTGTTTAATTGGAACGGGCGGCGGGGCGCTGGAGTTCATGACACTTGTTCTCAAGATTGTTGTTGAGTTTCATTGCTTTGCTTTTGCTATACAAATGTATGAATCTGTTGTGCCAATAAAGCGAAATAAAAAACAGAGCATATAGAAAGACTGGAGAGAAGGGGATTATCAAACCAGATGGTGTTTAGGTTGTATTTTACCTTCACTAACAGATGAAGCCAACATAATCATTTCTGTGTTTATCCATTATACTGTTCCACTGTTTCCCTAAATTACAAATCTTTGAGATGAAACCAAATAAAAATATCCTGTATACATTCACACTGAAGATATAAATTCCTGAGTCCAGTAGGTGGTGCTGTCATTGTGCCATCTAAATGAATGTCCCTGAACAAGTAACTTTTTAAATCTTAATTAACCAGAATCCAATTTACTCCTTTACCACTTGAGACAAAAATGCACCAAAGAGATATTAAAAGAATCTATTTTACTTGGCCATCAGTATTTATGCACTGCAATTCATTCCTCAGTTAATGAGATTGACAGTCTAATCGAGACTAACAGCTACCCAGAATGAATAACCAGAATTTTTAAAAAATAATTTTCTGTAATTCACTTCCTCTGGTCCAATATAATTATATCTACAGAAACAAGTAATAATATATAACATCCTCCAAAGAAGAGCTGAGTAATAGGAATTTGGGTAATATTTTGGAGGCTGTTTCCGAGGATCCAGCGTTTCTTCACTGTTCACATTTGGGGGGAGGGGTGACATCACACAGTTACGGCATCAGCTTCCCTCGCTCCCTCAAGGCTACAATCACTTTGAAACATGTGCCTCTCAGCGACACTGAGACAGGCACTCAGAGCAGATGTCACACTATTCAAATTAGACGTGCTTCAGCACCAGGGCTATTTCTGCCTATGGCTGCTGAAATGTGCATTTTGGTAATATCATCACTAGGTGTACGAATTCATCCATGTCATATTACCTTTGAAACCAAGAAAAACACAAAACTAAACAGATTTTGTGTTATTAAAGAGTTTATGCTTTGTTTTGCTGGGCTGGTTATTCATTTGTTGCTGCTGACATTTAGAACTATCAGCTGCAGTCAGAATAGTCTTTTAAAATTATTTTCACCAGGAGTGCATCACTTCAGGTACAAGGAGAGCTTTCTGAAACCTTTTATAGAATTTTTATAGACACAAACATTTCCCAAGTTAAATCGAGGTGTTCAGTTGCTCATTTGTGTCTGACCCTTTATGATCTCATGAACTTGTCTGTCATCTACCGCTTCTGAGTTCTCGCAGGTTAATATGAATAACTTTAGTAGTATCCTCTATCCACAGCAACCATCATCCCTTCTTGCCTTCAGTCTTAACCAGCATCAGAGACTTCTCTAGTGAATTCTGTCTTCTCATTATATGGCCAAAGTAACTGAGTTTTACCTTCATCATGAGTCTTTCCAGCAAGCAGTCTGGTTTTATTTCCTTTGGTATTGACGGATTTGACCTTCTTGCAGTCCAAGGAACTCTCAGCAGTTTTCTCCAATACAACAATTCAAAAACATCAATTCTCTGGCGCACAGCCTTCCTTATGGTCCAACTTTTACAACCATACATTACTACTGGGAAGACCGTTGCTTTATCTACAAGAACTTTTGTCGATATCTCTGCTTTTTAATATCCCGCACAGGTTTGCCGTAGCTTCCCTTCTGAAAAGCAACCGTTGTTTAATTTCATGACTCTGGTCACCAGCCATTGAGATCTTTGAGCCTACAAAAATAAAATCTCCTTATTTCTTTGCCAAACACTGATGGGGCTGGTTGCTATGATCTTTTTCTTTTTGATGTTGAGCAGTATGCCAGCTTTGTGTTCTCTTCTTTCACCTTCATCAACAGGTCATCCAGTCCCTCCTCACTTTCAGCCATCAGAGCAGTATCATCTGTGTATCTAATATTGTTGATATTTCTCCTGCCGATTTTAATACCAGCTTTTCATGCTTTCAGCCCGACATTTTGCATAATGCATTCTGTATAAAAGTTGAATAAGTAAGGTAACAATATGTATACTAATTATATTATTATATACTCAATGTATAAAATATACTTTGTTCCGCTCATTTCTCAATCTTAAACCAATAAGTTGTTCCATGTTCGGTTCTAACTGTTGCTTCTTCATCTGTGTACAGATTCCTCAGGGGACAAATAAGATGACTTGGTAGTCACATTTCCTTAAGGTCTTGCCACATTTTGTTGTGATCCAGCAACGAAGGGCTTTAGAGTAGTCAATGAAGCAGAAATAAATGTTTTTTCTAAAACTTGCTTTCTTTCTCCGTTATCCAGTGAATATTGGCAGCTTGGTCTCTTGTGCCTCTGACTCTTCTGAAACAAGCCTGTGCATCAGTTTCAAGTTGACGTACAAGTGTTTAAATAAAATTTGTAAAGTCTTGTGAGTCTTCTTTAAAAAAGGATTAATGTTCACACACCCAAAACAGAATATGCCAAATGACGTCAACATTGTATATAGTGTCTTCATTAACATTTAAATTTGTAATGAAGCATGTTAGTTTTGATACAGGCTTCATACCTTTCTTATGTATAGCACACAGCTATGGCATCTTGTCTTTTTTTCCCATTGTTTTGATTGTTCACTGAATATATATCTTCTGTAAATGACATGTGGTGGACATTTGAACTCATCACACACAAATTTTCTTCTCTTGACAGTATCTACTAATGATGCTATTTCCTTCCTTTGTATACACACAGACAACATCCAAATATTTCAGCAGTGAAAATGCCATTACTGTGACCGACACTGAAATCTTTGCCAGTGACACCTAGGACACCCCAGGGAAGCCCCTGCTAATTGTAGAAGTAGGAGAGACATGGCTAGCAAGGGACAGACCTGGGTCCTGCAAGAAAAGGCACAAGAGAAAAGAGTTCTGCTCGTCTCTGTGAAAGTGCCTACTGAGCTCTAGGAAAAAGGCTCGACCCTCAGGTGGAGGATCTGAGAAGAACAGTTACATAAACCCACTCAGAAAAAACACACACCTTCGGGTGCATTAGGCCTCAGGACTCCCACACACAGTACTGAACACTCAGCGCATTTGGGCAGTGTGCTCTTCCTCCACTATTTATGTTGCTGTTTGTTCCTGACCCACTGTATGAATTGCTGTATGTTAGAGCTCTGCATGACTGTATGTTTGTGCCTCTTCAAACATCTCTCAGTGCTGAGAAAGTCCTTCCTCAAAGGTGCAAACACTTGGGAATCACACCAGCACCTCACTGTGCTGCATATATACAGTAGATGCATTGTGAAACCACCTGGTTTTATTGATTTTTTATGAAATATTTATAATTCAGAAACTGTTTCAAGAGATTGTCTTGCTGAAGCCTCCATAACATTCCTGATGCCTTTTAGAGCTATGAGCATGGTCCATTATCAACCTGCTAAGTCCATTACAGCTTCTCAGTTATCTTGCTCAGCTGCCACCTCAATTAAGCTCTGCAACTGGAGCTACGGCTACTATTAGATGAATTGTATGTACTTACAAATATGACTGTAATCAGTAAGGAAACCCCTCAAATGTTGTGAGCCTGTGTCTCCCTTATCATTAATATTCATGTTCAAAACCGCTTATCTGACATTTATTGATGTTAAAGATTTTAATGAGCATTCCGGCTTTATAACGTACAATTTATCTGCAATTTGTGATGTTTGGTATATTCACATGAATTCCCATTTATGTCTTAGGCCCCTAACACATGTCAGTCTGTCAAATTGTTTGACCCCCAAGGTACAAAACCATCTGAATGCAGATATACACAGGGAAATGTCAAGCAAGAGTTGTACAATGTCTTTTGAAATTATTTACAGTACTGTACAAAAGTCTTAGGCACCTGTGGGAAAAATGCTATAAAGTGAGGATGGTTCTAAAAATAACGCCATGAATACTTATTAATCAATAAACCTTGAAAGCAGGCTAACCTAAAAAGTGCAGTAGACAAAAAAACCGCAATCAGATCAATATTTGGTGGGACCACCCTTTGCCTTTAAAACAGCATCAGTTCTCTTATGCAAACTTGCATGCAGTTTAAGGTAGAGGTTGGTAGGTTCTTCCAAACTGGCCACAGTTCTTTTGCATACTTTGACTGTCTCTGCATGTCCTCCCAGAATGACTTGATCATGTTGAGATCAGCGCTCTGTGGGGACCATACTATCTGTTGCAGGATTCCTTCTTTTTGCTCAAGATAGTTCTGTATAACTGAGATTGGGTGTTTGAGGTCATTCTCAGACTGCAGAATGAATTTGGGACCAATCAGAAACCTCCCTGATGGTAGATAAGAATCTACCTGTACTTCTCAACAAACATTGAAGTTGCATGCCTAACACTTTTGCACAGTACTGTATATAGTTTATCTCACTTGGGAGAAGTAGGAATTATGAAAAATGGCATAACTGAGGGAGTGTGTGAACTCCATGAGTTAGAGATCAATCTGTCCAGTTTTCCTGCTATCTGTTGTCTGTTCAGACACTTTTTTGCATCAGGTTAGCCAACATCATGTCTGCAACAGTGACTGTGGATGAGAGATGCTGCCCCACATGGCCTCTGCTTCCCTTCCCCCATTCCACACACCTTGCCTCTTCTCCCACCGCTTCCCTACTTCAGCACTTATGATGAGATGTGCGGTTCATCTCTTGCCGGGCGGCTCGCTGACGCAGCGTCGTTTCCCTCTGCACGCCTCTCCCCCTGCAGCCGGCTGCTGACTCTGCGCAGATGTTCCACTGGCTCAAGTGGCCTCACTGCACTTTCGCTGTGACCCAGGTGCCGTCCTGACTATTGCAACATTTCACTCTGCCAGGCAGCAGACTTATCGCTCTGCTTTCAGGTTTCTGTTTATACAGCTGGCTAAAAAATATTACAGGATAAGTGTAATGTATCTTCACAATATCCATTTAGAGCCCTGAAACACAATAGTTGATTGTTGCTTGGTCAGCACTTTTATTTGAGAAGACATACATTTTTCCCTATGTGTAGGGTGTTTTATTGTCGAGTACAATCCTCTACAGCAGAGGCTCTCCTAGGACGTGAAGCTCCATATAACAAGTCTGAGTACCTACTTGCCAGACTGCATTTGCCAGCATTTTTTCATGGGCAGCAGAAGGAGTTGTGGTTGGAGCTGCCTTCTTTATACCCCAGTGATCCAGGTTCAAATCCCACCTCTTCTTGCTGCACTCTTGAGCAAGGAAAAATTACCCAGCTGTATAAATTGGTAAGTCCTTTTACAGAAAGTACAAGATTGGCGCCCTAACCCCTATGCTGCCAGTGAAGTATTAGAAATAAACATATTAACTGTTTTTTAAAGGATACAATCAGCCTTTAACATGAATAACACAAATACCCTTAGTGTAGCACTAATAAAACCTTACTGCCGTGACCACATGAAGTCCATCTACCCTGAAGCGTTTGTCAGTAACACCACACAGCGCCCCCTATAGGACAATGTGGACATGCTTTGCGGGTGAAGGACAATAGCAGTGAGCTTGTGAAATTTTTTCTCTCTTTGTATGAGAAACATCTGTGAGCCGAATTATTGGAAAGCCCTTCTCTGTGTGTACCACACTTCGCACCATGTGGTTCCAGGATAGACTTTGGCCACTGTGAGCTTGCACAGGACCAGCAGTATCACTGATGAACGAATGGAAAAGAGTTTAACTTTAAATGTGAAGCACGAGATAATATTTGCTCACTATGGATAACTACTTATACAAAGGCAGAGTAGCTGTAGTCCAGAACCTGTTCTAGGAATTGTTGGTCTTTAGGTAAGTAAAGGTAAACTTTGGTGGGCTGTGGGTTCATGACACTATAGCCACACACACACACACACACACACACACACACACACACACACAGAGCAGGCAATATAGAATCATCAATCCACTTGAAAAAGTTTTCGACCTGAGGGAGGGATCCAGTACACCTGGAGGAAACACACAAACCCTGGGAGAACATTACAACTCCACACTCCACACTTGGAGCCAGACCTTCATCCAATTGCGTATCATAGGCAACGTGAAGCACCAACAGGGCCTGCTGTTACAAATATTATAAAATATGTTGGTGTTATGTTAGTTATAGATAATTTGTAATTTAATTAAATTTAGGGAATAGTAGTAGCATACTGCTGCTGCCTGACAGTACTTGCCCCTGTCTGGTTTGGGTTTCACACGTTCCCCTGTGTCTGTGAGGGTTTCCTCCCTCAGTCTGAAGACATCTGTCTTGGTTACTCTAAACTGTCCACAGTGGGTGTGGCCACACTGCAATGGACTGGCGTCCACTCCATGGTGTAGTTTCATAGCTAGTGATTCCAGGATAGGCTCCGGACCACCACAAGCTTGGCCAGGATAAAGCAGTTAATGATAAAGGATAGATTTGGGGGTCATAGTTTTCTTCTGGGAGCTGTTCCTTTTCCGACAGATCTAATAGATGTTCTGCCCGGCATGGAATGCGAATTTGCCCAATGGGGTGAATTCATAGAAGGAATTAATCCTGGTTATATGAGGAATGGGTCTGCTGTAGAAAGCGGTAGGTGGTGTGGTAGGTAACGGCCTTGTTTTTTGAAGAACACGGGTTTGAGTCCCACTACTGCAGTATTGTCGAACAAGGTACTCAGTCTGAAATGGTGCAGTGAAATACACGTCTGTATTAAATGGAAAAATACTGGTCGAGTTAATTATCTGACATTCAAAATGTATGAAACAACGTATAACGCGGGCAGCCTTTATCCCATATTGACTCTTTCTTTAGGTAAGGACGATTTTGCTGGCCTCAGTTTCAGAGCAATGAAAACAAAAATAGACAGAGGACAATATGAAAGTGTAATTTCTTGTTCCTTTGAAAATCGAGCTATTTTTTCTTATACTTAACATCCCTCACTCTGCTTCCGAAACGAATTATTTTATGCATATTTCACGACGACCAATGTCTTCATTCAAGGCAAAGTTTGCCGGAACAGTGAAAAGTTATTTGGTAATTAATAATACAGGCAACATTTTGCAACGATTGATGCTGTATTTATTAGGGGAAATACTCAAATGCCGTTTCCTCCTGGCCAGCTCTGCCTCCGCAAAGAAACTAAAAAAGTATTTATGACTTTCAGCAGCATTTTATTACATTTCTCTCACTGGTCAGTGTAAATAAACGAGTTACCGACAATGATTCGAGGACACGGACAGCGCGCGCTCCTCCCTTGGCACCGAGCGCGTGCTCGCGGTCTGCGCACGAAGTGCTGATGTCAGGACTCCGCTCCGGTGCGGCGTCGCGCGGCTACGGGGCTGCAGGCTCTGCGTGCGCGCGCTGGTCCCGCTCCAGCATCCCTCCCGCATCCCTCTGCCGTGCCGCGCTCGCGGGTCCCTCCTGCGGCTCCTAAGATGCAGCGTGCGGTCGGGCGTTGCTCTCTGCTGGGCTTCATGCTCCTCTGCGCGGCTCCGGGGGGTTTCCTCAAGAAGGCTTTCAGATGCCCTACCGCGTGTTCCTGCTCCAAGGAGTCTATGATCTGCGTGGGGTCTTCCTCTGTCCCGAGGGTCGCCCCCTCCGACATCAACTCGCTGTAAGTGCGCCTGTGCTCAGTGGCTAAACCGCAGCAGTTATTGCGTGCCTTACAGAAGGAGAACATACAACACACATTGCATGCAAACTGAACCCTGTACACCTGATATTAGCGCCATATGTGACTTGTATTCTTGCAGCCTTATTTATGAGCTCCGTTTATGACATTTATTTAGCAGAACATGATGGTTTCTGTCTAATAGCTGTTTCTGGCTGAATGCTCATGTTCCAGGAGTATTGTGAACGGGACCTTTCCTGAAATCAAGGAGGCCATGTTCTCCCACATGCCATCTTTGCAGTTATTGTAAGTAAACTTTGAGGGTTGGAAATGTTTTCAGGGCGTCTGCTACAATTATGTATGTATTTGTTTGGGAAGAGAGCAGTTTTTGTGAGTGGTATGAAATGTAAAACAGGCATTCGAGTGAGGAGAGGTAGTGCTGAAAGTGAGGACTAGCCTTGAAGGTCTGGTCCCCACAGTTGTGGACACCAGCAGTGGTATTGATCCTACATTACAGCACTGAGTCTAACTTACGCTGAAATCACACTTTTCTTCCCTCTTAAGTGTTTACTTGAATACTCAGGAGCGCATTAACTAGACATAAATTACATTGTTATTTATTTATAGCACATTGGTTGATGAAGCTGCAAACTCCAACCATCAGTATAAATAATAAATTAACAATAATTACCAACATGGATAATATCTGGTTAAAATTTAAAAAACAAGCACATTTGCTTTTGGCTTCTCTGTCCTGTTTCACAGCTATTTTATGAGGAGCTTCCAGAAAGACAGGAAAAGAAACGGGACACAAAGGGGAACATTTAATTTAAAAAAGACTTCATAAAATAATTTACAACAGTTCAGGTGTCAAGTAATTTCTGAATTAAAGTTATTTTCCAGTATATTAAAATTAAATTTGAAAATCACTGACCACCAATGCAGCTTTTTATCATGTTAATTTCTCATGGATACTAATTTATAAGCAGCAATGAATGTAAGAGAAATGAGATACAAATATTTGGGGTTTAGACCAAATGTCAGTGAACTTAATGTTGCCCTGTATTATTATCTGATCAGACTGCCTATCTTTCCTGTAGCAAGTATGCAGACTCTTTGAGACAAATACACACACACACACACACACAAATGCACACAGCAATTCTCTTGGTGGGTCCTAAAGGTCATACACATGTAATATGTTTGCAACACAATATTTTACTGCATGGGTAAAACTCTGTGTAATGATAAATTGTGACAAAACATGGAAGAACTTCCATGACAGTGCTGCAATTTTCATCGCCTGAACATGAACTGCATAGCTTCACCCTGGTAAATCCCTAAATCCCCAACTTTCACCTCTTTATATTTCCCACAGAGTAAGACTTTTAAACCAATGCCAGGAGATGTCAGTTTGGCCCGCTTCCATCAAATCAATTAACATAAATGTACCTTTATCTTTGTTTGTGCTTGTTCATTTAGAATGGAACATAGATTTATGTTTAGATTAGTTCTTGTACATATACTGCACCAATGGCACTATATGGTGGTCGAGAAATGACAATGATATTAGATATATCATCCTCTGACTTTATATAGTAATGTACTTTTAACTGTTTTTAGTTAAAAGGTTTGTACCTGTTTGTCACTGTGTGTCTGAAAATACCGACTCTTTATGAAAACAAACCCAGATGATATTTGTGACAGTGATTCATGTTAGACAGCTGGAGCCAGATAACATATATATGTTTATCTGAAATATTTTTTTCTGCCTATTCATGTAAGACTATTTTATTATATTACTTATTGTAGCAGACACAGAATTCCTCAAAATGTTGGTTTATCTACAAAATTATGATTCTGTGAACAAAAGTAACTGATATTTGGTAATGTCTTTAAATAGTTTGGCTTTCTTTTCCCAGGCTTCTTAATTCTAATTCCTTTACCACCATAAAAGATGACGCATTCTCTGGCCTTCCACACCTTGAGTATTTGTAAGTACAGAAATTGATAGCAAATGTATTTGATGTTGGACCACTTTGTGAATAAAGGACATGCCATTATAACTGGGCTAAGGGCTGCTTCCCTAACTGTCACATATGAAAATGGTGCCTCTGGTTGCTGTTCCATTTTGCATGATGGTGGGGGTTGTTGTTGGGGTGTCCAGAGAGCTGGATGAGGCCTTCTCTTTAATGTGATTAGAAACTGTCAGTCAAACATGACCTCAGTGGCAAACACAACAAATTTCTTTGCCTCCAGAGAGTTTCTGAAGTAATGATTGAAATGAATAAAAATAGGTGGACAAAAGAGAACAGTAAAGGTAAATGAGTTATACTGCATTATGAATACTACTACTTTTCCATGTAATATTGATAATGCAACTTTAAACACAGAAAGAATTACATTTTTAATTTACACACATGTGTTAAAAGCAGTAAAATGTACTGGAAAATAAGTCAAGATATAATAAGTCATGCAGGGTTATTTTTCCCATGAGAGACAATGGAAAAGTTCATTAATGTTGACTGAATTTTGTTAATATTCTCTTGTCTGGCATGAAACATCATTATCAATTTGTCATGAAGAGTTATACATATTTCAAATTGAAAAAATTGTTATTTTTAAACATTTCAAATGATTTTTACAGTGAAAAATGTGTTTGTGGTGTTAAAAGACCATTATGGTAGTGCAGTGATTTGAGCTCAGCAGTAGTAGAAGTCTATAAAAATCTTATAATGGACATATAGTAACATATTGCAAACAATATGGACCATATTGTCAATAATTTTTACGTAGGAATAAAAGAACAAGCTTATTTTTGTTTTTTGTAAGTTTTAACATGCATTGCACTGCAAAACATTTAATGTCCCTTTGCAGGTATAGTGATGTCTCCATGGGGAAAAAGTGTATTGAAGTGAGACATGATCGCAAATAAGGAGTGCAATGTAACTCTAAAACATTATACAGTGAGGCACTATATAGTGGGAACCATCTGTGTAACTTTAAAACTCATTTGATCCCTTGTGTTATTTAAGTGGTCCACCTCTTCATTCAGCTGCAATGCAGTTCAGACTCCATATATATGTACTATCCTCGTGGTGCTGCATGACAGCTTATTAATTTAACAGATTCATTGAAAGCAACAAGATTGAGACCACGATGAAACATGCATTCCGAGGTCTTCGGGACTTGACCCATCTGTAAGTGATCCTCCCCACGTTTATCACATTTGCTGGCTAATCCGAGTGGAACCTCAGACCACTGACCGCTGGTTGCTTCCTTACCTGGCATTCCTTGCAGGTCTTTGGCAAACAACAATCTGAAGGCTTTGCCAAGTGATCTCTTCAAAGATCTGGACTCCTTGATAGAGGTGTAAGTGGACAGTGGCATCTTTTGCTGTATTCTTGTACATATGTGGAGACCTTAACATTGAAGCATTGCAGTAGTTCACAGCCATAACAACAGTATTACTGTATTGAACCACAGGGTGTGCTTGGGCTGTTCAGTTTAAAAGTCACTAATATATGATGTAGACATAAATTGAATGGTGTATAAACAATCAGTCCAAATAGAAGACAAAATATTTGCTACAATCAAGCATCGACAAGCCATAATTGTGGTTTGGCCATCTCAGGCATACTTCCTACTTCCTTTATTTTAAATGTGAATAGCATGGGGTCACCAAGTCTCTGTCACCACACTGTAGTTAGGGAGGGTAATTTTTGTTCTGCCATGTGTAATTTTGTTCACTTTGTATTGTTTTGACGTTCCCTGACCGTGCACACACGGCAGCGATCTCCGTGGCAACAAGTTTGAGTGTGATTGTCGGGCCAAGTGGCTGATGGGGTGGCTGAAGAGCACCAATGCCACAGTGTCAGATGTCATCTGTGCTGGCCCTGACATCATGAAGGGCAAGCGGCTCAATGACCTGGCCAGCTTGCGCAATGAGTGCATCTCCACGGGTGACTATGTCAGCGCTTCCCAGCATAACACACAGCTCTCACAGCACCCACCCACTGTGTACAGCGATCAAATTCGCTATGATCAAATGTTTTGGTTCCGCTGACTCAGTCTCTTATTATCAGAACAGATGGTCAGTTGACTTTTAGGTGGCCACGACAAGATGTATATAGACTCATTTATAATTTCAGTTTGTCATAGGTATGTATGTTGGTGTCTGCCTTCAAATCACCAGAGAAGTTTGGCTTGATATATCAAAGGGGCTGCAAGTATTGTAGTGGTTATCACTGCTGCCTTGCAAAGGACCCTGATTCAAGTCTTACCTTCTGTTGTACTACCCTTGAACTTGGCACTTCCACTTACTTACAGCAACAAAAATTAACCAACCATATAGAAGAATAAATCATTGCTTGTCACTTTTCAGAAAAGTATCAGCAAAATAAATATAAATAAATACCAGTAAAAGAGTGGGACAGGTTCAGCTGTTAACATTATTTTTATGTCAAATTACCTCCACAGACTTTGTCCTCCATCAGTCATTGGCTTTTGAGTCCCTTTCTGCAGACACTTTTAATTACAAGAATGACATCTACGTCACCATTGCTGCTCCCAGCTCTGAGAGTTGCATGATCTTGCAATGGGACCATATTGAGATGAACTTCAGGACATATGACAACATCACAGGTAAGAATGCTTTTACCCATGATTATAGCTGAAATCCATTGTTTGGAACTTGATAAAAATACAGAATTTTACAGTTTGGTTCATGTAACGTGTGAATTAATCTTTTTTTAATTTACTGTAGGGCAGTCCATTGTAGGGTGCAAATCCGTTTTGATTGGCAACCAGGTGTTTGTCATTGTGGCCCAGCTTTTTGGTGGTTCTCATATATACAAGTTTGATGAAGACCAGAACAAGTTCTCCAAGTTTCAGGACATTGAGGTGTCCAAGATTTCCAAACCCAATGACATTGAGACTTTCCAGATTGCCAGTGAGTGGTTCTTTGTGATTGCTGACAGCTCCAAGGCAGGCCTATCCACACTTTATAAGTGGCATGACAATGGCTTCTATTCCTACCAGAACCTCCATGAGTGGTTTCGTGACACAGATGCCGAGTTTGTAAATGTGGATGGAAAGGCCCACATCATCCTGGCTAGTCGATCCCAGTCCCCAGTCATCTACCAGTGGAATAAGGGTACCCAGCAGTTTGTGTTGCACATCGAAGTCCCCAACATAGAGGATGTGGTGTCTGTCAAAGCCTTCCAGATCAAGGAGGAGCTCTACCTGGCCATGACCCGCTACATTGGAGACTCCAAAGTCCTCCGGTGGAGCGGCAGGCAGTTCTTGGAGGTTCAGGCTGTGCCCTCACGTGGCTCTATGGTGATGCAGCCCTTCTTCTTCAAGGGCAGGCACTACCTGGCTCTGGGCAGCGATTACACCTTCTCACAGATCTACCTGTGGGACGTAGAAAAGAAGATGTTCCACAGGTTCAAGGAGGTCTACATCCAGGCACCACGCTCATTCACACCAGTGTCCACAGACAGAGATGACTTCCTCTTGTCCTCCAGCTTCAAGGGCAACACACAGATCTTCAAACACATCATCATTGACCTCAGTTTGTGAATGCAGGCCAGTCCGCCAGGGATCAGGAGTCTTGCAGCATGAGAAAGAAGGAAATAAAGAGAGAGAGAGCAAGAGGAACAGCAACCAAGGCATTAATCAGGTATCCAATGGTTTTCACCATTCCTCTAATTACTTAATATTTCCATATAACTGGGTATCCTCACTACAGCTCTCCTAACATTGTGACATGCGTGGAAAAAATCCTATACTTTCACAACTACAGAGCTTGTGCTGCTCAGAAAAATAAGAATTTGTAATACTGTTACTTTCATTCAAAAGCATAAAAGGAAAACCCACAAGATTCTGAGTGACACATTATTAATTGCCTTATTGCTAAGGGAGGGTGTGCCGCTTTATCTTTCTTTCTCTACCACCTGCTGTGGAGTTTTAAACAAATCAAAGCAATTCCAATTTAGCTTGACAAACTATCTAAAGAACTCTCTCCCACCACCAAACCAATTATGGAAGAAAATTGCATAGCAGCTACTCCACAGTATACAAAACATGTACATTTGGATGTATTACACAGGCTACGTGAAGGTGTCACGCTGTTTTTTTTTTCCATTTTAAAGTTTTTCATTTGACATTGGTAAAGAGAATTATTATGTGTGTAGAGATAAACTGAGGTAATTATTTAGGGTTCATTGCCCATCTGTATTTAAATGGTTTTATAGATTAAATGTTAAACCATATTATTCCTGTAATAAAGTTTTTGTAAATGTTCTGCAAATTCTGTAAAGAGCATCCAAAGTGATAAAAAATTTTTCCGCATTTGCCACATCTGCATTCATCTCAAACCATCCCACTACATGCAAAATGATGCAATTCGATCAAATGAAATTAGAAAATAACATATTTGCTTTTAATAATAACGTAGGATTTCACAAAAACCGCATTGTTCTACACTACATTAATCATTTTATTGTTAACCTAAAGTTCTGCTAAACAATTAGAAAACCTATTTTGAGTAACCAGATAATGGATACTACCTGAAATAAATTTTCAAACACAAATTTGCATAATCTTCTTTGAAGAAATTCATCTTCTAAGTTTGAAGTTTGAAGCTAAAAGTGGCATTTTTGATGAAAAAAAATCCATTATCCATGGTATTTGAAAATACTTAATAATTGTAAAATAATGTTCTGTTTTAGCTTTGTCAAAAATTAAAATGTCCATGTAGAAAAGAATATTGCTGCATGGAAGAGACTGCAGTTCATGATAAACACTGAAGTTTTATACATTAGTGCTTGGGAGAAATATGTATTGACAGCGCAATTGTTGCTGATGTACATTGAATGAATTATGCAAGTTGTATGACGTATACTTTTTGTATCAAGAGAAATACTTTTATGCATCCTATGTTTCATTCTTTACTGTAATCATAACTAATTGTAAAAAGAAAGAAATAATGCTTATGAAAAAATAAATGATGCTTACAGAGAACAACTTAGTTTTGTCATTGTGTGGACGCTCTCTCCGGAAACTACAATGTGCCTTGTTTTGAATCAAAAGCACTAAGAAAAGAACAAAATGAACAATTCAGGAAGCTGCAATTTTTATTTTTCTAGAATTAAATACTTTTTCCTTTCTAAAACTGAACCCAGCTACAAATTTGAAATAAAAATGAAAAGAAATATATTTTTCCCAGATGCCAGGTTTTCTCTTCTTAAGTTTCACGTATCAACTCTTAAAAACTCCTTTGTGGGATTCTGTTCCCTAGTTTTCATATTAGTTTGACTTTCTTAAGAAATGTAGCGCGCATTGGATCTGCATGAGTAGGATTTGTATTCCCCACTGAAAATGCATTGCTGGCCTGTTTCTGTCAGTTTGAAATGTTAAAGGGTGTTTCTGTGAGACGTGGGAAATGGTTTTGTCAGCGTTTTGCAAGTATCCAGCGTGCTCCACACATTTGTGGAGTCAGCAGCAGTGTTGGAGTTGAGAGCCCTGGGCAGCCAAACAGTGCGAGCAACAAAACTGAAGCTCATTCTGACCTTTGCTCAAGATGCAATACTCAGCTCACTAAAGCTTTCATATAAGGCCATGCTTTGCAGGTAGAAAGATTCAAATGATCAGGAAGGACAAACAGGACAACCTTGACACACACATGCATGCTTGGAAGAGGCATGTAGGACTGGTAAGATGGAAAAAGGGTCAGAGGTGACGTAGCAGCAAAGGTCCCAGGCTTTCAGCTTAAATGACTGTTCTGTGTCACCGAAAGGGTGTAGCTATAACATTCCCAGAGCACACAATCACCTCAGTGCTGCAGTAAAATATATATGTTGCTAAAATTGCAAAGGCTGCTAAAATTATAATTAATTCAGGATCAAACGACCTGTGATCAAATTCATGCCAGCTCTGCTAACCTTCTCTGAAACTCAGCTTCTGTTTAACAGACAACCGATATGTCAATTACCATTTTTCAGTCTTTCAAGGTGTTATTTATTATTCAGAGGGGGCTTTATGGCAGTTCCCTGATGTCATTTGGTGTGCATATACATTAATATTTCATTCATTTCACTCTTTGGGATTATGGGACAAAGCTTTAATATCGACTTTTAATACACCTCAGATCTAAGTGGATAAGTGCTACATGTTTATTTTTTAATTACAATATTAAAATATTTACAATAATATAATATTTGCTGCAAAAAAATTGTTACACTCATACAATTACAAGACAATTACTGGGTTTAATCACAGAAAACTTACTTCCTGTGTCACAAGCCTTAATCTTTGGATAATTTTTTTACATCGAAACATGACTGAATAAAGCTGGAGAATCACAGAGGCAGCAAAATTTGTAAAGGACTGAACTCTTAACACATGCTTTTACAAATGTCAGCCCACAGGTCCTTTGGGTCAGACTGTCAGTAACTTCAAAAGCACTGGGATAGCAGGCAGCAGGAAGAGTGGGCCTGCAATGTTCAAGGTGCAAAGTGTGGAGGTCCATTTTAAACATATGATAAACATAGATGTTGAAAGAGAGCGCACAGGGCTGTTTAAAAAACACAAAATAAAAGAAGTTCCCCAGGTGTGGCAAGTATGTTAGTCTTTTCTGGAACATTCATACTGGTCAAGACACCTTTCTCCCTCTTATGCAAGCCTCAATGACACAGATCTTTGCTGCTATTATTAACTGGCACCTTTCGTCCAAGGAGACTTGCAATGTTAGGTTTATAGAGGAACAAGCTTCTCCTAGTGTATATATACATACAGTACTGTGCAAAAGTCTTAGGCACCTGTGGGAAAAATGCTATAAAGCGAGGATGGTTCCAAAAATTACGCCATGAATACTTATTAATCAATAAACCTTCTAAAAAGTGCAGTAGACAAAAAAAACCTCAGTCAGATCAATATTTGGTGGGACCACCCTTTGCCTTTAAAACAGCATCAATTCTCTTATGCAAACTTGCATACAATTTAAGGTAGAGGTTGGTAGGTTCTTCCAAACTGGCCACAGTTCTTCTGCAGACTTTGACTGTCTCTGCATGTACTCCCAGACTAACTTGATCATGTTGAGATCAGCGCTCTGTGGGGACCATACCATCTGTTGCAGGATTCTCTCTTTTTGCTCAAGATAGTTCTGTATAACTGAGATTGGGTGTTTGAGGTCATTCTCAGGCTGCAGAATGAATTTGGGACCAACCAGAAACCTCCCTGATGGTAGATAAGAATCTACCTGTACTTCTCAACAGACATTGAAGTTGCATGCCTAAGACTTTTGCACAGTGCTGTATATGTATGTATACAGCCAGGACCTCCTACTGGAACAATTTAGGGTCAACACATTGCTCAAAGGGGATTTGAGACCTTCAAACGGGAAGGGTAATTAAGATAATGTAATGAATAAAACTTTAGCCTTTTAAGGTTGTATGTGAAAAAAACAAGTGGAATGAAAAGTGATTTTCAGAAGGTGCAGGTGCCCATCATCAAGGAAAATGGTGTTGCGATACAGCGAGCGCTCCATCTTGTGTTGGAACTGGGTTCTGCAGTGTCAGGACGAGGTTCTGGAACAGCGGCCTCCTCAGACAGAAGCTGAACCAAACATACCGTCTTCACACGAGCAACTTCAAGGCTTGATGTATTATTTCGTAAAAACAGTCATAAACTAATTAATACCTTAGCAATAACAATAAACTACATATAATTTCACCCGCACTCTTCACGCTCAGTCAGTAATCCGTTTTTGGTGTTGACGTGATGCTACATCTGACGAGAGTCTACTTACGCTTGTTAAAGCAGGACGATGCCTATGGCTGACGTCAGGACGTGACGTTCAACGAGTGGGCGCTGACGCCACTGGCGCGGGGCCGTGTTCGAAAGGGGCGGAGTCTGGAGGCGGCGGTAAACAGGGGCTCCGGGATAAACGGCCTGTCGCCGGTGTCGGAGGAGCGACCGTGCAGCACAAGCAGCATGACTTCGGCCCGGAGGAGCGAAAGCGACTGGCAGGGCCTCGTGAGCGAGGTGAGCGCGCGCCGGCTGCACAGAGAAGCACAACAACAACGAGTAGTGCTCACATGATGACAGCGCGAGCGTAAGGAGCGCGGGGGGTCTGCCGAACGCATCCGTAGCAGGTCGCCAGGGGCTTGGGGATCGACGGGGACCTCCACGATGGCGTCCTGTCGCCTTTATTTCAACACCGGCATCCGCCAGCTCGTGTTCATGTGCTGCAGGCCGAAAACATTCATTACACGCAGGACTCTCCTTACCAGGGTCTCTTATTCCTCATGCGACCTTTTTCATTTAAATGCGACGTCTGTTGATAATAATAAAAATAACAATAATAACTTATTGTGGTCATTTAATGACAAATAAAATCATTTATCTTTTGCACCATGGCTGAAAACATTCCCTTCCTTCGCACAGATGAGGACGCTGAAGGATGAGGACAGTGACACTGATTTGAGGGGCTTTTCAGTCACGTGTTGCTCCTAGTGGCTGAACGGATCTACCCCCTCAGTAGACCACTGAAATAAGTCATTTACGTATGCAGCTCCTAAGAATTAATACAGCTTTAAACTGGTAAACTGGTATTTTCTGCGTCTGTAACTAATTTATATCTCTAATAACAACCTATGAAACCTGAAGCTTTTCTGAGGGCATCGCCTCAACTCCGAAAAGAGATGATATAAAAGACAGGTACGATACAGCACCCTGGTCACTTCTGTCTCCAATACTAAAAATAGCTTTTATCCCCCCCCAATGAAACCTGCCCCCCCAGTGAGTGCATTACAGCACCAGCATCATCTGAGAACAGCAGGGGGTGGAGAGGGATCTGCTGGAGATTACAGCTCAGACAGGGTGATTTACCTGGCAACCAGTGTGACAATAGCTGTCCATATTGTCAGCAAAATACAACATTTACTGTACTGATGATGGCTTGGTTCACAAACGTGTTGTCATTTTCAGCATCTCCTAGACCATTGTTTCCAAATAGTTTGCTTGGTTAATACAGCGTAAACACAAACAACTGGTTTGTAGCAGGTCACAACAATTTGTCAGGTATTGGGAACCGGGGATGACAAATATTAACAGTATTACTATAAGAAGTATACATACACATATATAGGGAGGTTAAGCTTATTTGAACTTATTTGCTGTATTGATACATTAGCCACATGTAACCAGATAGGCAAGAACTTTATTAAACCATAAGGAAACTGCATGCATATATACAACAATAATGTAGTGACAGAAGACATTGGTATAATGCTGGTATAAATGTGGAATTTATTTATGCATGTGTATAAGAATGAACGAATAACTAAATGAATAATAAAAGTACTAGAGACAGCTTATTGCCACTGGTATTAAGGTGTTCATTTCTTGACAGCAAGTGGAATCATTATAGTGCCTAAAGCCTTTTGCTGAATCTCCACAACCTTTAAAATTCATTTGCCTTTGATATTAGTCCTGCTATAACACTCTTTAGCGTTACAGATGTTTCCTGGGTTTTGTGTGTATTTACTGATGGGACCAACCACAGTCTCAGCATGGTACCTGGTCCATCGTGAGGTCACATGTGGCTCAACACTCTTCAGTTCCCTGAGCTGTGCATGGGGGGTGGATAAAGGCTATTTTTAGTATTGGAGACAGAAGTGACCAGGGTGCTGGATTGTACCTGCCTTTTTTATCATCTCTTTTTGGGGTTGAGGCGATGTCCTCAGAAAAACTTCAGGTTTTGTAGGTTATTATTAGAAATATAAATTTATTACAGAAGCAGAAAATACCAGTTTAAAGCTGTATTAATTCTTAAGCGCTGCATACATATATGACTTTTTTCAGTGGTAACATGTCTACTATAAAAAGGCAGATGATAATTTATTAGCAGAATTCCTTCTTTGAGCACCCAGTTATGAGAAAAAGTTAGCAAACCCCTTGCAATTATCTGAATGTCTAAATGTGATCTGATCTTCATCAGGTCATAATCATAGATAAAAACAGTCTTATTGAACAAACAATGTGCACAGAATTTTAGATTGCTGTATCTTTATAGAACAAATTGTTTTAAACAGTCCACATTACTGATGGAAAAATTATGTGAACCTGTAACTGGAGCCAATGAATGAATCAAGTGTTCCTGTCAGTTCAAATGTGGGTTTGACCTGCCCTGCCATATTAAAATACCACACAATTTTGGTTACTCGTTCTTTTCAACCAGTTTCTGTTGAAGTGCAGTATTGCCCAATCAAAAGAGATTTCAGAGGATCTCAGAAGAATTACTGATGCTTAAATAAAGTGAAATACTCTCACAGATGATCTTTCAAGAAGTGTACAAAATATTGCGGATTTCAGTGTCTCTAAAGCAGAGTGTAACAATGCACAGCTAAATGTAATAAAAGAGTTGCCTGCCCTCTGCCCACAGCAGTAGGTTTCAGTAATGGGACCCAGGGTGCTGTCGTTGTAGAGAGTGCAGGTGTTCTTCAGTTGTGACCCCATGTGACCTGCAACTGAGAAAATGGCCCACCCCTCAGGTCCCATGGTTAACTTGATGTACCTGGACCTGCAGGTGGAACATAGCTAGTGGAACAGAAGGAAGGCAAAGTCCCTAGTAGGGCAAATATTGGTATCGAAACTGTAGTACATGAACACACAGCACTGGAAACAGGTACAGGTGTGGAACTGTGAGCTGTGTGAGTCACTGAGGCTGGAGGGGTCTGCTTTGTGAGTGAAGAGTGATGTGGAAAATGTCCCAGTCACCATGGCGCTCAGCTGAGCAGCAACAGGGATAAAGATATGTTACTTATTGGAACACCAAGTCCTGAATTTGTCACCTGTGACAACATGACTGTGTGCAGTGTTGTCCTGGCATCTGCTTGCAAAGTCAGTGTTTCTCATGTGTTTTATTTGAATAAACCAGGATTTTGGTAATATACTATGTGTTAGTACATGGTAGTCAGTCCTGCATTCTGTGATTGGCTGGAACAAAATTAAAATCATCCAGCAATTGGCAGAGACCAATTCAGTCGCTTCCTACAACTGGTACAAACAAAATCCTATACTTTCTGTTAGGCCCTGCTATTCTGAAGTTGCTTAATTTAAAAACATAATTCTGAATTTGAATACTTCCTGCAGTTGGCAGAAACAAAATCAGGTGCTTGTTGTGGATGGTGTAAATCATAGGGGGTTAAGCAGGGTGTTTGTCTGGTTGCATCCTTTACCTCATAGCCCTTCTGTTCCTTGTGTCTTTGTCCCCAGTTCTTGGTCTGCCGGCGTAAGCTGGAGAGCAAGAAGGAGGCCCTGCTGATCCTGTCCAAAGAGCTGGACACCTGCCAGCAGGAGCGAGACCAGTACAAGCTGATGGCCAACCAGCTACGTGAGCGACACCAGGGCCTCAAGAAGAAGTACCGGGAGCTCATAGTGAGTGTGCTGTACCACCTAGTGCAGAACCGGTATAGGATCAGTACAATGAGTATGTCTGATTGAGGACAGCACCAGGATAGATACCCAGTTTCCCAGTACAGGTGCCCCTGACAGCCATTACCCCAATTTAATGGACACAAACTCAGAAGAATTAAAAAAATCCTTGACAGGAGAGAATATCTGCTGATCAGATCAGGTTAAACACACCATATTCTGATCAGCTGCATTTGGTCCTATAGAACATTGGACAGCTAACAGTTAAAAACATGCAAGATTTAGAGAGAATTTATTAGTACATGTGCTATCATCAATGTGTTTGTGTATGAAAACAAAATTTGTTTACTCTGCAGGATGGAGATCCGTCATTGCCGCCTGAAAAACGAAATCAGGTATGTCAGTTATGCTAATTTTACTAAATATACAGCTCTCTTGAGAAGGGAAATACAGTTCAAACTTGATCAACTCTTTTTTAGTCGTGGAAAGCTGGTTTTGTTTAGGGGAATGAATGTGTTCCTTTTTGTAGTTCTAAGATCCATTGATGTGATGGACAGAAAACAGGGGGGTGTGAAGGGAAGGGTGTTCCTAGAGCTGGTCAGCAGGGAATTTTTATACTGCTCTTCAGTTGGATGAATAAAATTCCACAGTTAACTAGGAAGAACCCATGGTTGAGAGATAAATGGTTTTTCAGGACTATAGGATGTGTAGTCCTCTACTTTTTTGAGAATCAGAGCAAACTTTTCTCCTAAATGCTGTCAAGCTGTTCTGACCCCCAGCTGTTTATGGCTCCACAGTGTTTTTCCATTTCTGGTGTGTTTCTGACTGTCTCTTAATTGTAACTCTTTGTTCCTCTTCCTACCCTTGTTGAAGGCTCAAGCGCTGCAGTGGTACAGTATATTTTCCAGTGTTGTTCCAAGGGTGGGTGCTTATTAGGCATTTCTAAATGTTTGTGAGGCAATGCAAGGCATTCTGGGAACAGCGATCAGAGGACATGCAGGTTAATATTAACAAATGTTGCAATTTTTTCCTGGATGAGCTGTCAGGCTGTTTATAATGAAGCTGCTTGGTGAACTGGTCAGGTTTGATCCCCTGGAGAATCCTCTGCCTGAATGTGTCCCCATTTTCTGGGTCCTCCAGGTGAACCTGGCTCAGCTGCTCAGGGACACCAGGGAGCAGGGCAGACAGCTGAGTGAGGAGGTGAAGGAGCTGAGTCAGCGTCTGGCTGAGGTCGAGGGGGACAACAAGGTAGCCCATCCTTCTCCATTCCTGCTTCACATCTACAATTCCTGGGGCAGGGTTGACCATGCATGTCGCCAGTCCATTAGCTTGGAAAGATGGGTGTTGGGGTAGAGATGCAAACATGGTGAGGATGCTACCACTAGTCTTTGGTCAGATGGGCCTCAGACAGCAGCAGTTGAACAGATTGCGTGATTCTTGATCTGTGAAGTAGTGCATAGGCATTGTGACCTCTGACCACTGAGCTTTGACCTGTTGAACCCCTCAGCTGCTGAGGATGACAATTGCCAAGCAGAGGCTGGGGGATGAGGAAGTGGGGGCACGACATTTCCCAGCCCACGAGAGGCAAGATCTTGTACAGCAGCTGGAGAAGGCCAGGGAGCAGGTGAGTGGACATGACTGATACACAGGCAGCTCAATAGTGCATGTAAGAAGAATAGCTATGTGACAGAACCAAAAAATAACTTAAAACTGGTCAAAACTGTGTAATACTAAATGTAAAATAGGATATTTTTCAAGGTGTGGTTGTACTCTGTGTGCATTGTCTATACATTATGTACACGTGATTATTTTTTGGTTGAATAGGATTGACAGACATGTGACATGATGCCATTGCAGTTAAATAGCTGAATGTCTGATGCATAGTTATAGATTTATAAACCTGCCAGGAAGTTAGTGCTGTGAACAGGCGCAACAATTAGTAAAACTGTGAGATAATACGAGAGAATATTGTCTCAGTTACATATTGAATGCCTGACCATGTTTTTGACTTTAATGTGTAGCATATGCTTCCTAAACAGTTTTTTCTTTATGGGCAGACAGTTTTTACTTTAGGGCACTATGTTGGATGATGCGTTGAGTTCTGCTTTTTGAGGAATCATGGGGATTGAGAATCTCTGCTGTTGCCATGTGGACCGTGTGCTGCAGAACGAGGAGCTGGAGCACAGCTTGAAGGCAGCTACGGATGAGCTGCAGGATGTAAAGGCTGAGCGAGACGTGTTTCAAGAGAAAGCCAGCCGGCTCAACCGGGAGCTCAATCACATCTTAGGGGGGGAGGAAAACCATATCCTTGATGTGGACGCGCTCTGTATGGAGAACAGGTGTGTGCTGGGGAGGCTCAGACCACCATGTAGCAGGAAGGCAGGACCACCAAAAAAATATGAAGTTTGGGCTTCATTTTTTTTTTTTTTGTTGAAGTGCATATAGTGGGATTTTGCTTAGCAAATCTGACAGCTCTGTTACTATTGATATTTCTGGTTTTATCCTTTTTCCATTTTGAGGCTGTTGGCATTGTTAAGACACTGTATTGCTTTTGTGTATCAGATTTACTCTTTTTGGTGTCAGGGTCACAGCAGTCTGGAGCCTATTGCTCAATCACTGGGCACCAGACTAGAACAGGTACACCCTGGAACGGAAGCCAGAACAAGTCAGTACGTCACTATCCCAAGTCAAAGTATATATATTTTTTCCATTTCAGATATTTGCATGAACGAATTAAGCAGCTTCAAGAAGAGGTCAATCTGCTGAAAATGAACGTCTTGAAATACAAGGTATCTAGAGTGGAACGATCAGGCAAAACCCGTTGAAGTGAAATACTGATGACAACACAGACATGGGAGATTGATTGTCTGGGTCTGTTGACCTTTCAGAGTGCGCTGGAGAGGCGCAAGAATTCCAGAATGTATGGCAGGTCCAACAGCAGCGCGCTGACAGGGGTTCTTTCTGCAAAACAAGGTACTCAAAAAACCCCATGCCAAGTGCTTGAGTCAGTTTTCAGTCAGACCTGGTCCCACTCATGCTGCATGAAGTTCTTGCAGGTTTCTAAATGCACTATATCATACCTCCTGAGCAGCTTTGTACTCTGCTTGTCACCTGACTTTGTGTGATGGGTTGTGTGATTGTCCCCCCTGTGGGCAGTAATAATGCCAGATGGTGACCGCAGGCTTCCTTGTACATGCAGTGCAGGAGTTGCTGCTGTCTGAAGACAATGGCTGCAGCCTGCCAGCCACACCCCAGTCTATTGCTGACCTCAAGTCCCTTGCCACTGCCCTGCTAGAGACGATCCATGAGAAAAACATGGTCATCCAGCACCAGCGCCAAACCAACAAGTGGGACACCCTGCTGCACTGCCACTGGCTTCCTCCATATTCTTTCCTTCAGTGTTATTTACTTAACTTTTATTAGTTTATTTTTACTTATTTTATTAAATTATTAAAAGTATAGTGCACCTATTTAAAATGAAAACCTCACAAAATGTAAAGGTCAGATTGACAGGGAAATTAATTAGTTTTGCACATTGAAAAAGTGCCCTATGCAAAAGTAAAATAATGGACGAGAGACTTCAGTTTTTGTATTCTCTTATTTGCAGTAATTTATGACATCACAGTTGATACTCCTGGACTCATCATTTGTAATGTAACCTGGCTGTTTCAGGTCTTTCAGCATCAGACATCCTCAATCAGAAAAAAAAAATTAAAAGTATAGTGGATATCGATAGATATGTATACCGTATGTCAAGAAAATATATCCAGTTATATTTTCTGTGTATTTTAAACTGATTTAAGTGTGTCACTGAGTTTTTTTTCCGCATAATTTCATATTTAAAATGAATATCTGCATGTTTATGGACGACCTAAACAAGACTGATATTAAGAGCTATGTGTTTGGTTTGCACAGAATTCTGGGAAACCGAGTGGCAGAGCTGGAGAAGAAACTAAAGACTTTAGAGGTGGCTGGATTATGGAGTCTTCCAGGTTGGCCTTATACTGTTTTTCTCCTGTACAGTGATTTTGTGTGTGTGTGTGTGTGTGTGTGTGTGTGTGTGTGTGTGTGTGTGTGTGTGTGTGTGTCAGGGGGGTCACATGCAGCCTTGATCACCCTGGCTGAAGCAGGCAGTATGGAACACACCTGGACAGAACCTTTACACCAGCTTCATCGTCATCTCACTGTTGGCTTGCTGCTGTGCAAGTTTTCCAGCTGAACCACAGACAGTCACACTTCTGACAGGGGAGAATCAGTTTAGTCAAACTAGACTGATAACCAGTTTGGTCAAGTTATTAAAGTGCTCAGGTTGACCCTACAACCTGAAAGCACGCTGCCCCGCAAACTGCGCTGCACTGCAATGTGTTGTGGCTCTTATGGTTATTTCCACTTTACGGATTTTGCTCTTGGGGCAGCAAATGATGTAGAGGTTAGAGTCCCTACCTTACACTCAAAGCAACCAGGTTTGAATCTCACCTCCTGCTGTAGTGCGCCTGATCAAGGTATGTCCCTTTCTGAATGACCTACCTGTTTAAATGTGTAAATGACAAAGTAGCTTAACAGTGTGCATCACTTTGGAAATTAGTTACATTAGTTACTTATTCATTTAACTTATGTTTTGAGGTTTAGTTGCAGAAGTGTGTGTGACATTGCAGGTCTTTATTAAAAGCTGCATGCTGGATGTGTGCATGTTCAGTTCACCTCAGTGGGAAACCTGCTTTATTAACCTTGGTACTCCTAGAACATCAGGGAATGAGTACATGCACAGCTGTAGCAAGCTATATGGAGGAAAAAATGTCTACATTCACCTTTTCATATTGTGAAGTGCTGGTATTTCTTAATCTAAAACATGTGGATTTATAATTTTGTCTTTGCTATTTTTTAACCTCAAGAATCTTTGCTGACTTTATTTCTCTCTTTTCCCGTTGCTTCCTGGAGGCCTGACATACAATGTGTCCCTGGG
Source organism: Arapaima gigas (assembly GCA_900497675.1). NCBI lineage: Eukaryota > Metazoa > Chordata > Actinopteri > Osteoglossiformes > Osteoglossidae > Arapaima > Arapaima gigas. The sequence goes on from UFQX01000015.1 coordinate 163,720, forward strand.
AGTTGCGAGTATGTTTTCTTTACATTACATTGTGCTCTGTGTGTGTGTGTGTGTGTGTGTTGTGTTGGAAAGCAGTAAGATAAACAAGATGAACTAACCCTGTTGTTTGGTCATCTCAATATTGTTATCTCCCCTTACAGTCTGATTAAGTGCAAAGGGGTTATTTAGTCTAACCAACTGACATGATGAAGTATAATTTCCACCAGAGGAATAACATCCACTTTTCTGTGTGGACTGTCTATTATTGTTTATGGATGAATCTTAGGTGCTTATTTCAGAAGCTCCACCGGATAAATACTTGATTCATCAGATGTTCTCGGTTTTTCTTGGTTTTGGTGAGAAATAATGTCTCTTTAAATTATACTTTAGGGAATGTAATAAGTTTTTTTAGTGAATAATGGATTTCTGCAAAAATCAGAGGGAATAATTTATTTCTGATGAGGTGCAGAATGACCGTAAACTGAAATCTATCCCTGAATTAACTTGCAAACACTGAAAACTAAAAAATTGTGATTATCTTTAAAAAGCACTACCAAAATTGCTTGCCTCTGAAGACCAAAATTGGCTTCCTTGATTTAATAATAAACTTGGAAGTCACAATTGTTTCACCTGGCCCAGAATAAAGATTAAGATTGGAGTACACTGGCATTGCTATTGTTTCCCCTACAGCCCTAGTTAATATACAGAACATTCACTTTACTTCTATACACACAAATATTTGCGTAGGTGGGTTTGGGAGATGATCAGGCTGCCAATTAATGAAAAGTTTCAGTACATTCAAATACATGAAGAAAAGGGCTAAACACAGCAATTACAATGGGAATAAATTAAATAATGTATTAAAGTGAAACCTTGTAACTGCAGTATTTATTCGGGAAGGATATTTTTTATTGCAGGATATCAAGCTCAGTGTAATTGCTATGGTTGTTTCTGCATTGCACCAGGCTGGTGTCCACCTAGTGTGTCGCTTCCTAGTTTGGCATCCAGTGATTCTGGGATAGACTCTGGGCAACAATGACCCTGGCCAGGAAGCAGTGATTACTGATAATGGATGGATGGGTGGATGGATGTTTCTGGAGTATATTAAAATCTGTACAATTTTACTTAGCAGAGGTGACTAAGAGACAAGTGTGTGAACCTGTCTTTGCAGAACTGGCTTGTCCATTATGGATCTTGTTCGGCCACCATGAAGGGGACAAGCATCCACAAATGACCGCACGCACTGCAAACACATTCAGGGAATGTACTGTTATTAGGGGTTTATGGTGAAGACAGAACATTGCTCAGGCCTGGCTGACAGTTTCAAAGGTCCTGGAAAATGGGCTGATAGGCAGTAAATTGGAAATAGAAGAACTAGGCCCTGTGACGAGCAGCTCTGTGAGAATGAGGGTCTCTGATGGATCTTGATATGTTGATATCTCCAGCAGTGCAGAAATCTCCTCCAGAGGAGTAAAAGGCAGTTAGATGGTGTGTAAGCGATAGGCTATCACAAACTGTGTCCCTGCCACCAGTTTCATGTGGAAGTGTGTGGACAGTCACTCCACCAGACTTCATAACTAAGTGGGACAGGGCTCCATGTTGGGGACCAACACTCTCCAAGAATTTCTCTTGCTGTTTGTGAGAAATCCTACGCTTTTATCACAGTGATCTGTCCAGCATTAAATAAGAGTATTGACACACATTTCTTTCAGACACATTTCTCTCCTGATCTCCTGGCAGCTCCACAATCTTGCATCACGCCATCTGTCATGATCACATTTGTATTTCAGTTTTGTTTGTAGCATCTAATTTAGTGTACACTGGCAAAACAGTTGTGTGTCTTTATATAGCAGTTGTTCTGTCGGTGAACTGCACCGTTGATTACTCTGTATTTTATGTTGCTTTGGAGGAAAACAAAATGTGCGGGTGTGTGGATCTGTGCTGTTTTTGTCTGCAGCACTACAGACTGTCCTACACTTACGACCGGGTTAGGGACCGATGACCAGGTCATACGTCAGATCATTCTCGTGACAGAGTGACTATTTCTAAATGTGCAGTCCACCATACAATAGCTTCTTTTTGAACATGTTTTTCACACATTTTGTTTAATTTCTGGCTACAGTGTAGTATATTATCCATACCATTATTCAATAATTCAGTACTGTTTTCTTTCAAAAAGTTTCTTTTTAAAAACTACAGTATGTTCTGATCATTTTAAAAAAAATTTCCACATTCTGTGCCACACAGCAACAAGATGTAGTAAACACAAGTGATATGATCTCTGTTCCTGTTACTGCTCTTTGTCATGCTGGCATGCAGTGCCAGTTATTGCTTTGTGACACTGTCGTGCTGGGTTAGGATGTACCCCTGTTACGACATGAGAGACAAGAGGGGTGCTTGGCCAGGGTTTTTGTTGTGATTTCGATTTTCTGAGATGCAGAATAAAGCAAAAACATGTGCTGAATTAACTCACCACGTCTGTATCTTTGTGTGATATAACAGTTGTGAGAACAATTGGCACTGTGAGATGCTGGTTGCTGGTTGTCAGTGGGCTTTGTGATTGTGTTGTAGCACAGTTTCATATGGCGTTCACCTTACTCAATAATCATTATGTTATGATGGTACAGATGCATACTGTGCAGGTACATATATGCAATGTATTTTTATAACATTTTCATCCATAGTACAACCTATAAGCCTTCAGTGGTGTTGCAATACTGTATATGCTTTTGTATGGCAGTCTAGACACTATTGTAACATGTACATTGTACCTTACAAGGTTTTCATGTATACATTCTTACCACGTAGACATGCTTACCAGAATTCCTGTAAATTATAATTAAAAAAAAAAATTTCTGTCCATATGATTTTTAAAAATTATTATTATTATTATGTCGCAAGTTGAGGACAGTCTGTGTTTCTACTGTCGTTAGATCAGAATGGCAGGGACAAGATTCTTAGAAAGAGGAGTAGAAAGAGAGTGTGCCTTCCTGTTTACTCCACTGGTTTCATCTTGTTTTTTCTAAGTGGTCTACCTGGTAAAGGAAATAAATGGTGGATCTCTCTGTGTGGCTTCAGGAGGAGGAAAAGGTACTTCTGCCCCAAACGAAAGCGAGGGTCCAAGGTCGCACCCTACACACCTCACAGGGGCACAAGGGGAGCAGCCGGATCAAGGTGAGAGCAAACCTGAGTGTGACCTGTCGCTGAAGCTGGGCTTTTCCCTGTTCTAGTTTTTTCCACACAGCCCTCATTAGTGGAAATAGAAAACACATCCATTACTCTCAAATAACACGACATTTTGGGGAAAAAAGAGCCTACTGGAATTTCACAAGAAAGAATATGGTCAGACAAAGTGTTATTAATATGGACTTCCATTAGATTAATATGGACTGCTCCTGCAGTCTTTAGCAGTTCAGCTGAGTGTTGAGAAACACTGGTCAGTAGCTGTTGTAGTGGGAGGACATTCTGTGCCCTGATTGCTCTAAACTGGTCTCGCTCCCACGTTACGGTACAGTTGTGCTCTAGTTGTTATGTTGCGCTGATGTATGTCTTTTGACAAACATTTTGCAAATTAATTGCTGTTTTACATTTTCAGTTGTCTTTCAGCGCAGTTTGCATGGCAGATCTGCCAGAGACAATGGTCAACATTGCTTGAGTCATTAGGCTTAGAAGGTGACCATTAACCCAGTTCTGTGTATTTTCCAGATGATGGGATGCCCAGTGGGGAAGTACTGACTGGGGAACAGGACGCTCCAGAGTACAGTGATCTAGAGGTGTCACCCTGCTCCAGGGGAGGGCCAGATGGAAGCAGTGAAGAGGGAGCGCCCATTTGTTTGGACACTTCAGAATTAGAAGCCGGAGACAGGGAGAAAACGGAACGGCTGGCAGCGCAGACATGGGGACTAAGTGAGGAGTTGGGTGCCGTCCGGCAGGAGGCTGTGGAAGAGGTGTACACCTCTGCAGAGGAGTTGGGGGAAGATGCTGTTGCTGAGGTCCCTCCCTCTCCAACTGAGCCGTACTCTGCACTAGACAAGCACTCAGAATTGCCTCTCCCACTTGCCCCTCCCACCAAAACAGGTCCTCCCACTCGGGCTGGGCATTCTTCAGGCCACAGTCAAGGGGCGGAGCTTCCAGAAGAGTCCTGCAGCCGGGAGGCCCCTGGAAGCCCACCAATGACAAACACTTCTACACAGAACAGTCTGGTCCCTTCAGGACTGCAGAGAGGAAGGATGGCTGTTTAGGCGACAGCCTGGGATAGTCTCTCCTCCTCATAATGAGATTCTGTTGTTCCCACAGGAAGTGCAGCCATTTTGTTTGGTGCATTGCCTTTATAACCTTGCTGGGTGTTGTTTGGGTGTCACTCAGGTGGTCTTAGGTCAGTTATACAGCCCTGTGTTGTATTACACGTCACAGTTCTTGCAGAATAAATTGGAGGAATTTTCTGGGGATACAGTAACATTGTGAATGAATGAGAGGGAGATTAGATGGCACGAGACTGTAATTCAGGCTACCTGCTCACCACATAACGTTACTTAGAACAATCTGTGTTCCATAGGTGTAGAAGGCCTTGTGCTACCTGTATTAACTTTATACAAATAATGGCAACAAAATGGGGAAAAGTGCATCATGCTGAGTTGTTTTGATGTTTTTTTTCATTGTGAGTTTCACTTCAGCGTTTTAGTTTGCCTCCTAAATTCCAGTTTAGCTTCAAGTATGAGGTTGTGAGACTGAAGTGTGTTTTAACCTGGTCAGTATAGGTTCCACACCGCTGTGGCCCTGACTTCAGCAGTTACTGACAGAGAGAGTATTTGAGCACCACGTCTGAAAAACTGGAACTTTTCCAGTTTAATAAACATGGCTGCCATTAAAGCTTTCATACACTCCCAGGGTGCAATCCAAAGTTGACTGCAGCCTGGTGCATCTTTCAGCAGAAAGATGGGCCCCTCAGGATCCAATGGGATATGTTGTCATCTAATGGATCAGTATGGTGTGTAAATTATCAAAAAAAAAAAATTAAATAATCGGTTTCACAGCATCTCTAAAAGTCCCCAAGTGATTTATCTTGAAGATACTTTTTTGTGACAAAATCTTGAAGTCCTTCCACCCCTTATTTTTGACATGCTAACAGATCTACATCACAAACGAAGCAGCACTGCTTTCATACTGATAGGCTCTCCCTTGGAAACAAAAAAGGAGATACTGGCTCTCTAAAGTGAGTGAGGAGAGGGAATTGAGACATGAACTTATAACTGTGGGCTTCACAGGAATAATAGTCTGCATGCCAGTTCACAGCAGCGTGGGGCTTATTAATGATGCCACATTGTCAAGTGATATGGCTCAAAATGCGGAGTAACACTCGGAGTGTCAAGATTCATCTTCTCCTTGGCTGTGCTTTCATCACCCCACCGTGGAGCTGAAATTTATGTAAATAATATAAAGTGGCATTTGAATAGCTGTCTGTATGAGACCAAACACATTGAAATGGAACATCCACGAGGTGTAGCCATTGCAGCTGCAAGGGGAGTGGAATCTGACACCAGACATATTGATGCTGACTTCTGTGGCGAGCTGCCCGACTGAGTTCTCTTATTCTCACTTCTGGGAAGGACATCTTTCTACTTTATTTTCTGCTACTTGCTGTATCAGTCAGCAGTCATGGTAGACGTTTTATAACATAAATCTCAGCATTTAGGTTTGTGCTAGTCTGTATGCTGGGTATCATATTTGACAAGCTGGGATATGTTCAGTGGAGTGGATTCAGAACTGATTTGGGGGTCATTGACTAATGGTATAAGCCCTCCCTGGTCCACAGCCTAATGTAAGGTTTAGCCCATACAGGTAGCATTGTTCATCACCTAATCCCACTTTGTTTGTGAACACTGGGAGGCAATGCTTGTGTGCAAATGCAGCCGACTCTGTGTGTGAGCCCTCACTTGGTCATTGTTGTAGGATTGCTGCTGTTGACTGTGTTTGATCCAAAATACTGATCTTCTTATCTGTGGATCTGTGGTGTTAATAATGGTGTCAATGGTATCAATGGTGTCACCTACCAGAGGGTTCCCCAGAAAGGAAAACACAACTGTTGTTGTTATTCCTGTTTTGTGCCATTGAATCAATGCTGGCTCTTGGCAGCTACTTAAGAATGTCTCCAGAATGTATTTTGAGGTAAGCAGTTAATTTTTACTCGCCAAACATTTCATTCTGTCTTCTACTGTTACCCCTCCATCCATTCAGCACTATGCCGAGGACAGTGGGTGTTGCGTGTAAAAAAACGGGACTTCCTCAATGTTGGTGCACAAAGAAAAAATCACAATGTGCAGTAGAACGTAATCTACATCAGCAGCTTTCTGCTTGCTCTTCCATTTATTCAAAACTAGTATTTACTGTATTTTCAAATGCAAATGGTTTGTTAACAAAGTGTTTCTGCAGTTTGATCAATGCTGCTTTACAGCAGTTATGTTGAGTTTTTTCTTATTTTTAAAATGAAGCTTTGGGCCAAAGAAGGTGTTTCTAATTTTTGATGGATTAGGAATTTGTATTCTGAGTTTGAATGCCTGAGATAAAAGATTGAAGTAAATTATTTTGTGTAATTTGTGATGTGTACTTCTGTGTTTGTGTGCTGCCAAAACACAGGCCTGGCATAATGTACAGCTGTATGCAGGGATGCATGTTTGCATAAACATGTGCTGTTGTCCTTTGTGACTGCAGGCTTTCTTTGGTTCTTCCACTGCAGGCTTTTCGCACAGAAATCGAATGCTGTGCTTGGCCCAAAAAGCTTCTTCTCGGTTGTCTACGAAGGCTGTTTTATACGTTTTGTCGGTGCAAAAGAGGAACACAGAGAACATGCTGGTTTTGTATCATCCTTTCATTTAAAACAGGCATCTGGTGCGAGGGATGTGAAGTTTGCTTCGCTTTGTGACTCACTCGTCCAGTGTTCGTGTAGCTTGCAGCTTTGACGTGTCGTCTCTCCCAGAAACTCCTGTGCTCTTTTGGATTATCTGCAATGGAACATTACTAGATGTGATAAACACACCTTTGTTGCAGAAAACCTTTTTCAGTTTTATGCAGTGGGTTTATTTTGTTGGAAATATATATTTCTTTTATTGCTAGTTTGTTTGGTGTAGGAAAGAGAATTATATACATAATGTTGAACACAAGTCAACTGTTGATCATTTCCGTTCGGTCCGCTGTGTCAGATTTTGCTACATATTTATGTTTTTATTGACTGATTTTATGAAATGTTTGCCTACAGCACAGTGGATTTTTGAACACATTTAATATGCTTTCACGTCATGCTCACACCTGCAGTGCATAAAAGCAATAACAATAGGCATACGTATACCAGTTTTATTTTAAGGTATGCAGAAAATACATTTGCAAAACCATATGTCAGTTTGAAACAGAGCTACTTAAAGCTGACTGCATTCTTAGGAAAAATGTTATAAGTATGTTTTTAAACAGTATCTGCAATATATTGTTTTACATATTTTGCATGACTGTCCATTTGAGGGTGATTTGAAGTTGTTGATCATTTAATATTTAAAATGCAAATTTATTTAAATAAAGTAGTATTTCTGATACAAAATGTTTCTTACATGTTATTTAAGTCAAACCAATTAAGTGTGCAAAGTTCCCAAGGTGAAGGTGAAGGTTTTGTGTACTGTGAGGCTACATACTGAGTACAAAGTGGTGGAATGATGTTGACCGTGTGACCCTTCATGGTCTACATCCCATGATGACCCCCACTTAGGTCCTTCTCTTCTGCTTTTGAATGGCAGCCTTCCACATCTTGTCACTGGAGATCCCAATGATGCAGCAGGCAAGCCGGCGCCCTGCGTTCCCGTGCAGAAGGCTACCGGCATCTCCCCCCTGGCCGAGGTCGTCCTCGCCCTCATGGACAACCACAGCCCGGCCCAACACCGACAGACCCCCAGTGAGGGTGACCTTTTCATTCCTCTGTGCCCAGATTGTGCCATTATGTGACACAAAGTTCCCAAAGTCCCCAGGATGGTTTGGGTGGTTGACTCCAAGGGGGTTGTAGTGGCCACCTGTGGAGTCACAGCCATTACTCAGGTCACCGAATTGGTGAATGTGGATGGCTCTCTGCTGGTTGTTCTCACTGGGGTTGCTCTTCAAATCGACTATCATCTGAAGTTCTGACCTTTTTTCAAAGGTCTCCTTGAAGAGTACCTGCCCAGAGATCCTGGGAAGATCCTTAGCCAGTTTAGTGTTGGACTTCATCTTGCATCTTGCATACAAATTGCCCTTAAACTGTTTGATTTCTGGGGGAAGAAATGATGCCACAGCAAAGCCTCTGATTTGGGAGAAGTCTTCATAGACAAAGCAGGGAACTGCAATGAGCAGAACTGCCAGCTTGTAGCCATTTAGAAAGGAGTATGCTGCCATTTTGTATCTGTAAAGTATCAAGTAAGAACTTTTTTCATACAATAAATCTGTCATGTATTAATAGTGAGGACTGCAGCCTTGCAAACAAGTTCTCATTTAAATTATATACTTTATTTACATAATTAATAGGTACATATTTGTAGTTTTATTTAATACTATTATTAGCATCCTTAGTGTAATGGTTGGAGCTGCTACCTTATGAAAGGACTCCTGATGCTGTATCCTTTATCAAAATACTTACTCTATAAAAACTACAATAAAAATAGCCTGCTGTATAAAAGGGGAAATTACCGTAATGCAGCATAATGCTGCAAGTCACCTTGGAGAAGGGGGATAAATAAAGGTTTACAATAAATACAGCCAATAATACTGATATATTTTGTTATGAAATATAAAAACAATAATGTTACACAAAGTTGTTGACATTTTAAGGACAGGACTAGCGCACACAACAGATAGGAAGAAATTGGCCAAAAAACATCATAGTTAACGCACCAGGAATTAAAAAACAAGGGAACAGTGGAGAGAAGATCCTTCAACACCGTACATATTGTATACTATAGGACAACATGGAAGCACTAAAGTCAAAGTAACTTTCATAAGCATCATTTTGCTCTTCAAGTAAGAAGTAAAGGTATCGGGGCGAATTTTACCAAAGGTGTGCAACACTAAAATCTAGTACCTTTGCTGGACATGGTAGGCCGCAGCATCAGACAAAAGCCCCGAAGTTTACCTGAAAATAAGTCCAACTAAATTCAAAAAACGAACTGAAATACGACTCGGATTTCAGAGAAATAAACTCAGCGTAATATTTTCTCAGTTTATTGTAGCCTTTTTTCTAATCGTGCACGAAATGGTTAAAGGGTCCCAGTTGCTACGCTGTAAAACCCTGTACGTGGTAAACAGGCCTTGTGTGCTTTGCTGACTGTTGAAAGCGTCGCGTATAAAAAGTTACTGACGCTACATGTTTATTCGGCAAAAGAGAGAAACTGGAATCCAGTTGCATAACTTCAGCCATGCTGCCCAAGAGCGCTGTGTGTGTGTGTGTGTGTGTGTGTGTGAGAGAGATAAAACAGGGTACATTACCTGTCCAAAAGCACTTCTTCCCAGTAAAATAACAGCTGATAGAGATCGGTGTTTGAAGCGGTGTCCTGTGTGTCGTGTCGTGGCGTGATTGTGTTGACAGTTTGCACAACATTGGGGGCGGTGAACAACGGGGACATCCCCACTGGGAAGGTGGAGAAATACACAAAAAGCGAAAAAAAAAACGACACACGAGCAAACGAGGTCCAGAATCGGCGACACACGCGGGACTGGGCCCAAATTTCACTTGTAAAACCCGAAATCCCGCGGGGTTCCCGGTGGCGGTGTGTTTGTGTGCACGCGTATGATCCCGCATACTGTTCGAGTTTTTTTAAAATTTCGTTCAGTTATACATTTAGCTGCCGCTTTCCCGTTTATACAGCTGGATGTTAAAACGACCCAGAGCAAGTTACTTTGCAGAATTTGCCATCATCCTTATGCATTTTAATGCACGATTCCGTTTTAACTTTATGCACTTTCTCTTCATGTGTACGTGAGAAAAAGGATTCCACGCGCTCTTCATTTGTGGCGGATGAGTGTCATGCAAAAAGCAAACGAGTTTAAATAAATTGAATATTAAAAACTATTCGAAAACAATACATGAAATAATTAAGTAAAAGAGAAACAGCAAAACAATATAGAAAACAATCTGTTTTAAATCTGTAGCACGCACTGAGTGTGGGCTACCTTGTGAGGAACTGGCGCCTGAATTGTTCGCAAAGTCGTTCGTCTTACTGTCTTGAGCGTGAAATGCACTACTGTACTGTATTGGGCTTCGCTAGAGACAGCAGGTGGCGTAGTGGTTACTGTTGCTGCCTTACAAGACCGCCGTACTTTTTACTCGATCAATGAGAAAATACCCCCACTGTATATTTGGCCAAGTAAATATAACACTGTAAAAAAAAAGAACAGCTAAATGAAAAAATTGTGTTTTTCACGCACACGGGGCAAATTGCTCGATGCCAGTCGGCCTCTATACATTTTTTTATTCCAGATGCAAGATTCCCTGTGACGTTTGTGCATCGTGCTCACGCGCTTCTGCAGCAGTGCTGATCTAAGGGCGCCCTGCGCGGGACCTGAACTCGCGCTTCTTCCTGGATCGCAGCTCCAGTGTCGAAGCGAAGGGGGGAGTCTCGTGCAAACCTGCGTGCCAGTCACTCACCGGCTTCTTCCCGACGCACACGCTCCTGTACACACACACAGCCGCGTTTATCATGCACGGGGGACTGTGAACGTGCGCGACAAGAAGGCGCCGATCGCTGTTTGCAGCCTGAAATGCGCGGCAGGGAGACGCATCTAGCGCCCGGCTCCGCTCCGCCGCTACAATGATGCGGTAAGTGCTTCCGGGCATGCGACGCCATCTTGACACTGGGGCTCGCTCGTGTGCTCAGGAGCGCCGCTCGTGCACCACCGCACGCCGCCTCAGCATGCACAAAAGACACCGGTTAGACTTGGGCAATGACTATTCCTCTAACAAAAAGAGGTCCACCTCAGACGGGTGAGTGCTCTGTTGGTGCCACCATTGTCTCGAGGCGCTGTTTGGCCTTTAAATCTCGCCGTGTTTTTCGTGCTGAAATTTCGCTGCGCTTACTGTCCCAGGCAGCTTTTGTCTGTTCTGCCCCAGTCTGTACGACGTGCGTTGACAAAAGACCCAAAACGGCAGGAAACGGTGCGCGGTACGGTCCGCTTTGCAGGCGCGCGCTGCACGTGGGATGTCCGTCCCGCGGCCTGCGCGCGCTCCCCGTGCGCTGGGAACCGGTTGGAGCGGAACCTTAATTTACCCACATGTGGTTCCAGGGACCACAGCAAAGTAACTTATCAATTGGGGTTTACCTTGTAAATCACATAATGATCAACAGTGTGGGTTGAGATGCGGAACAATAGTTATTTTTATCAGCAGTTATTAACTTTAATGTGACTGACTCCTTTGTCTAAAGCGCCTTATAATGGTAAATTACTTAACGGTTTACCCATTTGTACAATGGGGTAATTTTTAGTGTGTTAATATAGAGCGAATACCTTGATGAAGGGTGCTACAGCAGGAGGTGGGATCGGAACCCGGAGAGGTGACGGTTATCCTCCCGATGCCTGTAGTGTTACCAGTACTGGTATGTTTATGTTGGTATCAGTCAGCATCAGCTGTTAAGATTTGAATTTCTGCAGTGATTAAAACTAGAAGGTGCTACTGATGTTCGCTATATATTTATTTAATAAAGGGGACAAAAATTTGAATCAGTGGTTGGAAAGCAGCATCACCCTGGCTAATGAATTGACGCTATGAAGGCTATTATGAGTAATACCCACGTACTATTGCTGTTTTATGAAGCTCAGTCAGCGATACAGGTGGGCCTTTCTGCTGAGAGTTCCACGAGGCCCACATGGAAATCTTTGGTAGTTCTGCCTTTTTTAACAGGTGATTTAAAAATTGTTCCAGTATTATCTTTCTGGAATTCTGACTATAGAGTTCATTTAAGGGTTTTAAAGAACCTGTGTTTGTGGGCAGTTGATTTTTTGCAAACTTATATTTATGCATTTGGCAGATGCTTTTCTCCAAAGTGATGTGTCTGATACTGTTATTTTTATAGCACAGACATTCTCATAGTACAACTGACATGAATGGGAAGATTGTTCTTCACTATCTGTTTATCTACCTAACTTACAAACTTTTCAGGTTTTAATTTGAAAAATTAGTTTTGAGACCATTGAATGCTAGAAGGGATTCAGCCGTTCTGAAGCACAGAGGGAGCTCATTGTAGTAGAAAGTACAGAGTAGAAAGGCTGTAAAATTTAGACCCCTTGTAGGGTGGTGAGCAAATGGCTGGTGATAGGGGGGCTGAAGTGGTCTTTCTGGGGTGTAGAGATGGAGCAGGTGTTGTTGATACTGGGCTGATGACCCTTTGGTGCATAATTAAGGTATGAATTGCTTTGTTTGTAGGTGACCGAAAGGAAATATTTTATTTGTTTGTGTTTTATTTAATTTAAATTTATTTTACTTGGTTAGGACTTTTTTTTTTAAATGGTTAAGTTACAACTTGAGTTGGAGCGAGAACATTGGAGGGGACTTGGGGTATGGTAGTGGGTAACTATGATGTGTGACCACCTGAGCTTAGCGTGCCCCCCTTCTCCTCTCAGGAAAGATAGAGAACGAGACAGAGACTGCGATGACCGCTCAAAGGACCGGGACAGGGAGCGTGTCCGGGACCGTGACAAGGACACAAAGGAGCTGGGGGTGTTGCCGAACCCTGTGACTGCTGGTAGAATTGGCCTGCCTTCTGTCAAGCAGCCACCGGTCCAACAGATGAACCCGTTCACCAAACTGCCGCACACGCCGCGCTACTATGACATCCTAAAGAAGCGGGTGCAGCTGCCTGTGTGGGATTACCGTGAGCGCTTCAATGACATCCTTGCACACCACCGGAGCTTCGTACTGGTGGGAGAGACTGGTTCTGGCAAGACCACGCAGGTAGGTGGGGGGTACGCACGGCACGAAACTGGCACTCTGCTTTTCCACATGATAGGTCAGGACTTTGGAGGACCTGACTGGAGTCTTTGTGGTATTCTTTAATATTAAAAAGCACCCAAGTCTGTGACATTATTTCCAGTTTTTTTGTTCAGAATTCCTAATGTTATTAAAAAAAAATAGATTTTTTGGTGAGTTTTTCTTGAAAGCAAGACAAAAGGTTGATGTGGTGATCTTGTTTTTGCTCTGAGTTATTTATCTTTATTTGTTTATCAGATAATTTTTCTATAAATCTACTTACAGTGATTTCCCTACTTATGCAGCTAAATATTTTGTACTGTAATTAACTGAGGATAAGGTACTACGACAGGTGTGGGATTCAAACCAAGGCCGTTTGAGTACAACGCTTTAACTGCTACATTAAATGCTGCCCTTCAAAGCTTAGTTTTAACCTGAACTTTATGGATCTCTATTTTCTGCAACCACCGGTCTTATGTTCTAACTAAGAATGGTAATATAAAGTGAGTGCCTTTCTAGAACAGCCTGCTGACTTAATTATGTTGGGCTTCTGTCAGTGCAAGAGTGAGTTTTCACAACTTTTTGCTCAGTAGTTTTCCACTGCCCCCAGATCCCTCAGTGGTGTGTGGACATGGTACGATCACAGCCGGGGCCCAAGAGAGGCGTGGCCTGCACACAGCCCAGGAGGGTGGCAGCCATGAGCGTGGCCCAGCGTGTAGCTGATGAGATGGATGTTGTGCTGGGCCAGGAGGTGGGGTACTCCATCAGATTTGAGGACTGCAGTAGTGCCAAGACCCTCCTTAAGTAAGATTGTGGTCACATGTCTTTGTTATTATTCATTTAGCCTTTCTATTCAGACACTTTTCTCAAAAGCTGCTTACACTGAGTTATCCATTTATACACTTGGCTAATTTATTTCAGCACGAGTACTGTGATCCAGGGTACTACAGCAGGGGGTGTGATTCAAATTTGGGTCCTCTGAGTGGAAGATGGTGACTTTGACCACTACTCTCTACCTGATGGCCCTTTGTAGTGGATGCCATTAAAATTGATTTAATATTGTGTGAATATTAAATATTTGCAGTTTTCTCATTTTCATAGCATCCAGGGGTTTGATATCTTTAGTTTGAAACCATCTAAGTTATTTATGTTTCGTATATTGTTCTTGTTTGTGTGAAGTAATGGCATTTTTGCCATTGAAGGTACATGACTGATGGCATGTTACTCAGAGAAGCCATGAATGATCCTCTACTGGAGCGCTATGGGGTGATCATCCTGGATGAGGCACACGAGCGCACACTGGCCACCGACATTCTCATGGGGGTCTTGAAGGAGGTGGTCCGACAGCGGCCTGATCTCAAGGTATTGCTGCACAATGCTCTCTGTTAGTGAGTATTTCAGCTAAATACAGTGTTAGATACACTAAACTCTGGACATTTCACCCATCTGTGCACCGCAGATCAAAGTAATACACATGCACACAAACGCACTGAGCAATTTAGTGACACCAGTCTGTGTCTCCTTGCAAGCTCCACACTGAGTGGGGATAGAACCCACATCCCAGTGCACAGTAGAGGCTTCTGTGTCACCATGCTTCTTGAGTTCTGCTGCTGCCTGTCCATGTTGCTAAGCTGGGTGTTTCTATTTCTATGTAGTTCTGTAAATATTTCAGTAGGAATACAGGGCAGTAGTATAAACAAAATAGAAATAATTAAACTGGAATTAAGTGAGTCTGTAGTTTGATTTTCTTTTTGGTGTCATTTATTGTATTGCTGCAGTTTGTAAATGTCTTCAACAAACAGGTCATTGTGATGAGTGCCACGCTGGATGCGGGCAAGTTCCAGGTGTACTTTGACAACTGCCCGCTGCTCACCATCCCAGGCCGCACGCACCCTGTGGAGATCTTCTACACCCCTGAGCCAGAGAGGGACTACCTGGAGGCCGCTATCCGCACCGTCATCCAGATCCATATGTGTGAGGAGGACGAAGGGGATGTGCTGCTCTTCCTCACTGGACAAGAGGTGTGTGCATCTGTCTACACTTTTTAAACTGATTATTATTTATTCTTTTTAAGGGGAGCAGGTGGTGTAGTTTTTAGAACTTTTGCCTTGCAATCATAGGACCAAGGTTTGAATCACTGTTTCTGTAATTATCATTAGTTTCACTGGTAAAACTTATGTGTTCCTTAATTCTAAAACGAACACTCATTTATACTAAAAATATTACCAAATCACTTTCAAATAGACATTCGTTTCAATTGTTAACTTAAGTTATAACATTAGGCAGTTACTCTATGATACAGCTTGATTCAGCTTGATTGGTGTAAAACTATTTGTGTGTGTGTGTGTGTGTGTGTGTGTGTGTGTGTTGCATTACTCTCTAAATGTGGTAATGACTGTAGGAAGTTTAGTACAGTGCATCTAGTACTTTTAGTTACTTTGGGTAAAGCTATTTACTGAATACCGGTTAATAATCACTTTACATGGCTTTGGAGAAAACTGACTTCTCAGTTCAATCAATGTAAATCGCAAGAAATGCCGTGTAAGTCAAAGTAGGGATATTAAATGACACAAGGTTGAATTCTCATAACTCAAATGCTTGTATCTTGGTGATGACTGTACTCACTCTGAATTGCTCCAGTAAAAATGACTCTGCTGTATAAATGGGTAAATCATTAGTATTAGTAGATCAAAGGTACTACAGCAGGAGTGTGGGCTAGAACTCAGGTCCTTCTCTCTAACCACTATGCCACCTCCTGTGCCATCTCTCACACAATCCCTCAACAGGCAAATGTACCCTATAAAGCAGTTGGTTGTGTTTGGGGAATCGCCCTGAAGCGAGGGACCAGTGTCCCAGATTCAGTCATCCTTGCAGTGTCCTGTAGTAAAGTAATGGCAGTTGAGGTTTATGCTCACACTGATGGATCTGGTCACAGTTCAGCGAGCACAAGTTCAGTGATGATATAGCACACATCCTCGGGGCTGAGAATTCTGCTGGTTTTCACCCCTGTTGTCTACACTGCCGCCGTAGTGTAGTCTTCCCTGTGGGAGGGCAGGTCCCATTTATTCGCACCCACCTACATTACAGCTTCAGAAGTGTCCACTCCTTGTGCATTTACTAAAATTGCAATTCAAGTGAGATGAAATGAATCTGTTTTGAAGTTCATAATTAGAAACTATAAATTACAATTACTACTACTATTACTCTTACTACTAATAATAATCTGACATTTTTTTTAAAAAAAAACTTTATGATTTTTGTATACAAGCCAGTCATCACTTACAGTGATGTACTCTTTTATACAACTGGGAATTTTTTAATAGGAATTCAGGGTAAGTACCTTGATGAAGGACACTATAGCAGGAGGGAGTTTCAAAACCAGGTTTCTTCAGTTGCAAGGAGACATCCTGTAACTGCTTTGCCACCTATTGTTAACAGCCTGCTCACTTAAATGAACTAGTCAGGAATTTTGTTGCTGAGCACGGTTGAGACTCAGTAACGCCTGCTGCGGGTTAGTAAACAGTTAGAGAACTTTGGGTGTTTAGATTATGTTCTCATTTGAATTTTTAGAGCCTGCTGTTCATTTAGATTACCAAACAGTGCTGTAGTGGCCAGTGTTGTTTACTTGTGCAGTTGACAGGATCTTAATTAGGTTCCCAACTAATTTGAAGAGGATGTGAAAGAAGGCAATGTTGTGGTGATGTCTCCCGGTGCCCTTTAGTTCTCCTTAATCTCCACACTCATTTCTCTTTCATTTCCACTAATCATCTGCATGGGAAATATCTCTTAAAAGCATGACATGTTATCTTTCAGAAGCAAAACAGATTATTTTTGGCAATTAACTTTCAAGTTTACTTTCCAGCTTTTTTATGCATGTTGGGTAGGGTAGTAGAGTAGGTTTGGGATGCTAAGACAAGGACTTGTAAACACATGTTCAGGATATGGATTCTGCGTCCAACACAGGCCATCCAGAGTCATCATCTCCTGTCTCTGTGTGCAAAATAGTCTCACAGACACCGTCAGCAGTGGCGACTGAGTCCGTTAGCAGTGTTAATGCTGAACTTTGCTTTTCTTTTTATCATTGAGCAGGCACATTTCTCTAATGCAGGTTAATATCTGAGGTCTATATGTGAAGCTATTTATAATGATTTACCCATTAATACAGCTTGAATCTTTACTGTATCACTTCAGAGTAAATAACATGAGAAAGGACTACATCAAGAGGTATGATTTGAACCCAAGAACTTTGCCCAGTGTGATGGGTCTAACTATTGGCTCACCTGCTGCCCCAGCATAAATCAGTTGGGTCTTGTTGTCAGTTATTTTGAAGTAGTATTCAAAGTCAGAAGGGTAGTTCACAAAGTGTTCTGCTGTTCAGTATAGCAGGACAGGTGGAGCTCTGGGAGATGAGGTCAGATCTCAGGGTTTGCAGTGTCCTGCACTGGTGTTAATGTAATTGAATACGAGATTTTATTTCTGCAGATCCAGCACCCTCTTGGTTATGGAGATTATTTCCTCCTGTTTGTTTATGTAGGTCACATGACCTCACAGAAAGGCTGTGTTTCCCTCTGTGGCCTCTGGGCGGTGCTGCAGCCTGCATCATGGTTTTGATCCATTAAACACTTTAACTAAAGAATATGCACTCTTTCACACTTTGTTCTTTTGCTTCATAATGTACTGCTTCTGTTCCAGCATTGTAGCCTTCCTTTTAGGATTTCAGAGCCTCTGGAGCATCAGAGCCATTCTTTACACTCTTACCACATAGGTTAATCATGCTTTATTGTAATATGGTAAATCAAATGCACACTTAATTGAAAAAGTTAGCATTATGTAAACTGTGTTCCTGCATTTATTTGGATCATTATTTCCATTGAAAATGCGTTACAATGGAACTGACTGTGCCTCATTTTGGTGAGATCTGAAAATCCCCCAAAAGTCTTGACTCAACACCTGGTGGAGTTCCATGGCAACACTGCATATTAAAACTGAGTACGATGTATTTTGCATGAGTGATGTCGTGTGTGTTTAAACATGTGCTGTTGAGGCTGATGTGGGCGTGACCGTGTTAACCCCAGCTGCCACTTGTACTGCCTCCCTTAGGAGATTGATGAAGCTTGCAAAAGGATAAAACGGGAAATAGATGATCTGGGACCTGAGGTTGGTGACATCAAGATCATTCCACTGTATTCCACGCTGCCCCCCCAGCAGCAACAGAGGATATTCGAACCCCCGCCACCCAGGAGACCAAACGGTGCCATTGGTAGGAAGGTATGCCATGCCATGCCATGCCATGCCATGCCTGTGTACACCAACTTGCTTCTTTACACACTTTACACTAAGGCCTTTACACATTTGTTTGCTTTGAGTTTTTATCTAAATTAAAAAGTGGAAATTGATGTGAAAGTTGTGGAAGTTTGAAGAATTTAAAGGTTTGTGCTCAGTGTTGGTTGTGTTGTCACCCTTGCTCTTGTGATCCTCCTCTTCACTCTGCTCTATCAACTTACTGAGATTATTGAGGAGTCAATTGTGTTCAACATTTAGCATTTTTTTTTTTTCAGAAGGGCCAGGCTTTGAACCCACCTGGATCGCAGCCTGTGCTCTTTTCGGGATGTGACAGGAAGTGACATTTTGGAAGCAGCAGTCTGATGCAGGCGTTTACTGTGCAACATCTGCTGCTTTTTCTAACAGTGTGACTCACTGCCACCACCTCCCCAGCACAGCAGATTGATCCGTCACAAAGCGTTATCGGTAATTGATTCCGAGCAGTACCGCCATTGTTGACAATTCGGATCGCACCCCACCAGCATGGCAGTTTCCATAGCGGCAAACGCACAACACTGCAACACTAATGACGCCCCATCGCTACGCAGGGGAGTGCTGGAAGGTGACAATGGAGCTACCTTTGGGAGGCCTGCATACGATGCAATGACTGAAAAGGGAGAAAAGTGTGAATTTGGTCAAAGACTGTTTACCCTACTGAGTGGGCTAAAATCCATCAACATACACATCTTTGTGGGCTGAATTGCTTGGTTTACACTCTGACCAGTTGTTTTGTTGTCTACAAATTTGGGCATTCCTGTGTTTTAAAATACAGTTAATCTGCACATGATTGAACCTTGTGTGACAGGATATTAATATAAAAATGAATGGACAGCCTGGTGTATCACCATTTTTTAAAAAATATATTTAGTCTTACAAAATCAGCACAGTGCAACAAAAAATGATTGAAACCATTACTTTCCCATATTGTCTTGTTTTTAAGTAAAACATTTATGTAACAATTACAGTCATACCGAAATGATTTTTTAGAATATCGTGTTTCATACATTGGAATGACTGGTCAATCACATGATCAGACACCCCCCCCAGTAGTCTGCTCATGAATGGAGTCATTTTGTTTCCCCACTGGTTGTTATTCTATGGAGTATTATATATTTCTACCTATATCTCCTGATGGAATATGGTGACTGTCACTTTGGTACACTGCAACTCCTTTCTGTTGAAAATAGAAATATGGATCCATTAGTGTCCTCTGGTTGCCTCTTCCACTGTTTGTTCATTGTCTAGAAATGGTATGCTGTGGTTTTACTTTGCTGTCCACAAAGTTGTGGACACATGCAACTTTTGTGCAGCTTCACTGTTCCTGGTACTTGGGTGTATAGATTGCTCTGTTTTATAACACATTAATATTATGTGTATGACCACTGATTTTGTAGTTGGTAGAATGCTAAACCATACTTACTGATCCTAGTGATGAAATTAGCCTGTGATGTTGCTAATGGGATGGAGATGTTTCATTGTTTGTTAGTTCCACTTCCAGCTAAAGCTCTTTTACGACTGTGCACTTAAAATGGCATTTACCACCCAGGTCAGTGGGGCGTGAACCTAAAGCAGGGTAAAGGAAGTGCTGAGGTGAGCCACAGAATTCATAATGAGATGGAGCACTCAATCTTCCGTGTAAACATGGCATTTTGAGGCTGTGGGATCATGGTTGGTGTGAGGCCGCTAAGGGTGAAGGTCCTTTTAGTTATTAGTTTGTGGCTGTTCTGAGTTTTAAAAGACAAATGTTCTGAATACACAAACTCCTCATGAAACGCAGTTACACAGTTAATTTCCCAGAGATGTCAACTCAGCAGTAACCAAATTTATTTAGTTGACCCTCCAATTGACTTAAAATGTGAAGATTTTTTTTTTTTTTTTTTTACAGTTATTTACCCATTTGTATTGCTGTGTAATATTTACTAGAACAGGGTTTCAGGGTTGGTAGCTTCCTCAAGGGTTCTAGAGCAGGAGGTGGAATTCAAACCCTGGGTCTTTAGTGCGCAAGGCAGCTGCACTAACTGCTAAACTACTGGCAGCCTCCAGTTTTTTTTTTTTTTTTTTTTTTTGACATCTCAAACGTGAAACTTAATACCAACAGGTATGGTAATGTGCTGCATTGACAGGGTCACCAGAGTGTTCATGTCTCAAACCCATATGCATCGCTAAGAGAACGGCATCTCAAAACTGCTCAGTCAGGAACCGCTGATTATCCAGGAAGCAGGAAAAGCAGCACTTTGAAATGAAATTTTCAGCTATGATGTGAGTTTACACAACAGTAACTATCTACCTTTAATCTCATTCGCAGCGTGATTAAAACTTCTCAAATATGTTTCTGAGGGTACAAGTCGGTCTGCTTCACCATAAGGACCTGAGCTGCAGAGAGGGATAGTTTCAGCACAGCGGCTCTCTCTGTGAGATGGGGTGGTGGCAGATTTACCAACAGGAGGCGTCTGTCCACTGTAGACTATGTGCAGTGAATGGCCACCGTCTCTGGAGTGCCGCCCTTCTCGCTGTATGCTCTGGCACAGTTTGAGATTAGGGCTGGAGGGGGTAGTGATGTCATCTTTTACATAACGGGGACCGCTGTGCCGTGCCCCTCCTCCTACCTCCCAGTCCCCTGTTTGTTTAAGTACCAGCAGGGAGGCCCACAGGCCGGGGTGACTCACTTTGTGCTGAGTCCTTCCACGTGCCGTCCCAGCAGATAACCATTGTGGGAAACGCTGGGGACGCCCAGACATGCTATTCCCCCAGCCAGCCTCAGTCTTTAAAAATGCAAAATGCCTTTTAAATCTACTTTTGCTTTGTTTGTTAGTCTTGCAGAGTCCCAGAGGGAGCAGGATGGCTGTGGTAATAGCATGCTGGTTGGTCTGGAGAACTGCTCCTTTAGTAGGTCCACAAACGTAATGTAACGGCTTCAATACGTGTATTAATTTGCGCCAGCATTCGACTTGCTCTCTATCACGCAGTTGCCCAGAAACTGAACTTGAGTGCAACTCGCCTTTCAAATGTGGTTTTGAAAATGAGGAATTTATCATAGCTACTCTACTCCTCTTTCATGAAAGTGCTAGAGACTTAAAATGCCTTTTCAGTAATTTTTTAAAAAAACTTTCCAGGGCTTGAAGCAGCAAAATGTGCATCTGGAAAAGCAAAGCACTTATGTTCTGTTTAGAAATGGGTCATGGTGATATACTTTCACAGCAAAAAAAGTTGCAGGAATGTGGGGAGAAGAATTATTCTGAAAGGAGAGCCTGCTGTGAGGAAGCACTGGCATTCCTTATGTCATTGCGGCAGTAATGCACGGTAACAAAGGGCTGTTATGGAAAGTGGGCTGTTTCATACCTCTAGATTACAGCTGTGGTCCCAGTACTGTCCCCTGCTGGGTTTTGTTGTGCTAACAATCTGAGCCCCATGATACCATTATCCGTTGGAGTTAATGTAGCCCATTTTAGTGGTTCTATAATCCACTTGTTGAATGCAGTTAGCGCTGCCACAATGCCTGGGCCTCAGTCCGGTGACCTTGACTTCTTTGCTTCTTGTTTGGCACTAAAGTTGTTTTTTTGCTATGAGAGCGGTCGAAGACGAGATTTGCCATTTTAGCGCTGGAACCCCACTGCCTTTCCCAGTGGGGAAAAAAGGACATGCATGGCCTTCATATCGCTTTGGGTTTGAGTGACAATTTTTCCTTCCCCTCCTAATCCAGCTAATGCCCAGCGGTGCTCATTTTGCAGGTCGTGGTGTCGACAAACATCGCGGAGACTTCCCTGACAATCGACGGCGTGGTGTTTGTAATTGATCCCGGATTTGCCAAGCAAAAGGTTAGTCGCCTGCCCTCCTTCTGCCGCCTAATCTCCCTCCATCATCTGTCTGTGGTGCTCGCAGAATCCCCAGATAAAACAGCCATGTCTGACGGAGCAGGAGATGGAAGCGTCACTGATTTATTCTTTTGACATTTTGAAGCTTCCCAAAAATTGTATTTACTGGGACTGATGTGCCACCATCTTACAGGCTAGGGAATGTTCTTTTCTGGGAAGTGTTTTCTTTACTAATTGAGTTGAATAACCTTTCTGGAAGCCCCAGGTTTTAGATAGAACTTACGCACTTCTTCAAGGTTGGCATCGGGTTCGATCAGCTGCTTCTTTCTTTGGTATCTAATGGTGGTTCTCCCTGGCTTGTTGCTCAGGTGTACAACCCGCGCATCAGGGTTGAGTCTCTGCTGGTGACAGCCATTAGCAAGGCGTCAGCCCAGCAACGGGCAGGCCGTGCTGGCAGGACTCGCCCGGGGAAGTGCTTCCGCCTTTACACGGAGAAAGCCTACAAGACTGAGATGCAGGTGAGTCCTCAGCTCTCTACTCTTGGTCTGAAGGCCATTTTTCCTCCTGTTAAATATGTATGTATTACAGCCTATGCATTCTCACCCTCTGAAAGTTCTGAATGACTTAGTGTTAAGCTACAAAGAATGATTTACCCTATTTACACTGGTGGATATTATTACAGTATCAAATCCAGATAAGTACCTTACACTCAATGGAATTACAACAGGAAGTTGGATTTCAACCTGGACTCTTTGGGTGCAAGATATGAGCTATACTACTTGCTGCCCCACAAGTTTTTATGCAAGTGAAATAATTTTTTAGATAGTTGAAATGTTTCTAAACCCTAACCAACTGATATACTATCAGGTGAGACTATACAGAAAGGTAATTACAGCAGAAACACATTTACATACATATATTTACAGTATTAATTATTTGACAGGACAACACGTATCCTGAGATTCTCAGGTCCAACCTTGGCTCTGTTGTGCTGCAGCTGAAGAAATTGGGTATTGATGACTTGGTGCACTTTGATTTCATGGACCCTCCAGGTAGGAAATAAACATTTTGCCCCCTTTGATGGTGTTATTGCTGTAAGTGGGGGGGGGGCAGGCAATAAACTTCAACCACACATATACACCAGGAGCATTGCACTTAGGGGGTTCTCCAAGGCCCACTGTTGATATCTGCCAAATGAGATTTGAATAATTGCACATCAAAGGCCAAATGGTGACATAGCTGCTGGTTTTTATAAACCGTCGCAGTTTGACTGTCATTTGCTGCTGCTGAAAGCCAAAACTACAGCTGAACCCCACAATACAACTGTCTGTTCTGAGTGTATGGCAGTACTCACTGGATCCTAGGATGTTACAGGTTTGCATGCCTTGGCAGTGTCTCAGCCTTACAAAGCGCTGGGTACCTAGTGCATGTGGGCACTTGCATTGAGCGCTAGTAAATTATCTGTCCCACCTTCAGGTGTGACCCAGGCCTGAATTGGGGCAGTTCTGTGGAGTTGTGCTGGGGTCACCATGAAGTCAGAGATAGAAGGATAGGCTTTAATTTGCTTTTATGTGGATCTTTGCCACCTGACAAGCAGTGTCATCCTTTGCTATACAAATAGAGGACATGCTGCACTGCACCTGGACATGTTGATGATCAGTTACACACTGCATGTTTGATGTTTAGTGTAAGGAAGCTGCCAACCTTGGTGATTTTGTCACGATTTGTACTCTGTCTGGGGACAGGAAATGTCTGTACTGCCCTAGGGCAATCAGGTTTGGAGGGCATGTGATATAGAGATGCTGAAGCAAGAGAGACAGAAATCATTCATGAACACCACTGACTTATAGTCTTACTTGAATTTTACATTTTGCTCCTGAAAGAAGTTTGATCTACAGCCTA
The DNA here is from genome assembly GCA_900497675.1 of Arapaima gigas. Classification (NCBI taxonomy): domain Eukaryota; kingdom Metazoa; phylum Chordata; class Actinopteri; order Osteoglossiformes; family Osteoglossidae; genus Arapaima; species Arapaima gigas. The sequence continues at coordinate 187,702 of UFQX01000015.1, forward strand.
GTTTTCCCTCTGTGTAGATTAGTCTGCTTTACCCAAAGCTCAGTCCAAGATTATAACTCTAGGTTCTCATTCTTAGAAAATTCCTATACCTAGACTAATGCAGTATAGCAGATTTATCAGATGCATTAATACAATTTTTGCAACTTGTTAGTATTTTGTAGTACTTAATCATATATGCAAGAATTAGTGAAATTTGCTGAGTAATCATTCCTATACAGTAATCCCTTGGTATCTGAATCTAAGCCGTCCCTGAAAACGACCAATTTTTTAAAATGGGGTGGCGATAAATAACATGCTCCCAGCCCATCAGAAAACATCTATACAGTTATCAGCCCATGATTTCAGCATGATAAAACACCAGTTACCCAAGTAGAAAACACTTAATTTTGTAATTAATTTGCATGTTTATAATGCATGGTACAGTATGGGCAGCACAGGACATTTTACGTTAGTCCCTCCCCCAAGTGTCACATGGGACATGAGAGAGTGCATACATAGTTTACAGCAGGAGTTCAGTGTTATGAGATGCTGAATAAAGAGAACTAAGTAATTTGCCGCATTCATCTCTTTGTTTAGCCTAACAGTCGACATTTAAATAAATGGGTTTATTTAAAATGAAATGTGCAATAAATGTGGTGAAGTGGTACAAACATGTTGAGACAGTGAAACCACCAGAAACAGCTGATAAAACTTTTACAAGTGTGCGCCTGGCTTTGGATAAATTTGCAACAGTACATAATATTACATACAGTATTTTATTACAGTACACTGTATGGTATTGTAATCTGCCCCACTCCTAAATTCGCCTGCTAATGTTTATTATGGATAAGCTTTGGACAAAAATTCACTAACAAGTTCCCTTTTTGATCATGTTAGATAGGCTTTCATTTTCAGGAGCCATTATAGTGAAAATTTGGATATAGGGAGAGCAGATATCAAAGGATTCCTGTTCATCTAAAATTTTGGATTTTATGACACTGGCTTTTCAATTTATGAGCATGGTTGAGAACAGAAGTCTTAACTCTTGTATACATGTCTACAGTCCCTTTTACGACTTTCAAAAAGCTTAGTAGTATACACCTCACTTCATGTAATCACTTTAGGGTTTCCAAAAATGTTAGGTAAGATTAAGACTGGGCTCATAATTCTTATCTGCTAACAATATCATAGTTAATTTACGTAAAATTCTTGAAGATACTCAGATTACACAACATTTTAATCAGTGTTAACATTTGACTGATTCATACCAAACGTCTGCAGTCTTTGTCAGCATCTGGACACTTTGGGATTTCTTTAAACCTTAAAAACACATTTAAAATGAGTAAAAAGTAAAAATACCCTTTTCCCACAGACTACTGGTTTTGACAGATTCATTACATAAACATATTACATTCATCATGCTGAACCCAGGCGCAGAGGTGATGTGAATGAAGGAACTCCTGCACTTTTTTGCAGACTTGCGGGTCATTTTTGCTCTGCAGTATGCAGAAATTCTAGAATGCGCACAAGTGAAGAAAATATTTGTATCTTTGAAAATTTGTAACTCAAACAGTCATGTAACAAATAGCCAGTATGCACATTTGTAAGAAAGTGTGTGTCATTGTTTAACTACAGTGGGTTCACTGGGTGATGCTGAGAAACTGGTGTCCATATAAAGTAGAACAATGCATTCTTTGTTTCTAAAGAATATTCCTGCAAAGGGTAATAAAACCCAATGTTTGGACTCTCTTTGTGTGCTCACCCCTGTATCTGACTAGCCAAAGGCAGTGATTTTCCTTGAATAGGGAGCTGTCCATTCCAGAGTCTGTTTTGCACAGTGCCAAAAGGCAGTAATTTCATTTTGAGAAGTCTTATTTAAACAGACAATGTAAACCTTTTGATTCAGCAGGTGAATAAGCTCTTGTGTTCGCACTAGCGGTGGGATGGTTTGCCTAAATGAGTAATGAACCTGCACACTTACTTAAGAATGACGCCATTGTACTGTAGTGGAATTGCCTTGAACAACGCAGCCAAACTCAATGGGCTCTTGCCTCTGTGTTTCGGCAGCCCCGGAGACCCTGATGCGTGCCCTAGAGCTGCTGAACTACCTGGCGGCCCTGAATGACGATGGTGACCTTACAGAGCTGGGTTCCATGATGGCTGAGTTCCCTTTGGACCCACAACTGGCCAAAATGGTCATCGCTAGCTGCGAGTTCAACTGCTCCAACGAGATTCTGTCCATCACCGCCATGCTGTCAGGTAATGCCTGGCCAGAACTGCCTCCGCCTCCTGCTAGTCCATTTCGCTTTGTTGTGGTCAAGCCACAGACAGTGACCCCCCCCCCCCCCCNAACTGCCTCCGCCTCCTGCTAGTCCATTTCGCTTTGTTGTGGTCAAGCCACAGACAGTGACCCCCCCCCCCCCCTCTTATTTCAGCAGTTTTACCTTTCAGTTAAGTGGATAAATAAGTAATTTTTGTATTCACTGGCTAAATCACAGTGTTATAGACTGGCCTTTGGCTTGTTTGAAGTGCTAAGGTGTACTATGGAGGCTTTGGTTGGAGCTGTGAGTGGTCTCAGAAGATAGTGTGGTGGAGAATACTGCCATGTCAGGAGTAGGGGCTGTGTGGGGCCAGTGTACTCCTGCCATCACCATCAGCCTAAGTCCTCAAGTCCACCCTCAAGTTGAACACCTGTAGAAAGCTGCTTTTAGGCAAGGACACAGTGCATTCTGATGAAAGGAAAGCAATAAATAAACTGGAGAGCTTGCAATTCAAAAAGCCGAGTACAGATGTATGAGTGGAGGCTTGGAACGTGCTGGTGGAACAACTGCCAAGTGAGGTGAGCTGACCTGAAGCTTGAGATGGAACACACCTCACTGTACCGTGAAGGCAGTGAAATGGGTGTTTCATTAATATTAAAGGAAATTCAGAATAGACCTCTGTGTTCAGGGTGATGTGGCAAGAACAGGTGATTAGACCAAAATTTGGAATTGATACAGTAAAAATTACCCACGTCTGTGAAATCATTGTAAATAAATAAAATAAACATGCAGGACGGTGTTTCATCTGGAGTGGCCCTTGACCTCTTGTTTACAGTGATAAGTGGAATGGAGTAATATATAATCTATAAAAATCAGTTTTCCTCTCTTATGAGTGTCTATTCTATATAATGCATCCTTACAAACAGTAAAAGTGCTAAAATAGAAACTTCAGTCCTAATATGTAGCAGCAGGAATGGTAATATCAGACAAACTGCCCTTTGGTGGTTGTTTGTTTTTATCTAAGACTCATCTATTGTGAAATGTATTTTTTTTAATAGCTGTAAGCACTTTGGACAAAAGTAAATGTAGTCAATGCTGTTTCTGTCATTGGTGCATCATTGTCATGTTTACTGTGAGGGTTATCGAATTTTATATACTTTTTAATTTCAGGAATGGGACCAGGAATTTTAAATAAATAAAAACTAGACACTCACTGTTTTAAGTCTGTAGCTGTAAACGCTGTTTGTCTTGCACACTTTTTTTATGCATTGATTTCCCAAGCTAACACCCCGTCTCCGTGGTTCAAATTGCCCCGCCTAGGCCCTGTGAACTGATGTAGCTGTTAGGCCTTGTTCCTGTGTCTGTGACTGCTCAACTCATCCCCCCGGGCGTCTGTGTTGGGCCCACACGAACCCTGTTTAGTCCCGCAGTGTTTCGTTCGCCCCATGGAGGCTAAGAAGGCAGCCGACGAATCCAAGATGAGGTTTGCTCACATAGATGGGGACCACCTCACGCTGCTCAACGTGTACCATGCCTTCAAACAGAGTATGTACCTCTGCCTTCCTGCTGCAAAATATTTTTTATGTTATATATTGCGTGTATTTTTTAATGTGTGTGTGTGTGTGTGTGTGTTTATATTGCTTTGACGAAGAGAACCACTTTTTGCTCCTTCGTTTATTTCTTTTCTTTATTTCTCCTCCTGGTTTTCTGTGTTTCAGACCACGAGTCAGTGCAGTGGTGCTACGATAACTTTGTCAACTACCGCTCACTGATGTCGGCTGACAATGTTCGACAGCAGCTCTCCCGGATCATGGACCGGTTTAACCTGCCACGGCGAAGCACTGAGTTCACTAGTCGAGACTACTACATCAATATCCGGCGCGCCTTGGTTACTGGCTTCTTCATGCAGGTAAACTGTTCAGCTCACATGGTTTGTTCAAGTGTGGGCTGGCAGTAGGAGTTCTGTGTTTGTAGTGCTTATGTATGATAATTTGCTATTCTAATTACATTAAAATTAATGTTCAGAAGGAAACATGCATTTTTAATACTGTAAGGGCAATTGTAGAACTTGGTCCTGCACAAACGGAAAACATAAGTGAGGTTGAAAACGGCTCTTAATTGGTAGACTTTCAGAGTTTTACTCCTCAAACTTTCGTGTTTTTGCTGGGCGCAGTTTAAAAAAAAAAAAAAAAAAAAAAAAACAGGTCAGATGAGGAAGTCCGAGGTGATTGTGTTTGGTGATGTGATTTATTGTACCCTCTGTGCAGGTGGCACACCTGGAGCGTACTGGGCACTACCTGACTGTTAAGGACAACCAGGTTGTCCAGCTTCATCCTTCCACTGTCCTGGACCACAAACCTGAGTGGGTACTGTACAATGAGTTTGTGCTTACCACCAAGAACTACATCCGCACCTGCACTGACATCAAGCCAGAATGGTAAGTCTTCATTCACAAAGACTATATGTGCCTAAGTGTATGTAACTGTGCCTAATTCTCTTTCTCAATTTTTTTCTACACTGACTCCTTGCCCAGACAATTGGGACCAGAAATCTGGCCACAACATAATGTTTTAAATGCAAAGACACTTTTACTACCAAGAAATGCTTAAATGCTTTGATTTGTTTACAGGCTAGGTTCTGCAACAAACTGAGATATTTCCATAATAAATAAACCAATTTGAATACATTTTGAGCTACATCAATTAAAAATAACTGAAAACGTCCACAAAATGTCCTGTTTACTACAGACTGTTGACTGATTCATCCAGTAGACTTGTGCAGTGTATACCACATTGCTGTTCATCACTAGCAATCAAAAACACCAGACTGTTAACCCTGGGGAGGAGAATTGTTTCAAAGTGTACTCCTGTCCTATTTGGGTGCATTTTGCTACCGACTCACTGCTGACAACGGAAATGCATTTTTAAAAAATTGAGCAAAAAGATATTATTAAAAACAGAGGAAAAGATTTGTATCTAAGAGATTGCAACTTCACTGTTCATAATGCAGTGAGCTGGTGTACATGGAGTCAAATCCTGTATTGTTGTTGGCCTCCTTTGTAAAATGCTGTCTCCCATTGCAGGCTGGTGAAGATTGCACCCCAGTACTATGAAATGAGCAACTTCCCCCAGTGTGAAGCCAAGAGGCAGCTGGAGCGGATCATCGCCAAACTCCAAACCAAGGAATACTCTCAGTACTGAGGGCTCAGCATTGCAGGAAATGCACAAACTGAGCTCACATCCATGTAACAACTGTCTCAAAGATGCTTTGCTGTTCAGAATTGCTTATTTTTATAACTGACTTTTTTTATTTTTTCCTTATACCATCACATAACACAATTTTGAATCTGAATACTGCGGATGTTAAGATTTTCACAGGATTACAGTTATGTAACATGTAATGCATGGTCATTCATGTGGATGTTGACGTTCCTGTTAGAAGTTGTGAATTCTTTAAAGGAAGTACTTGTGTAGACAGTTTCTTCAATAAAGAAGCTTTGACTTCAGTAAAAATTAATACCAGCACTGGCTGAGATGAGCTTCATAAGAGGATGAGTGTTCATTTCAAGTGCAACTGGGGGATAAAACAACTTTGGGGTATGGCTTTGTCCCTGAAATAACCCTTTTTTTGTTTTGGTGAATAATGCTACGTAAGGCAATCCCTCTTGGATAGGTTGGGAAGTGTTGTCCACCAAAAAAACAGACTTTAAGCTGGGTGCAAAATATATATATATTTATATATCTTCCCACAATACTTGATTTGTTTGGTCGAAAGCCTGTTGTTTCTTAAATAAGCATAAGTTTCTTTTGCATAATATTATAGTCTTAGAATGCACTGCATGTTCTTGGAAATTTTACTGGAATGTGACATGGACAATGAATCCGTAGTTCTCAGGTCTCAATGACCATAACGGTGGACTGCAGATATGTCAAAAGGAGCTCTTGTTCAGTCAGTTGAGGGGTCAGCATAGTACCACTTGTGGTATGGTTTTTGTCATTGGCTATAATGATTTGAAGTGATATTTTTGCAGCAGTTCAAACAATATTTCCCATTAAACCTCGTGGGGTTCCACACTCATTGAATGCACACCAGAAGATAAGATGTATTCCTCAGAGCATGCAGAAATTTTTCAGGAAATTGTAATTTTGCTTTACTTTTTGAGATGTATCCTGCACTGCATTTTATAACGCAACCAGTATTTAAAGCGGTACTTAAAACTAGTTGCAAAATGACGTGTAGAAGTGATTTCCTGTTTCCAACATGAGATGAAGCTCATCAGGCTCACTTCCTTCCGCCAACAGTGGCCGCCGAGCAAGCAAATGAGCGCTGCACATTACAGCGTGCTGCCTGACGTGTCCCATTATTAACTTTCATGTACTGAAGTTGGATGAAACGAGCACATTTTTTTATGCGTAATCTGTTGCTCCGAAATCCATATTAGAGAGATTAGAAGAGTGTGTGTGTGTGTGTGTGTGTGTGAGAGATGCTATGGGAAATCCGCATGCTCTGCAGTTCGGACTCAACATATCCATGCACACACTTGGGAAAGTTATCTATGACTAGTCCTTAACTAGAAACAACTACGGGTCCATGACGTTTGCTGCCTGACAGTCGTGAGGCTGTGTCACTGTATGCCACTGAGCATAATGTGTTCACTCCACTGTGATGGCCCCAAAAATTCAATGTTTCGTTTGAAGTAAAAACCTGTGAGAAGTCTGTTGTGTTTAGGACTCAGGAGGTTTGGGCAAGACAGGATAATTCGATTACTCAGTGAGAAGCATCTGTGCTGCCCTTAATTTCAATCAGCTCAGATGCACTAGATTTCGGTTTCCCTATAATTCAACTTTTATTTTTATTTTGTTTTTTTCAGAAACTTAGCTTGGATCTTCCCAAACACCCGAACTGCAGTCTCCCAGGTGATGAACCTCTTATTTAAAAGGAGCCCCTCTGATGATGAAATGGGCTGGAAACTTCACGTGGCTCAGCGACAGCACAGCTAAGGCGATGCGGCGGCTAAGACTCCCCCAGGCCCTCTCCATTACCATGTTAATCCATTAGACACAGAGAAAGGCGAGACTCTGTTTCTCTGTGCCTTTATGCAGTACAGTGCTGTGTGCATAAGAGTGGCCCAGTATTACAGATTTGCTACATGTGAGTGAAGACTTCAAAAGGGACCTTAAGTATGCCTTTGCTCTCTGAGTGAAGTTTCAAAAGCGCATCTCCATGAAGGGAGGGGAAGCTAGTCTTCTTAGCTCTGGCTTTTGTGAGCAGATAGATGGGAATATGGTTCTAAGATTAAACAAAATGAATATTATGGGTATTGCATAACATCCAGACTGCGAAGGTTAACACGATTTTTTCTTTTACTAATATCGTTAGACTATGAAGAAATGTTATGTCGTTTTGAAGGTTTAAGCAGATTTGCTTTTCCAGATCAAAACTAAATTTATTATGGTGTGAACTACTAGCTGAGGACTAGTGCAGCACGAATAATCTGAATAAAACGGGACTGATCTTGATCACAGAATTTAGATCTTACCAACCTAAGCATTATTTAAAGGAGAAAAGATTTTTGCAATTTATGTTTTAATAAAGAATGAGTAATGACCTACTGACAGATTAATTTATGCATGCAAGAGAGCTTTGAAAATATAAAATACAGAATTAGAAAGGAAAAAGTAAATTTTTTTCAGGTGGAATAGCTGTAGTCATCAAACTGTAAGAACACCATACATCTGTTAACAATGATTTAATGAGCAGTGATTTAATTGATGAGCATTCGTTTAAGCTTAATGCAAGTTGCAATCATTAACGCAACAGTAAGTCAGCCATTAAACACCCTAAAAATGGCTTCTCAGTGCAGTCACTGTAAGTTTCAAAATCCAAGATGATTTATTCTGGTGAAATCTGCTGGAAGATCCTAATTAGCTTCATTTATGGAGTCTACAAACTGAGGGATATGTTTGCACTCTAAGCTATTTTCAACAATCAATTTTGTTTTTGTTGGTGCAACAGAAAAGTCCTTTAAATACAAATTTAACTACAGTGGATCCAAAATGGCTGCCTCAAGCAGCTCCCTGAGATCTACAATGACTGCATCACATGGCTGTTCTAGTGCCCTGTGCAGTGGTTTCATTGTGCTTTCAAGTTTCTGTAATCCAACATGTGCTCCCAATGTGACACCACCCCTTTTAGACACTTCAAATCTGCAACCCTGGTGCCGTGGGCCCATGGTGCTACCCACCAAAACTATCATGCTATCCCTGCTTGACAGTGTTTTCCTTAAATCTTCTTATTCTATTAAAACTTTTGGAGCTCCAGAGACTAATTCCTTTGTCCCAATAATTGCCAGTTAGCTGAAAATAGAGTGAGGATTTGTGCCTCATAAAATGCTACCTTCTGTTTAAAAAGCGGGGGGGTGCCCTCTACAACTCAGCAGAGAAAAGACACTGAGGCTGCTGCAGTTTGGTACAATGAGCCTGTCAAGACTTTTATTTGCCATTTTCCCTCTGCAACAGAAGGAGCCCCCATCTCCACTTTTCCGGCAGCTATCCTGTATCTTCTTTTCAGGTGCAGCCCATGAACCGAAGCACCCATCTTTCTCCTCCCCTTCAGTACTTCTCAGCCTTTAACTGGGTACATCCCAGCGTGACGGGCTATCAAACTCATGGTGATACACAGCCGCCTGCAGGGAGGCAAAAGGAGTGGCTGCGCAAGCTCCAGTCGCCGCAGAATCCTTCTAAATCAACCAAAAAATACCAAATATAGTAAAGGCCTCTTCCTTTTTCAAATCTTTCATCGCTTTCATCTGCATTGATCTGTGACATACTGCACAAGAGTAGATACATTTTTAAACACCAGTAGAAATACTAAATAACAAATATCATCTCAGCTCATAGACAGTAAAAGCAAATTGGATTAAGTGATGGCAACTCTGTCCACAGGAGAGGGATACACCCTCCAGCATGGCAGAAACCCAAGATGCTGGTGCTGCCTCTCGACTTGCCATCACTTGGTTTGGTAAAGCGAATGCGACACTTGGCCCTGGGCGGCTAAATCGTCTTCTGCGAAGCTGCTCAGGAAAGAATCAGAAAGATAACAAGTGACGTGGCTTGCAGATCAAAGCAAAACAGGCACGAGACAAAGGAAAACAAGACATGGAACATGAAAATTCCACTTTCATGTAGTGAAAGCCTTTTTAAGGTCTAACTTCACTCACTATTAACACCAGGGAAGAGCCTGATACCCATCTTTAAAAAAATATACAATATACTGACACATTGACAGCTATGTAGATCTTCTGCTGAAGAATAATATTGTAAAGAATTTAATTAATTTTGCAACCTATGGGATCTTATTCCTCTTAAAGAAAGCTAAAACAATATAATACAACAAAACAATAATAGTAATAATAAGAAGAAACTGAATCGTTAACGCTCATCTTATATTGGAGCCCTGAAATCTCTTTCCTGAAAACACTAAGAAATAGTTTATTTAAAAAATTCACAGAAAACCTTATAATGCCAATTATGGCGCTTTTAAAGTGATGAAAATATGCTGATGTAAAAGTAGATAAGAGAGGAAACTACATTTGCAATAATTTTGTTTGACACCTTTTTTGTGGAATGAAGTCTAAAATATACCTCATCATGCCTCCATTAGCGCACTTGCAATCACAGAAATCCACTTCTTTAAATTTTGGGTTTCATTTTCGATTTAAAAATTATAATTTTTATTTTTGATTTTAAAAAAATCATAATTGACCCTGCCGAGCGTCACCTGGATGTTTCCCGCACAACAAGGTGTTCTCTTGTTTACATAGCGCACGTCTGACGAAAGAGGAACGATCGCCTCTCCGTCACCGTGGCCACCTGTTGCCTCCTGTCGTTTCACTTCGAGCGTCACCTTAACCACCTGCGTGGGAGTCCGTCACACGAAGCCGGGCCTGCGTCGACACGATAAAATACCGAATTATAAAGGAATAAGAGTGTTCCAACAAGGGCGTCCTGGGTGTTGGAGAGGAAAGCTGCGCGCACGTGACGGGGGGAGAGGGAGCAGCATCGGGTAGATCCTTAACCACGCTGCACGCGCGCGACGCCCAACAGAAAGCCCCGCGAGCTCGAGGAGACGCCAGAGGAGCGCGAATCTTCCCACCCACACGACTAGCCACACGGATCGCAAAGCCGAACACCATGGAGGGATACGCGCTGCCCGAGGACGCGCTTTTCTCCGCGCACGACCAGGTAGGACATGCACACGCGTGGGGCGCGAACTGGAATCCACGGTGTTTTGAGGCGCTCCTCACTGTTATTAAAAACAAACTAAAACCGCGACGGTCACAGTTGCCGCCATCCTTCTGACAGGACGTGTATGAGCGCACTTGGGTGTGGAGATACACGAAGCTCCCGTTTGTGCTCTTCCTCTCCGCCTGCGTTACAAAGTGTTTTTTTTCGTGCGGTACTTTGCTCAGGTGCTCCGCTGAAGGCGGTTCTGCTTGCGTGTTTTGAAACACAGCGGAACTGTGCCTGAGCAACTGGTTGATGGCGCGATGCTTGTGCTTCTCTGTTCAACTTGGCTCCATCTTCTCCAGCATGTGTTGTGTGTGTGTGTGTGTGTGTGTGTGTGAGAGAGAGAGAGAGAGAGAGAGAGAGAGAGAGAGAGAGAGAGAGAGAGAGAGAAAGAAACTTTAGGGCGAATGAAGTTACTCCTACATCAGCACCAGGGCGATGTTGAAACACAACCAGGCACGAGCCGCCCGCTGGCCGCGCACGAGGTCTGGCGAGCGCTGTGTACCAAGTCTGGATCGCACCGCTCCATCACGCTTATGCAGCTGTCGCGTAACAAGACCAGGATGTCAAAATAATAAGTGCACAGAATGGTTACCTATTATTATTATTATTATTATTATTATTATTATTATTATTGCTGCTGCTGTTGTTGTTGACTTATTCTGGCACAAGATGTGTGTACTACTACTGCTGTATTACGATCCCCCAAAAGCTGACACGTAGTTGCACAAGTGTGCCAACACCAGCATTACTCACCACACAAACCTCATTCAATGTATGCATTTATAACTGGTGTCTTGTCATGTGCCTGTAAAGATACTTAACAGAAGGGTACAGGAAAACCACATGAAAATGGTTTCCCTGCAGAGCCAGTGTTGTACGGTTCCTTTGCAGGGTGGCGTTTGTGGTTGATGTGCTTAAGCAGTCTGAAGGTGTCTGGTTCAAATCCCCCTTCTGCTGTGCTACTCTTGATCAAGGCGCTTTGATTTGATGCTGTAAGAATAGCTTGTTGTACAAAGGGGTAAATAATTGTGAGGGTGATTATCTGACTTTGGAAGCATTTTTGGACAATGACATCAGTTAAATATTTGAATTATTAATATTTTAATGTAGTGTAATGTGCCAAATGATGAATATAGGAAGCAACTGTTTAACCTGATTTTGTTCTGTAATATGGAATATGTTTGTCATACTTCTCATTCAGTTTGTGTGGAGACTCATTTAATTGATTTTGTAGAACAGCAATGCACATCAATATTCAAGCTAGTTAATTTTTTATTCGTAGTTAAATTCAGCCTTGCTTAATCTGCTCTTTGACAGTGCTGCAGTCTTTGGGCAATATAAGTTTTTGCCACAAAAGTGTCATGATGATGGTATTTAGGAATAAAATAGAGATTTATTGCTTAAATTTGAGTTCAACATGCAGCACTAAGTACTGCAAACAGAAGTGTGCTCATGGAGTCATTGTAATTCAGCTGCCTGCGTGTATATGGCGAACGCTTTGAGCACCTAATATCAGTCAACATGTGCAAACTTGGCAGCGATAAACTCAATCAAAGCACATAATTGCAAATAGGGAACAGTTCATTTCACTCATTAACACAGCTGGTTGTTTAATTAGGTTGACAAAGGACAAGCAGAGGAACTCTTAGCTGCAGTGAGACTCCCTTTGAATGGCTGATGCCGACTCTTGGAAAGTGGAGCTCAGGGTGAGCTGCTATTTACCAATCATGACCAAAGCAGGCCCTGTACCACAGATGGTGGGAGTGACCACTGAGCCAGTGTCCCTCACCTACAGCTCTAACATGGCTTTGTTAACCATTCAGTTGCCTGGGGCTCTCTGGCTGTTAGCAGTGAAAGCAGGGTCTGTAGACTAGTAGACCGAGTACTGCAGGTCAGCTGGTGTCTGCCTGTGTGAAGTGCTAGAAGTGAATTAAGTTAATTTTATCTCCTTATTTTTATGAAAACAGAATTAAGAAGTTATGTTTTGATTAGTGGTCTAGATGCATTCATGAGAAATGTAGCACTTAATGAAAAAGCAATATGAGAGGTCATTAATACAGTATATTGCATGAATGGAGTTTGAAAACTGCATGTGTGCAACGTAATTCAAAGTAGATTAGTTATACCTTTTATTAATGGTGAATAAAAACAGAAAACATTTTGTTCCTACTGTCAAAAGATGTTCTTCAGGTGAATTGCTGACTCTAAATTGCCCGTATTGTGTGTATGTGTGAATGCATGAGTGTGTATAATAGACCATCATCCTATAGAAGGTGTACCCCACTTTGCCCCATGTGATTCCAGAATATTCTCTGGACCACCATGACCTTGCATCAGGAAAGGTGGTTTAATGAATGAATTCATGAATAAAAATATCTGTGTGTGGATACTGTGAAACCTAAAATTCCTGGTCCAATCCCAGTCTTGCTTTTGGATGAGTTCTACAATATTTTTCTAAATATGCTGACAGAAGATCAATAGGGCCTGGAAGTGTTGCATGAATTCAGGACACATTCAGAAGAGCCTCAAGCTGAAGAATTATTCCACAGGTGTGTGCTGGCCTGGAATCAGTTGGTATGTTTATTGCTGCTGGATGACTCTGTTGTGTACCATTCAGAATCTGTATAAAGAGAAGCAATGACTGCTTGAGTAGGAGCTGTCCAAGGTCCTGATCCAACAAGCATGTGGTGTCACGGCAGTACTGGGAAATGTCAGCTCGGACTGCTATCAAGGATTCGTTGTCATAGCCACAGATGGCCTTTGCTGGCTTGTACTGTAAATTATTGCGTGGCTTTTAATGTGATACTTTATTACAATGACAACATAAATCAGTGTTTATAAAGTGGTCTGAACAAAGAGTACTCATTGATCTGGAACATGGAAATCTGCACCTGTGGACTAAAGTTCAATACGATGTAAGTACATGTTTGTTTCTGCTGTTTTTGGTTTCTGTGGGGTGTCCTACTTGTGTCTTCATCTTAGGACAGCACAGCAGTCTGACAGAGATCAAAGCTGAAAAAGTGTCAGAAATACTGTTTGTTAAACAAAGATGACTCAAAAAACAAAACAGAGAAAAGTGTTTAGACTGGTTTAACAACCTGTGTACCATCCAATTTATGTTTCTGAATTATTACTGTTGTTGTTAAAGATTATGGCAAGAAGTAATATCACTGTGAAGTCAGGGTCCTGATGGGCATCATACATTTATACATATTATGATTACTTGTATTGTTCTTATTAAAGCCTATGGTAAGAAGTGGTGGTACTGTGAAACCAGGGTTCTGATGGCAGTTATAAATGTACAGATTAAATGAATAATGTTGTTATAATTAAACAGCCAACCATATGGAAAGAGAGGAGTATGAGCCTTTTCCTTAGTGAGAGTGTCAGTGATTCAGAAAAACATGCTGTCTTGTGCATGTTTATTCTGCATTTTGCCAAACAGCATTACAGCAACACTTTCAACATTAAAAGTAATGCTGAAATTATTTATTCTCACCTGTGATTAAGTATTAACGATATATAGGTATCTCATTGGTATCTTACAGCTAAGATTTTTGCTTTTTTGCATTTTTCTACACTTCAGACAGGCAACACTGTGTACAAATCAGCTTTGAAATTCAGTTTCTTTCATTGTAATTCAGTTGTACCAAGATACATGTCCTCTGTGTTCCTTCTCTTTTAATAAAAGCTTCTGGTGACAGTTTGAATGTAATCATCTTGTCTTTTGCTTTATAACAAATTGCTGTTATTTGGAAGATGCATTATCTAATCAGGCCTCACAAAAGCAGAGCCTCCTACATTCTGATGGAGACAAAACAAACGTAAACAGAAAATGTTCTCAAACTGTCGTCTACAGATCAACTAAATGGGCAGCTGGAGTGAATAAACAAACTTGGAAGGATATTTTTGTCATTTGTTGTTTTCTTTTGAAAGAGTTTTTTTTTTTGGTATGGTGGAAACATTCTTGCCTTATTGAAAGGATTAGTGAGAAGTGAAGTTATTCAAGTCTTTCAAAGACATTAAGTTCCCTTCTACACACACTTTCCCAAGACCTTATGCGATGATCAATGGATACAACAACATTGCCAGAGCAGAAAATGGTAATAATCCATGCTTAGCACCTCACTGAAAGTGTAATGTAGCATAACGGCAGATTCTGAAAGATGGATTGGACTGTAAGAACTGCACTGCAATCAATTAACTTTAGAATAGGAAAAACTACAATTGGACATTGATGTTATTAGCCCACGCATTAACTTTGATGTCTTTGATGCGCTTGTGGAATGGCAATGTGGTGTCATTAAAGTTGCACGAGTAGAATGAAAAAAGGGGGAACAATAAAGTCTTTTTAAACCTAAATTAGTCCACACCACTGTGCTACTTCTGATTCTGTGTAAAATATTAATTTGTGTTTTGGGAGGTCTTCATCTAAAAATAAGGTTTTTATTTGCTAGCTTTGTCTTTTTTATGGTTAAGTGTCTGGGCCCTTAACACAAGTGTTTCTGATCCTTTTTGCTTATTTATTTTAGTTGCAAATGTCACAATGGCTGCCCTTTTTCTAATTGGTTACTTTCTTAAAACTGTACGTGAATGTGTACAGTTTGGGGGGGGGTCTTCATCTCTCGCTACGAAGAGTCACAGCCCAGCTCACCCATGCATCACCCATAATGACCTTTTTCTAAAGGAGCGGCCTTTCCTGTTTATCAGTGACAATTAAAACTGGTCATTTGGTTAAGAACACTTTGGTAATTAAAGTCTAAAAATAATGCAGGTGTTAGGCATAAAATGGCCAGGCTTGATTGAGTTGCTTTTTGTCACAGCATTAAGGAATTCAGGCTTTAATTGCCCATCAGAGAGAATATGGATGGCAGCTGATAGACCTCTTTGTCCTGTAAAGCTGCACTGCAGGGCTTTGACCCTGGGCCTGGGTCCGACTCATCAACAACTGCGGTGTCCAGGGTATCACATATTTTAGGGGGTCAGCACAAAAGCATATGTTGCCTGATAATAGCAGCATTGCTGCTGGGATGGGACAGAGGCGCAGTGTGGTTAAACATGTCTTCACCCTGTGACCAAACAGATTGTGGCCTCTACTTCTGGTATTTAAGAACTGACTTTTCCCCTGTTGAGTTCTTTCCCTGTACCTTGAGTCTCCTTTGGAGGGAATGCCATGCTTATGTAGGTGCAGAGCTGGGATGTGGTTTGAGTCCTTGGCCTCTGAAGGATGCTGGGAAAGTACAGCCCTCTCCAGTCTTTGTGATTTATGGGCTCCATTTGAGATGCAGACCACCTGCCTTCCAGTGTCACTGAGAGTGAGACGGACAGCTGGTAAACATTTTCAAAATGTCTGTTTTCACAGCAGACTTCAGCAGTCTGGTCAGTGACATCTCCATCCTAATGGTTCCGTGAAGTTTTAGGTAACAACTTCTCAATCTGTGCCATCTCTCCCAGGACAGCGATTTCCAGCCTTTTTCAAGAGTATCACATGTCTGCTGGGATTTCATTTTTTGTACACTTGGTTGCTTTATTTGACAAGCACCTGCGCCGTCTTTCTTGTTTGTGTTGACAAAGTAATCTACAGTCATCTACATGCTACAGTGATCTGGGTCCACAGCCCATGGATGTACCAGAGGCATGCTGAAGGAGAAAAGGAAACTCAACTGTGAAGAAGTGTTGGCTGTTGTCGGGGCACGCTTACCCCCACCCCCTGCGCATTTTCCTCCATCAGCACAAAGCTGGGGTGCGAGGAGCTAATTGAGCTGGGAGACCCTGCTGGAGGTGGGGTCTCTCCTGAGACAGGAACCGAGCTGACTGCTATGCATTATTTCCTCTTTAAATGCTGTCTTGCAGATGTGCAGTTTTTGGGTTGTGTGTGTGTGTGTGTGTGTGTGTGTGTGTGTGTGCGCGCGCGCGCGCGTGTGTGTGTGTCTATCTAGTGTTTTAGAAACTTGCAAGAATTTTACAGTAACAAATGCCACTGAATTTACCAGAATACCTTGCTGCCATTTAAAAAGAGATACAAGCCCAGATCCCAGTTTCAGTGTATGTAAATTTGACATATACCTGTATAAGTATTTGTAATGCATAATACATGACTTACTGTTTGCCCAGTATACTTCATAATTAAGAAATGTCTGTTCATGACATTTTTTATGGGTTCAGGGCAAGGATGGAAATAGTTGCTTGGAATGAACTTTGTCTAGTTCTGGTCATAATTAAGAAAGGTCGGGATTTAAAAAATCTGTCAGTATGAGAGGTTTGACAATAGGAGAATAAACAAAAATAAAAACCAAGCCATGAATCTATTATCAAAGAGGAAATTCTTGTGCTGACTGTAATTCTGTATCCAAATGCACAGATGTTTCTAAAGCTGGAAATCATCAGTGTCAGTGAACCCATCACATTAAATGTCCTATACCCAGCTGGACAGAGGATTTTGAATGATGGTGAGTAAGTCAGTAGGGTGCCCTGGGTATATTTGGAGGGTGATTTTTACTATGCCTCTCTGAGACCATGTGGTGGAGAACATAGTCCCCATACAGATTAGTCACAGACAATGAATACATCTTGTGGCATTCATTTTGCAACAGTACATAATTTATCAATGTAAATACAATGTTTTTATCTGAGTCATGAATAGATATCCACCGTCTATACAAATAGAAAATGACTAGTATTTTAAAATTTGTGTCTATAACAGTATTTTTCACATTGTAATTATGCTGTTAGTTAATATGTTCCTGGAAAAGACAGTGCTGAATCAGAAATTCACTATGTGTAACATGGGTTTCATAACAGTAATGGAAGTATGTGTTTCAGTGATGCGCTCTGATACATTTAATTGGTTACAGTAAAGTTAATGCACTGAAACAGTTAAGGATAACACCTTTCCAGGAATTTGAGGAAACAACACATTTGATAAGTCAACCACTTCCAGTGTGCTGTGATATATCGTTGTCATTTCTCAGTCATGTGCCTAAGTTAGCATGCATGTTTTATGCCTTATTCCTAAGACAAAGTAACATTTCCCTGAAAGGTATGGTATTGTCACTTACGTATTATTTATCTAAAACTCAATGATTCCTGTGAAAAAGGAAAGGAAACGAAAATATTAAACCTTTCATAAAATATGATGATGCTGCCTAAATCAGTGTTGTATCTCTGTACCCTCAGTTTGCACATATTAACAATGTACAGCAATCCTTTTTATCTGAATGCTTTGCATCCAAATTTTCCCTATTACAGCTCTTTAATTGAAAAATTGAAAAGTGAATAAAAATCAAGAAATTAAAAAAATCAAATACCAAAACAAATACCGTACAGTGTACTGTAATAAAAATAATACTATATGCATTGTAATAAAATTTTTTGTACACTCTTAAGAATTTATCCAAAGCAGAAGTTTGGAAAGGGCACACCCACAGATGTGGATGTATGTGTCACCGCATTGATGTCTTATGACCTGGCTCTGTTAGTTTTGGTATGTCTAAATGTGCTTGCACTACACCACATTAATTGAACATTTAATTTTTTTAAAATAAACCAATTTTTTTAAATGTTGGTTTTTGTGTCAATCCAAGACACGAAAGGCAGCAGGTTGCTGTAACACACATCTTTCCTTTATTAATTTAAAATAATGGGATATACATACTCGGTATCCGATGTGTTTTCAGGAATGAATTAGATTCAAATATCGAGGGGTTGCTGTAGTTGTCCAACTCAATTACAACTCAAAGACAATTAGTTTTGATGTTGATGTTGAATTTGTAGTGTAATCCTTTCCTTATAGAGCCTTTTAAAAGAATGTCACAGTGAAAGATTTAATGTAGAATAAAACACTTTTTTAAAACCTCAAATTTTTGGCTTATTACCTCCTATCACGTGAACAATTTCGATCAATCACAAAGTCCAATTAAGATAAATTAAGATAGATCTAATATCACAACTGAAATAGTTGTTACTAATGCATTTAATTGATGCTTTTAGAGTGTTAGGCTCTATACAATTACTCACCCATTCATAGAGCAGGGTAAGTACCTGTGTCAGTGGTACTGTGGTACTGTAGCAGGAGCTTTAGTAATGCTAAACAGTATTTTTGATGCCATAGTGTCTGTGTCCTTTGAAGAATGAAATACATAGTCAGTCATCTTGTAAACTCTATTTCATCATATCATAAACACTTGTAAGCAAAATTAATAAAATATTCAGGTTGTGTAGTGTGTAAGGCCCTGTACATCCACCAGAATAGCCACCAGATCTTTGAAACCCTGCAATGGTTAAGTAAATATTGATCATGAGTAAATGAATGAAAATATAATTTTTTGTGAAAAATCTTATAATCAAATGATGGAGTGATTAATGGAATGAATTAAGCCCCCTATGTGAGCAATGGTTGTACATGAAATATCATAATACTATTTGAAGCGTATATAAACTTTGGGAATTTTTCTTTAAAAGTGTACTCAAAAAGGTTTGCAAAACAAAATCAAAATGCTCTGATGAATGCAGGAGAGATGTGCTGCTGCATCATATGCGAAATGAATTGAAAGTCACCCATTGGAATGGTGGTGTATACTGCGCATTAGTTTTATTTAAACATTTTTAAGCATTGTGTTGGAAAAATGAATTCCAGGCAGTCTGACATTTATTTTAGCCCCGGTAACCTATTTCTCTAATGGAGAAGGTTCCTTTTGTTCCTTCCGAGGGATTTGTTTTCTCCAAGGATGTAGGTGACCGACAGAAGTGGACTTCTTTTGATTTTCAGGACTGCTTTTAAGGAAGGCTTTGGTGTTTCCAATAAACTGGGGGAGGGGTCAGGGCTACATACACAAAAGTAGCCTCTCAAAGTGTGATCAATCCCCCTTCCTCAAGAGGATTCCTCTTAAGAGGATGCTTTCCCATATACCTACAGCTAATGTACTACGCTCACTGATTCCAGGCTCCCTTATTCCACAAAACATTTCTGAAGGCTAAAAAGGGGCACACAATGAAGCAGAAGAGAACTGGATATGTTTTTTAAATTAAATTTAAAATGGGGCAGCACAACAGTGTACTGAGTAGTGCTGGTGTTGCACAGCTCCTGGACTTTGTTTGGACATGGCATCGACGTGGCTCAGCTTGTGAAGTTTGTATTTTTGCATGTTTCTTGTGGGTTCTCCAGTTTCTGCCCAAAGTCCAAATGCATCTGTTTCAGGTGAACTGGCCACTCTGAATTTCCCATAGTGTGAGCGAATGGGTGTGTGTGACTGTTGTGGAATGGAGTGGCATCCTATCCCTCCATCCCACCCTGCCTCATATAGTATTTTCTAAGGGACCACTTTGACTCAGCACTGGACAAGTGGTTGCAGATAATTGGGGGAATTACCTAAATGTAACTTATTTTGCAGTTTGGAAGTTTCCTTTTTGTCTTGTACACAAAATAGGTATGTTAACCTATCAGTGAAGTACAGCATTAGACATGTCCTCATTATCTGAAGACATGCAGACACCATACTTTGGAGATCAGTCAAAAACGTTTTGATCCATGCAGGATCAGGGTTGACATGAATGCCTCAAACATGTAAGCGCTTTATCTTCACAACGTAGACACAGCTGACATGACAAACACTGAAGTGTTGTTCAAACTGGAGCACTCAGAGCACCTCCTTGGTTCTGGCAGCTTTACTGTGCAATCTCAGCAGAGGCAATCATTGACAATAAGTATTCTCCTTTCCCCAGAACTGCTGACTGTAAATGGCAATAAGAGGAGTTTTTTAGCCCAAATATGGTGAGAAAATTAAATGTGACAGCTTTATGCACTGATAGTTTTAACACAGAGCATCTTGCTCTCTGTAGTAAGGAATGAAAATAACATGCTTGTTTAGTGCTACCTCAAAATGTTTTTTCCTCTTTTTTAATCAATGTTTGTGCTCTCTTAGAAAGGAAGACATCTGTTTATTGACATTGATGGAGGACTTGTTTTTTGTTTCAGATGAAAGGCATCGTAATTGTGCTTATTTGTGAATAGAGGCTTCAGCAATATGGCTTTCAAAGCAAAAAAAATCAACTAAAAAGTTGCTGCAGGTTAAAGGGCGAATTCGGTTGGCTCTCCAGTGCAATACAAATAACTAGATGAACAGAAGCTACGTTGAATAGGTAGCATGGAGTAAAAAATGAGACAGCCCATAATTGCCAGCTGAAAAATGAATAACAGCTGAAAGGAAGCTGTTACACAGTACTGGGATTTATCTCTTCAGTGACTTGCATGATATAGTCACCTTTAACAGTGCAATGGGGAAAGACGAACTTGTTGCACAGCCATAAATATTATTCAGTGATGCACTGGATCAGTTTTGTGGGATATTTTCATTTATTTTGACCACAGAAACAATATTTGTCTTTTAAGTGTTATATATTTTCATAGAGGCCACCCTGTACCCAGCTGTTGTCTTCCACTCGAAGGACCTGGGTTTGAGTGCCACTTTATACCTTTGAGCAAGGTACGTACTTACCCAGCATTGCACCAGTGAAAATTATTCAGGTAAATAACAAAGTAGCTTAGTATACAAAACTAACAATGTGCAACTAAAATGCCTTGGACAAAGATGAATAATTAAATGCAACCGTTAACAACCACTGGTAGAGTATATGTTGCTGTAGATTACAAACATATACTGTATTACATACAATACCTTAAATTAAGTGGCATGAAGGAAAAAACACTATATATTCCTGTACATGGCTTTAAAAAAAAATAAAGCAAGCTGTCCCATTTCAGAAATTTGGTCTAGTTGATGGTGATTTTTTTTGTTAGTTCACGAATCTTTGAACTTTGAAGCTCCTCTGAATGTTGAGCAAGATGCCAAGCAGATCTTCAGCATGGCTGTGCTCATTTGCAGGCCGCTGCAAATCACAGGAGCAGAACCTGGGAGCCATGCTGAACCCCAGATCACAACTGGGGTTGAACTTCCCTATAGCCTCCTATGCTGCTTCCAGCTTTTAGTGTCCACAGTGCAATCGTCTCTTAGGGGTGAATGAAAAGAAGAGATAAGACGAGGAATTGGATGGTGCCACAGGGTAATTAAGGCGACCCTGTCCCAGGGTGTCTGACAAACACAGCTTCAACCCTTCCAGCCATGTGGAACGCACACCCCACCCACCAAGGGGCGTTCTGTGTTTGGGAACAGAACCTCGGAGGCAGTGCTGGCCTGTTTCCCTTCGTCCGCAGCGGGAGCTGCCAAATGTGCTTTCTGAGTCCTTGTAGTTGACAGGGTGAGTAGTATAAATAAGTCCTCTCTCTGAGGGCCCAGGAATCACAGGAGAAAATGAACAATTCAGACATCCAGCTGCGCTCTCTTCTCTGAGGTGCTGGCTTCCATCATGAGGTTTCTGCTTAAAAAAATTACTATCTGGGAATGTATCACTTTCGATGCCTCCTTTCACAGTTGAAAAGTTTCTCTAAACTCAGAGGTTCTGTTAGGACACTTTCAATTTGTTTGAACAGCATGCAGTGGTACATCATAATGTTAGGTGTTCTCTTTGCTAAAAAGAGGTGTAATGTCCTCTCCCTGCTTCATGCCTTGCTCACCAACTTGTTCTGAAGCATTGTTCTAACGTTGAGTGAATTGGCAAAGTGCAGCAGATAGTCATTGATACACCTTACGTCATCCCAGTGTGGATTCCCTCTTCAATGAACAGCTCCATTGGTTCATAAAACAAAACACTTGACAGGTAATGTGTGTAGGTAGCAAGTTTATGTCTTATAGCCTTGCCATTTTTCTAAACGTTAACTGTTGGTGTCCACTTAATTTTATCTCAGCATTGTCAGTTGTAAATGTCTGTCAAGTCCCAGTTTCTTCTTCCTGTTCATGTTCCATGTTTATATTAAAATACACAGGTATGCTCCTGTGAAATCAATCCAAACAAAATCATTATTATATAAGCACGCAGGTCACAGGTTATATGGTCTGTAGTGTGTGAATATGTGTGTGAGACCACCCTGTAATGGGCTGGTATCCCATCTAAGATGGAGTTTCATAACCAATGTGCCCATTGGTTCTGAGATGGGCTCCAGACCCTGCTCAGGATAAAGCTGTTAATCATGATAAATGGGTGGATTTATTAATTCAGCAGATCATTTACTCTAGAGTGACTTACAACTCGAGAGAAAGAAAAAGTGCAGTTTATCAACAGGTGCAGAGATTCAGATGCAGACACCCAAGTGTAGTCACGTAGTCCAGTATCACTGTTTTTCCAGCATGCAGTACATCAGTAACTGTATACAGAACTGATAGGTAGTACAGTGTTTTGTTTTTAAACAGATAATGTAGGGAAAGTTATAGAGGAGGTAGGAGATCATGAAAGAAATGGGTCAGAAAAGAAATATTTTTTCACATCCTTCTTGAGGGCTGAGGAGGACTCAGAAGATCTGATTGTATAGAGAATGATAGTTGTGAGGTTGCTGTATATCAACACCTGAGGTTAAACTTCACTGTAATCTCAGTTAATATTGTTCTGTATCTTATGCCACTTGATAAAATAGATGAACTTAAAACAGCCCACAGTGCATTCTATAGTGCAACAATAACCAGTGGGGTTAAACATTGTTGTGCAGATTTCGAAAACAAAACATGTAAGCATCGCGCTTTAGTGAAACCCTCATTTAAATCAACATAATCCAAAAATATCATAGAAAAAATGGACCTATAATTGTCATTTCCAGATGTTGGTTTTTTCAGCATCGGTGAAACCTTCGTGTTTACCACTGTTCACATTAACTGTTCTTCAGATGTTGTTCTCCCAGGACTAACACCTCTATAGTAGCTGATGCCAGCATTGCCACAATGTGTTTGTGAGGTTAATTCAGTTGTCTTTCTTTTAGACTAGAGTATCATATTTTCTTTTTTATAGTTCTGAATCATTTTTTACATCAGCAGTAAAATACTGTTAGTTTGTTTGTCAAGGAGAAGCAATGACTAAGACTATCTGGCTGAGAAGCATGCAGAAGGTAACATGGGCTTTGAGTAACAAACTTTAAGGGTTTGAAAAGAGGTGCAAATTGCTGCACATGGAATGGTTTCTCTCTTCCCCTTTCTCTGTGTCGGCTCCAAGGGTTCAGCAGGGTGGCACAAAACATCTGGCCTCCCACTACTATGGCCTCAAACCACTATAATGACTTCAGGAACAGTAATGGATTTTAATCCTCCAGAGAGGTCAAACATTACCTCCTGATCAGAGGACATGTCCACTGGGTGATTTCATATCAATATTTACGGTGATTTAACCATTTATACAGCTGAGTAACTTTTGCACAAGGGGTGATACCTTAGTCTAGGCGACTAAAATAGGAGTGGGATTTGATCCATTATGCCACCTTCTGTTAATTATTTAAATACTTTCTGCACATAAAACATGTGAGTGACTTAAAAGTAGTAACTTTGGGTGTGTGAGGCAGTGGTCCTCACCAAAAAGTTTGATAATACTGATCACGACTACCACCACCGACCACATCCTAGTTTCATCTCCAAGATCACCACTGACTGTCTGCACAGATTCTCTTACCCACTTATATATTTTCTATAATGTTTGTTTATCCATTTCTCATCTTCCTGGCATTTGTTTATGTAGGTAACCTACCTCAATCTGTCTGTGTCTTTTTTGTGCTGTGTATGTGTCTTTTGTGATTGTTTAGTGTGTTGTGCACCAGAGTTCAGCAGAAACTACATTCCATTCTCCTTGTGCATCTGTACAAGTGGAGAATGACAGTAAATTGAACCTAAAATATAGTCATGTAAAAAAGCAAACACTTTAAATTCAATTATTTTCTGTATCGGTGCATAAATAACAATATTCTAGCCCCTATCAGCTTCTATAATTGCAAATTTAGTTGCAGATAACAGACAACACTGAATGTAAAGTAATGCAGTACAGGTTTCATTATACACATTTACTGCTTCCATAGGAGTTCAGAAGGTAATTAGCAGCCAGGATGTGCTAACAAAAGCACTATATTAGTTGATCATCAGAAAATTTGACAACTGCTATAAAAGCAAAATCTTTGGCAGTTTGGTGGTCTGGAGCATTTGTGTGTCCTTTGACAACATGCCAAGAAGAACCGGCATCAGCAATGAGTGCGGAAAAGCAATTCTTCTTGCTCACCAATCTGCAAAGGATTATAAAGCCATTTCCAAAAAAAAAAAAACAAACAGTGAGATAGTGAGAAAGTCTGGTTAAAAAACGGAGGACTTGCAAGACAGCTGCAAATCTTCCAAGTGTTGATATCCAATCAAATTCACCTTAAGGTCAGACCATATAATGTTCAAAGAAATCATGAAGAACATAACAGCTACATCTAGGGATTTGTAGGAGTTGGTTAACATGTTAAATGGGAAAGTTCATTACTCAGCAATCAGAAACAGATTAAACAAGTGTGACTTTCTTGGAAGGGTAACCTAGATAAAGCTATTTCTTGTGAAAAAGAACATGGCAGCACAGTTTAAGTTTGCAAAGTTGCCTCTGAACAAAGCACAAGATTTCTGGAAAAATATCCTTTGGACAGATGAGACCAAAATTGACATTTTTCATCGTAATGCAGAACAAAATGTTTGGCAAAAACCAGACGCAGAAAATCACCAGGAACACTTCATACCAACGGTGAAGCACAGAGGTGGAGGGGTGATGATTTGGGGTTCTATTGTAGCCACAGGGCCTGGGCACCTTGCAGTCATCAAGCTGACCATAAACTCCTGTTTATACCTAAGAATTCTACAGGCAAATCTGATGCCATCTGTCCAACAACTAAAGCTTGGCAGAAATTGGGTCATGCAACTGGACAATGATCCCAAGCACCCCAGCAGGTCTAAAACTGAATTGCTCAGAGAGAAATTAATTGAGGTTTTGGAATTGCCAAATAAAAGTCCACAGCTCAAACCCATTCAGATGTGGTAGGATCTTGGCTGCCATGCCAGCTATACTTAATTGAATGGCCCCCAAACATCAATAAACTGAAGCAATATTGTAAAGAAGAGTGGGCCAACATTCCTCCAAAACAATGTGAGAGACTGATAAGCTAATACAGAAAAAAATTACATCAGGTTATTCCTGCTAAAGGTGGTTCCACAAACTACTGAACCATGGAGTGTACTTTTTCCATACATAACTTCTGCATGTTGACTCATTTTTTAAAATAGAAATAAGTGCAATGTGTTATGTTGTTTGTCACCTAAGGTTAGATTTACCTAAATTTAAGACCTGATGAGGACCAGATGTGCTTTTTAAAAATTATGTCCTGATGAATAAAATCACAGAGGGGAAAGAGGGTGTAATTTCTTTTTTGTATTAGTGTATATTGCTTATTTATGTTGTGGAGCTGGGAATCTGGATAAGTCTATAGCGAGGGGGTGTCTCTAGGAAATGAATAGTGTTTCCCTCTGAAATCATATGTGTAGTGATTAGAGGGTAAGAGTTATAGCGATGAACTCGGTCCTGGAAATGCTGGCATTTTACCGTATTAGTATTCAGTGGACGCCACCACGGGCAACAAGGTGTGTTTGCAGATGCTGTGTTGTGCTGCATGCAGGAATTGTTGGAAAAGAAGTTGACTCTTAAGAAAAAACCCCTCGGTCCCATTACTTTATTGAGTTCTATTGCAGGGTTGTCATAATAAGGAAGCCAGTATGTGGCTGTTGTGTTGATATGTGACGCTTACAAGCGACCGCTGTTGCACTTGTCTAATTTTAATTGGTTGTTTCTTTAATTCCTCTATTTTCACTGAAAGGCTTTGTGGAACTCTTAAGGGTCACTGTCAGAGGAGTGAAACAAATAAGGAAACCAAAATCTAAGTCCAATTTAAGTGTATCTTAATGGAATCTTTTGCCGAACAGGATACAACCCTTCTCTATCTTTTTTTTGTTATCGTTACATTAATATTCGTAAGCAGCCAATAGTGCTGAACCCTTTGTGGGGAATATCAAAGAGGCACGAAGTGTGAGGTGTAATCCTGTAGTAATAGTGTGTCCACACAAGTGTTTGAATTATTTTTATATTTCGTGTGATAAGAGTGAGCTGTCCTCCTTCATGTCTGTACTGGACAGGTCATAATGCTTTCCTGTCTCAGAATATTACTTCTGGTTATCTTTTATGAAATACTATGCCAGATTAAATAAATGGAAATGTAAATAGAGAACAGAACACTGTCAGCCAGTTCTTTATGCATTACATTCTAATGGAAGTGGTTGCTTTGAGCAGACGCTAAGTTCATCTCCTTGGCATCTCACACAGAGAGGTGGAGCAGTTAACTTTCTTCTCTGAAAGTTATTGATAGCATTAGTGTCTTTCAGCAGGCCACTTGTCTGTTTGTCCATCCAAAGGCCCAATTTCAGATCCTCCTGTGTCAGAGGAACCTCAGTTGAGTGTGTGGGACTGCTGGGGAAATGCTTTTCTTTTTCCTGGGAGTCTCCTCTATAAGGATCTGTTCGTCTGGACTGCAGTCCTGGAAACAAGAGGCGCTGCTGTCTCGAGGTATTGACTGCGGTTCGGGTATAGTCCGAGTGCTGGAGGTGCAACTAATGATCCAGGAAGTGGGGGAGCCAAGGAAGAGTGTGCTGGCAGGCAGATTTGCAATGGGCTCGGTGTATCTTCCAGCCCAGCCGTGAGGTGAAGGGCCAGGAAGGTGCTGCTACCCATCAGACACTTCAGTGACCCCAGTATCTATTTGCCCCTCTGCTGGAGTCACTAACCTGGGCTCCCCAGTCCAATTGGGAGAATACTGCATGCTGGGAAATGACCTGGCAACCCATGGTGTCCACTGACAGCAACTCTGCATACAAAGGTGTTGCTGACGGATCAAAAGCTCGTTGAATTACAGGAAAACAATGAATATAATGTAATTTGTCTTTTAAAGTTAAAATGACATAAAAATCAGTGTGAACCATAGAGCTTAGTTGGAGAAAAAAATAACACCGTGTTGTAAACAGTGTGCTTGACGTTGCAATGATACCAATTTGTTTGTTTGATTTTCTCTAAAGCCAGAATGGGGTCTTGGAAAGAGACAGGAACAGTTTTTCCTGTAAAAGATACACAAGTTTTGTTCTTGTACTTATTAAAAGCAACATAACACCATTTTGCACCAGTGTGCAGCGTTCTAATGATTTCTCCCATCTCTTCTCCCTGCATTGTGAGCTGCTGCAGATGCTGCTGTAATGATGCGGAAGGCTCTGACAATCAAACAGAATGGGTGAAATTAGTAAAAATTAGTTTCTCATTACCCCCCTCATTGCTTCCGTGAGTAGCCGGCATTCCGAGTAATTAGAGAGTGAACGGAGAGTTGCTCTTGTAGTGTGTTCTTTTCACGGTCAGGCAGTCTAGCAGCAGCAGTGGAGGTGGAGGTGGGAGAGGCTGCACACATGCATGTTGGATCTTCGTCTGTCATCGTTCTCAGAGTGACCCCCCCCCCACACACACACCAATTTCCCCAGCTTTTGTCCCCCGTTCTTTCCCCACCGCATCTGCTGCTAATTGAAGAACAAGCGCCGTCTGATGTGGGATGGCGAGGTGTCGCTCTGTCTCTGTTGGTGATTCATTTTCGGGCTTATTCATGGCTCTGCCATCTTGCATTTTCATACCGCTAAACATTTTTACGCTCTTTATATGGTCTCTGGGGAGCTCATTATTGTGTGAAATGTGGAGAGCATGGCAGGGTGCATTTATTCTGACCTGAACAGCATTCATCTATCTTTTGATGAAAATTACTCACTAAAGTAGTTCTGCATTGCTTCACGTATGTGTCTTGGTTGCTAACTTTTTGACTTCTCAAGTACAGGGTTAGTCATACAGTAAATATGTTTTTTTAACTTGGCTTTGGGAACCTTTCCAAAGATGGATGTGGTTGTCCTAAAACAAACTGAATGTCTAATTTCATTATGGTATGAAGTGCTTTAACAGACTCTCTAGGAAAGAGTTTTGTTAATCTGAGAGCAAATTACTTTAAATTCATTTATTGAACTGACACACTTCCCCCAAGCATCTTACCTGTTATTGAGCAACTTACAGTGATTTATCCATTTATAGAGCTGGATAGTTTTCATAGTATCAATTAAAGGTAAGTACCTTGCTCAAGGTTATTACAGTGGGAGATGGGATTCAAACCTATGCAGTTCAAGTGGAAGGTGACTACTCTCCTCAACTACACTACTTGGTTCACCAGTTTAAGGTGAAACCTTTCTCGTGGAAAAAGTATTTCTAGAGACTGATCAGCCATCTATTTGTATGTGCATCGACTCCTTAATTCTTTATTACTGTTAATGTTGTGCTTGGCTTGTCAGTGGAGCCATTGCTTTCTTGGGGTCTGCTTTGAAGTTGTGCAGTTGATACCGAGTTAAAATTTGTCTAGACATTTGTCTAGAACCTTCACTTTGCATTTAGAAAAAAAGGCCACTTTGTTGTACCTGCTGCCTTTTTAATAGTTTAAACAATCTCTAAAAAGTGGTCAGTATTGATCAGGGACATGTACTGATTTATTTTTAGGCACTACTGTGATTTCCTTTCCACCTCCCCATCCTACAGAGATTTGGACTGGATAGGACTGTAATTGCCATCTCGTTTTCCATTTCAGGGATTAGTTTGTAGGCTAATGTTCATAGGACAATCCAGCAGTAAACAAACATCAAAAAAGTTGAGGCCCAAATAGACACTGGAGGTGTTTGTGGTGGGTGAGCATACGGATGATTTTCTATGTTCTGTTACTCCTGGAAGTCCAGTCAGAATGGCAGGAAGATCTTCACAGTTTTAGTAATCATCAAACCTCTTAAAGCATTCAGTAGCCCAGCGAGGTGTGTATGAATGAGGGCATCAGTTAACATTCACTGAGAAAAAAGACTGTGAACACTGCAAAATGCATGAAACGTGAATCCGCAGGCATGGGAAAGCTATGTGTAAGAAAGAGGGGTCTCAGCACACTGCAGGTGAGCAGGTAGTCAGACTTCACATTGTTTTATATTTCTGCCAGCACACTGATCAATACACAGTCATCTTTCTTTTTATTTTTTTCCTCAGAACATAAGAAAGTATGCGCTGACCTCACATGGTTCATCTCGCACTGGTCTCTGAAGGCATACTACAATAGCATGTTTACAAACACATTTCCTTACAGAGCACCTTGCCTGGTTCCTCTAAGATATTGATCAGTGAGGAGGATGAGGTGAAGCATTCAGTGACTTAAAATAAAGGATTTTCGTGATATTACTTGTCCCTGAGAGGGATGCCAATAGTTTTGATTTTCTATCCAGACTGGGCTGATGTGGTGAAGAAAGCTGAAGAGCTGTCCTTGGTGCGACAGAGGGCTTGATGTCTACCAACACACAGTGCGAATGCGGAGATGCTCTGTTTATTGCAGCCTCTGATGAGGCAGGGCAAGTAGAAGTGGGAATCAACTTGTCATACACTAATCTCTTCGGATCCATCAAGACACAGTACCATGTATGACATATGGAAAATAAACTAGTTGATTGAAACCCATCAACAAGGCATATTTATTTCCAAGTTTTTTTTTTTTTTTTTTTTTTTGGTCAGCCGCACAAAGCAGAAATGGCCCAGGATGTGTTCCAGCAAATAGTTCAGTCCCGTAAACTGAGAAACCACTTCAGCGGTTTCCCTGCACTGTCTACATCAGTAGCAAATGAAGAGTGAAATATATTCGCTCAATACTCGGTGTCTTGTTAAATATTTTATGAGGTAAATACACAGATCAGCTTTTCATTTCTGAATATTTTTGTGAATATATAGTATGTTAAACTGCATTACAACAAATATTTTTATGTACAGTCCCCTACAGTTTGGGGTGAGAATAACTAGGACAAACCAAACTGATTTACTCAATTTTCTTTTCAGCAAGTGAAAGATGTGCTCAATAGAATTATTCTACTTCTTCCTAATAAAGTACTTGGTTAATTATTACGGTATATTTTGGGTCATTGGCTGCAGGATGAATTTCTGCCCAGTGATTACAGAGGCGTATTTTGGACATGGACAGACCAGATGTTTTTGTACGCTTCAGAATTTGTTCTGCTGCTACCATTGTAAAGACCAGAGACCATTTCTAGTGGCAGAAATGCCCCTGGGATCTGTCAGTGACCACAACCATGCTCCAAGGGTGTGATGGTATGCTTAGGGTCATGTGCACTTCTATACTTTGGCACAGGGTTAGTCTTGTCGTTCTGTGAACACAGTTCTTGCTGCTGTACTTTGTATTTATGCATCTCTGCTAACTTTGATTTGGTTTTTCTAGTTTAGTGTTGAGTTTTGCATTTCCTATTGAAATATTTTGCATTTTCTAACTGAGATGGGGTAGCATGGTGGCTCAGTGAGTAGCATTGTTGCTTTACAGCACCTGGACTAGTTTATGTGTGAGTTTACATGTTCTCTCCGTGTCTGTGTGGGTTTCCACTAGTTACTCTGGTTTCCTCTTACAGTCCAAAGACGTGATTCAGGTTAACTGGTCATTCTAAATTGCCTGCGGTACGTGTGTGTGTGGTCATGACATCTCCAGCAACCATGTGTTGGAATGGCATTGCATCCAGGGGCAGTTTCATGGCCTTGCACCCTTTTGTTTCTGGGATAGGCTTCGGGTTGCTGAGACCTCACCCTACTCATGGTAAAATGGTTAAGAAGAGTAGTAACTGGGATGCAGTACATACACCCATATACACAACAGGTTTTTCTACTATTTTATGGTTTTTATGGATAGTCTTAAGAAAATAAGACTTTCTTTAAAATTAGAAAGTTAATTTTAAAGACTTTCTTTAAAATTAGCTTTTGTTGTCTTTTATTCCCCCATTGCTTATCTGATCTGACTATTTTAGTGGAGTAGTTCAAGGTAAGTATCTTGATTAAGAATACAAAGGCAGGTGCAGGGAGTGGGCATCAATGCAGCAACTACTACAGGAGCCACTGCTCCAGACACAGTGGTGCCTTCTACTGTAGTAGTTTCTGCAGATCGTTTCACGGTAGTGTTTTCTTCCTGACATGGCATTACGTACCAATGACTTTGCAATAACTGGCATGGCAATAGCCACTCTGCTTGCCCTTGTTCTGTTAGGAATTTTCTATACTTGCTTTTGTTTATTTATCATCAATAGCTTTCCTGTATTAAAAATTTTGTCCTGTTTTCCTTTTTAAGCTTTTCCAAAACCAGAGGTCAGCCGACTAAGGATGCGGCAAAGGCTGAAACTATCTACTTTGTCAGCTCTTAATGTCCTCACAGGTATTTTACCACAGAGCAGCTATGTTGGCCACCTGGCTCAGCTATTTGCCCCAGTACTAAAACTCCAATGAAAAGGAGACCGGGACATAAATCACTCTGTTCTGACATGACAACATTCATACTGTGAGCAGAAACATGATCTGACTTTCTGTAGGTTTATTTTAATCTAAAATACACAGTTCATTAACGTGCAGCAAAATGTGGTATTTTGCTTAGGAGTCCAAACAATTATCCTGTTTTCTGTATCTGCAAAATGAAAGGCCAGACCTTTCAGACCAGTGTATTCTGCAGCTGCCGTGATGATGGCTCTCCTGCAGGTCACAATTAATTGAGTCTGTGTCTGTCATGGAGCTCTTTCACAGGATGCCACTGCTCAGGGCTTTGCTGGTTTTAAGGCTCTGGTCAGCTGGACACAGACAAAAATAGACCTGAGCCCTTCACCCAAAATCTTTAAGCTATTTAATCTCAAACCCACTTTACAGATGATATATTTAATTTTACCTGAAGAGTCCGGGAAACACATTTGTGATATATTTTTTTATGCTTATGATTTAAACCAGTTTGGAAATAACTCTGACATACCTGTTTTTCTGCCGGCATGCTGAGGAGGACACATTCTTGCCCATCCAGCTATAATTATCGCACACTGTGCAGCAGAAACGGCCACTATGCTGTCTCATACCCCGGAATTCTTTCCGTTCTCAACATCATAGTTTAGGCCAGGAGTCTGCAGAGACAAAAAAAGAGCCAGAGTCCAGTGGGTGTTTATGTTTCCCGCAGTGGCCTTCCTTGGCACCCTCTGTCAACATTGCCCAGCATGCAAATGATCACACAGTCAACACACAATATAGACAACAACGCGAACATGTCACCTAGCAGACTCCTTCCTTTTTTATGTGAGTCTGAGATTTGTTTCAGTGGAAATGCCTACGAGACCTGTGATAGGTGACACAACTGCAACTCGACGCATCCCTCTCGTGGAGCCAGCAACGTGTCGTGAGTCAGATATGAGTTAACAGGACCTCCCTTGTTCTGCTGGACACATCGATGCGGGGACACAGGTGTCTGTGTGCTTTCTACGAACAGAGCCCATTGTGGGACACACCACACCGCAAGTCTAGTACTTCCACTTCGGTAGCCACCGGCTCCTCACATCACATCCTGTGGTTTCTTGGTAACAGATAATTTGCCGAGGATTATTTCCAATTCCTGCCATATGTGGTTCCAGTGTGCCTTGCAGAGTGACACTGGTGGTTAGTATTTTATGCACTTAATTGTTTGGGCATTTACATGTACATCACTGAAGTTGGAGTTATAGAGTTATCCCTTTTATTGAAACAGACTAATGTACCAATGCTTTGCAAAGTGGATTCTTGTAATGAGATGCACTTGTGATTAATGTAGTGTACAAGGTAATAAAACTGGAATTTGAAAATTTAAACGGTCTATTCCTGAGGGCTGTTTACCTTGTGATGTCGGAGTGAGATGACCACAGGTCGACCATGGAGTGTTTAATGTCAGCAGTGTGGAAAGGCAGTGGCTTGGTTTAAACGCAGTGAGCGGCTTTACTTCATCCATTAGGCTGCCAAAGAGCACAGGCAGCACGAATCGCCTTTGGTTCCGG
This sequence comes from Arapaima gigas, assembly GCA_900497675.1. NCBI lineage: Eukaryota > Metazoa > Chordata > Actinopteri > Osteoglossiformes > Osteoglossidae > Arapaima > Arapaima gigas. Next base: position 221,095 of record UFQX01000015.1, read on the forward strand.
AACTGTCTGCACATCTTTGCATGCTTACGCATCATAAATCCAGCGGATATCAGTTTTTCATAATTGATGGTGCAATATAATCGCAGTCCTAAAGGAGGGTGGGTTGCTTTCTGCTTTGCATTGACAGATGATACTCAAGGTTTTAAACACTAAATAGAGGTCATTTTGGCTCTTGTACTGAGTGGTAATCCTTGAAAAGAGCGGGTCATTATGGCTTTTTATTGGCAAACTGCCCTGAGAAAACCAAGAGCCATTCCTTCGAGAGACGGTCCTCTGTGATATTTACACATTAATAAAGAACCAGTGTGAAGGAAACGGAAGTCATGCGTAATGTTAATTGAGGTGGAGACTGAGAAACGGTTTATCACATCGCTGAATCCGAGCCCAAAGGGTGTCCAACTTTGTTGATGTTTGCTATATCTTAGGTTTGGCACTTGGTGCTGCAATGAAGCGAATGGGATCACTCACAGTGTTGCTCTTAGAATGTTTTGTGCTCAGACTCCTCTGCTGGACATTTAAGGAGAACGCTCAGAAAACTGGTGGCCAGGCTTCAAGCCCACCCACTTGATTGTTGAATTACACATTTTTCTCACAAGTTCTGTTTGTGCTTAGCAAACACAACATGGACCGGATGAGCCTCTGTGAGACAATGTGATCAAAAGCCAATGTGCTCGACAGTTTAGATGCTGTTTGGAGTGGCCTTCCTGCTCACAGTACTCCTTCTGGCTCTTGTAAAGCTGTGAAAAGCACACATTTGCTTTCACATAGTGTCATTGTTTTAATCAACTGTATCCTTCCACAAAGTCATTTTCTAGGTTTGGTCATCACATGTTTGTTTATGTAAGGACTTAAATATACACCCTGACATTACTATAATGGAGAGACAGAATCTTTTATTTAATCTGTCTGGTTGTTCCTTGATTATATTTTAGATGATTCCTTTGTACAAATTAACTTAAAACATGTAAACAGACTTTACAGTAATAGGACAAATACTAAATGGATGCATTACAACTGTGGTTAAGACAATGTGACCACCAGAGCTGTGCTTGCAGAAAGATAAGTGGGGAGGTTTAATATCAGAAACATAGTAAAAAGGAGGGAGCGGAATCCCCCTCAGCCATCATTATGTGACCATTGAGAGTAGAAACTGTGGGCAATACGAGTCTCTACATGGAATTTGACTGTTGGAGGCCGTCCAAGCATATTAAAAGCGTCATGAGAGAAGAAGATATTGTCCTCCTCAAAGCCATCCTGCTTTCAGCAAGAGCAGATAGAGACCCGTGTGCTGTGTGCTGTTGTGCCACAGAAAAGCAGTGGCTACAACACAAAACAGTCTTCTGAAGAAACAAGATGAGGAAGTAGCAAACTTGTAAAAACGTTAATTAAAGTGAAGCACATGTCTGCTCGCATCGGCTCTTGAGGGTGCAATAATTTGAGCACTTACAGGGGTACCTGGTGAGATCAAGGTTGACCCAGTGGAGCACTCGGTTCAGGGATCATTGGTTTCTGGTCCATTTATGCTCATTATTACTCTCTTGATCACTTGCACTTGTGCCTATACCTATTTACTCTCGTTCTTTGGTTAATGTCAAACCAACATGTGGAGATTGTGTGACTATCGGGATATTTGCTGATTATATGAAATATAATGTATTGGTTACCGGAAGGAAATGCTTGTGTGAGAGTACAGGGTTGAGAGTTGGGTGAACCTGGAATGACTGGTTGCTAGCTTAGCTTCAACGGGAAGATGTCAAGAGAAATATCATGAGGGAGTGGCAAAGCTCACGATTCCTGTAGCAGATAATCTGTGCCTTTCCCACGTTGATCTTAATTTTTAGCAGAATTTTAACTGATTCAATAAAAACATTGCTGAGGGGAAGGAAGAGAATGGCTGTGATATGGTTGTGTGGTTTTGAGGGCATCACAATAGTGAAAGAGCATCAAAGATATCAGGATGGGGACACTAAAAAGCCCAGCACTTGATCACTGTCCGAAATGGATTACAAGATAGACACTATGTGCTAAGAATTTAAATGCTGTTCATAGCACAAAGTAATTATGCATGGCACAGGCCTGGAAAACGTCCAGCGGGAGAAGATTTAGGCACTGAATTCATCATCATCATCATTGTCGTCATCAGTGCCGACCAGCCCTTTAGGGAGTGCAAATGAGGAAGGCTGATAGGATGTCTGGGAAAGGACCAGTGACTGTAATCAGATCTGGGTGAGGTAGCAAACGGTGCATCAAATCCTTCCAGACATTTGATAAATATATAACCAAATTATGGTACACAAATTTTTGATGCTGCACCTTTGCGCAAAATTACACACATTAGATAGGAGGCGTAAATAGTGGCTGTCACTCAAGAAGAGAAGCAAGGTTAATGCTCCCTTTGAAACTACAGGAAAAACAATTTAAATAGGGAAGCATTTCTTTGTTTTCCCTGGATTCACTGTTGCAGCTTTTTGAATGTTGAGTGGCACCTGTCAAATTTCATTTAGACTGTCCTTTCTTGTAGATGCAGAGCTTTGCTTTTCCTGCCGCTACAGCAGAACAGTTTCCTGCTGCAGTAGCATTAATATGACTTGCGTCCATTTGGGACCTCAGACTCTTTACATCCATCTTCACTTCCATCTCGCCTTGACTTGCTACTCCCCCCTGTTACCTACCTTTCCTTCAGAGCTGTGCCTTCATAGCAGTCTGGCCCTGTTAAAAGGTTATCACAACGCTGCAGAGTGTCTGCGTCTCCTTCCCCTCGGGAGAGTTACATTTTCTGTCCGGTCTGCGGACATCGCCAGGTTAGTGGGTCTGCTGGAGCCAGTATGCAAGGGCCAGGGTGAACCAACCTTAAAAACAGCGTTTCATTTGCCCCACCTTTTGTTTTCCAGACATACGTTTCCAAGACGTCTTTGAGAAGGCATTGCCTCTCCTTCCTGCTTTATTATTTATGAAACAGATAGCAGTAGTAGGGATGCCGGTAAACAAAGTGGAATCCCCATGCTGTGCAGAGTTGCACAGCCAGGTATCCTGCTGCTTTATTATTCCAAATAACTGAGATCAGGTTTTGCTGTATTGCTTGCTACATATTCATCCTAGCCAGAAGCCATTTAATCTGATATTTGCATAATTGAAAATAAAAAAGCAGGTCACAAATGTGATGATTTACTTGTTACCTTTATGTATTTCTTACGTTCTTAATAACAGAGATTTGAATGTTATGTTATGCATTTTTGCTCCCTTTTCCCCTGGAGATTATCTCGACTTGAGTGTCAGAGCAGTTGCACATGTGGTTTGAGGGGAGTGGAAGGACTGTTGACTAATCAAAAGGCTACATGCTGAACAGGCAGTCTTCATCGACAAAGTGAAATGTTCATTCTCAGCAAATAACACGGTTTATCAGATAACAAATGTGAAAAGAATGAAAGTGTATGTTTTAGATGAAGTATCATTATCTCTTGGTGTCTGACCACGTCAGAGATGATTGTCTTGTTTTCTTTACGTGTGTCAATACCTCCCTTCTAAGGAGCTAAATTGCTCAGCCCGCATTCAGATCACTGAGAAGTGAGTCAGATGGTAAAGGTTGAACTGTTAGCCTCATGCTCCTACTATCCTCCTGGATTAAAGCCAGGGTCTCCAGAAAACCCTGGTATATGTGAGAAGGTTGAGGTTTAGGGTCAGCCATACTCTATTTTTCTAACCACGGGGTACTTTGGTCATAGCCATGGGACCTTCTCTATTGGGATTGACTGACAGGTTTCCAGTTAGAGGTTTGCCAAGGTCAAGACCTGCTTCTCTGACATGACTAATTGGAGCTGTTGATTTGGCCCTTGGGCTGTCAGAAGCTCTGGTGTGTTGAGCAGGCAGCAAACTTGACACTCTGTCTGCACCTTTACCTTTGTGGGAAAGAGCATGTTGAGCCAAGGGAGACTTAGTTCATCAGAACCACAGCACCCTTTAGAACTCATCATTGTAGGACGTTACCATCAGCCTACCTGCATGTTAATGGTGGTTAAGATTGTGGCAGCAGTGCCCAGACACCTGGAGCAGTGAGTGAACTATGCACAACCAAAACATGCATACTACATGCAGTTTACATGATCACAAGTAAAGAAACTAAAGGGCAAGGTCCCAGGACAGCATGTGAAAAAATGGCATAATAATAATAATAATAAGAAGAAGAAATGGCAGCTGATTTTAGTAAACATGCATGAGCAGATGGCACTTTGTATGGATGCACTGCTTGGATTTATGTCCAGTGGCAGGAATCACAAAGGTGCAATGGTAAAAGGGCGGTCTGCCTAAAGGTATTATTTTGCCATATCTGGAACCTAACATCCCACAAAGATGTTAAGGGTTTCAGCTGAATGGGGCAGGGCCATGACTTGCATTAAAAACTGGTTCTTGCTGTAGTGTAACAATCCCACCTCGTAGCACGTTCAGTCGTAGGTGCCATTCCTTTCACTAAGACACGCAGTGGAGACCTGGCTTTCTAGTGGTCTCGAGCCATGTAGGTACAGATGTAATGAATTCTGAGCAGGTCCCGAAAGACATGTGCTGAGCTCACTCCATCTCAAGGTGCCATGTTGGTGCTGCTGGGTGGGTTGTGAGGTCTAAATGTTGAGTCTTTTGAGAGAAGTTACTGTGCTTCATTTAAATGTGAACCGGTGATCTTGCGAGTATCATTTGCTATAGTTCAGATTTAATGGCTTGGATTTTTCACTTTATCACAGGTTAGCAGGTGCTCTTTTGTCCACACAGATTGAAAAAGGACACAGCTTTTTGCAGCCCTTTAAAGAACTGGATGTTTTCACTATGATGATTTAGATGAAGTGACTGTCTTTAGCACATAGTAGCATTGTCCAAAACACAACCCTGCGGTCTTCAGGTTACAAATCCATTTCTTGTTGCACCCCTTCAGCAGCTAGCCTCCTGTTCACTTATGTTCACCTTGTATTGTTATTTTTCAGCTCACTTTCAGAACGCAGAGCACTGTGCTCTGGAAGTGTCATGTCAACAGTTTGTATTGCTTGGGTTTGACTTTTATTAGCCGGATACATCTTTCCATGCAGGTCCTTAGCAGAGCCTGTTTGTTGTTGTCCTGCCTGTCACGGAAGTCATTATACTGGGACATTGTGTCGACATTTTAGCCTCTGCCTGCCTTTAACAATGGCCCTGAAAACAAGGGAAATTGGGAGGTGTACTGACGTGCCCAAGGAAATTCCATTACATCAGCTTGATATTACTGAACTGTTTTTTAGTCCCTAGCATCGATCATACCCTGCAAGTCTTCGGGGGGGATGTCATTAGGAACAATTTACCACTGTGTGACCCCCAGGCTGGGTGGGGCTTGACTGGCAGGTAGGTGGGCAGCACTCCTAGGGAGAGGGATGTGGGGATGGTGTACATCATGCTTATGATGCCCTGAGAGGCAAATGAGACTGGAGCCACATGTACCACACAGTCACATGCATATGCAACATGCCTGAACAAAAATGTAAAATTCAGTTCTCAACAAATAACCAGAGTTGTTGTTACACATAAACTGAAGAAAAACAAATAAGTGCTACTATCATTTTCTTCTGTCTGTAGAATTGGAACATTATAAGTAAGTCAACCAGTGACAACAGTAATTTAAACTGTTTGGTGACAACACAGCTTTGTTGGTTCACAGCTATACATATTAAAAATAATATAAAGCACCCATTTAATGCACATCCTTCTAATGTAGATGTAAAAGTTTTATGGCAAGAGTTGTGTCTAACTTAGCTCCATCAAAGAATGAGCATAATTTCTGTTGGAATACACGGCATGAGGGGGCAGAAAGTGAGAACTGCAGTAGTGGTGTTCATTTTGCAGGATGCTGCAGCATCTATACAAACACTGGGAACTTTGTCTCTTTACAGTGGACATTGTAACAAACAACTAAAACTGTAAAACATTCAGCATATCATTATATACTAATTGTGGCAAAATTCACAACCCACTAAGTGTCCTTGCTGGTTCTGTTGCACATACATTTGCAGATACACAACCTGATTTTCCTCTTCTGCATGTGACCCTGTAGGAACGAACGTGATATTAAATGTTCTTCATTGGCTCCATGCCATCCATGCGGATTACTCTCTGCAGCTAAACTGTTGTGGGCTTAACTTTGCCACCTGCTCAACAACAAAAGGCAACAAAGAAATGTAAGATCTCGCTAAACATCTGCCATTATAACTGCCTGTGATGGTCACTCTTGAGAGACTCCCATGGAATATGCCTTCAAGTCGAATCATAAATTCAAAATCATAGTTCATGCACCATATACCCTAAAACTGCATACACCCTACAAATGCAATGATTTAGCAGTGTAGTGTTGGCCAAAAACTAGATTGTGGTTTCAAGCGCGTGGGCTTAGTTTTATACAGTATGTTGCTCAGGACAAAGTCTTTCTGTAATGGGATGTGAACCCATTCACTCAGTGCCACTGTGTGCAGGAACACAACATTATCTGAAGCCGTCATTTTTTTAAAACTTATTTCACTGTTAATCACTTCTTCGACTATGGGAGTCCAAACTTCCTCTCGATGCCCCTGGTGCTCGACATTTCTTCTCTGGAGCTGGTGCTCGACGTCACTTGGAAAGCTTGTCTAAAAGGGAAAGAGTGAAAACTGAAAGTCTGACCAGTGATGACACACTGCACTTTTTACTTTGCTTTAATAGTGCTCTGACACACAAGGACAGTGGTGCTAATGGATAGATGGCTGCAGGCTGCCGGAGTTCTAACGGCTTATTCAGAAGGCCTGGCTTCTCTGGAGCAGCGTGTTTTACAGGATTAGGGTTTGGAAATTGATTTAAAGGTCGGGAGTGGAGATAGCGCCGGTGGCCCCCACAACGGGTTGCGCAAGACACATCCCGTGCTTCTGTCTCCTTTCCTCTTTTTCGTGTATGAAGGTCAGTGGAAACGATCGATTGTGCAAAGTGCTTCTGGTACCGGACCTTTTGTGGGCAGAGCCTCTGTCCCGGTGGTCAATTCACGTTCTCAAAGTCATCCAGGTTTCAATGGCTCCAGCATTGTTCTCCGGCGGGCAATCAAATCAGACACGGGTGATGTTTGTTATTTATGAGCCGTGACATTGACTTCGAAAGATGCGTGATGTGAATTTGCCAGTGGTTCAGAGGTGATATCCATGTCTTCAGTTTGAATAATTCTGTTTGAGGGTTTGCCTGGTCAGATCTCAGCCCTTTCCAGACAAGTACTTCTTTTACATTTTTTATTTTTGTACTTAATCTTCTTCAGGAGCTTGTCACTGCTTTATTCAGGTGTGCGCTGAATATATGGATGAAAACACACCTACATTCCCCATCCCATCTATGCCCTCCCACTTGGGTAAATGATTAGACCAGGTGAATGTAGTCCTTTTAGAAAAAGATTCTGGCAAAGCCCCCCCACACATTTTGCGTGAAATAATTGAAATGCATTTTAAAGGGGGAAAAGCGAGGGCCCCTTGTAGCAGTAACAGCTGCGTCACTATCGGCAGTGACACCTTGAACAATGGCGTCAGTGATTCTGAGCGCTCTGTGTCAGCAACCCTGCCTGCGGCGCTCCCAGAATGTTCCAGATCCACTGCAATGGCTGCAATGCAGCGACAACAATCCGACTAGCCTAATGGAACTAATTTCATCTCGCCTTTCATCCCACATCAATCCTCTGTTCCTGCTCCTGCTACCTTTCGCTTTGCAATCACGTTTCATGTCTGTGTGATTCATTCTACTCAATAAGCTCCGGTGTAAGCCGATTTGTCCAACTTCCCCCTTTTCCTTTTCTCTTCTTCCTTTATTTAAAATGTCTTTGTAAGAGGTCCATTGTGATTTGCCGAGGAAAACCTTGGGAGGACATTTTTCTCTGGGCATTTTGTGCGTAAACACGAGCAACTTGCTTTCCTGGTCGTCTTTGGTTTGAACAAATGATCTGGTATGGAGTTAGTGCCGCAGTTTCTAACCATGATAAACTGAGTAAGGCCAGGAATGTGGACATCAAAGAGTTTTTTTTTTTTTCTGCAGTTTCTTTCAATGGCTGTTTTCCTTGGCTAATTCCAGTAATTTTCTTGCATTGTTTTGGTAAGAAGGGAATAGGCAATTGTTTACAGAAATACAGAAATCTATTTTTGAGGCTGTTAAGCATCACTGAGTTGATGTCAGCTCTTGATGACCACATTGATTGACTCTAGATTCTTTTGTCCTCCATCTGAGTCCTTAGTGTTGAAGGCTGGTGTTTCCATTGTCACTGTGATTGAGTCCATCCATCTGGTTGGTGGTGGACCTTCTGTTCTGTTGCTTCCAAATTTCTCAAGCATTATGGTTTTTACAAAAGAGTCTGATGTTCTTGTGATGTCTCCATCATTTGTCTTTCTAAAAGGAATTCTAGCCTGACTTGATCTTATATCCATCTATCTGTTCGCCTGACTGTCCGTGGTATCCTTAAAAGTATCATCAAAATGAAGTTTTAAAAGTAACAAATAAAATACAAACTTCAGAAAAACTATTTAAACGAGGGTCTGTAGTTTTCAGATTTATCCTATTTCTCTGTCCATCCATCTATCTTAAAGACGTAGATTAAACCAAATGCGGCAAGTTAAATAAGTTACCTGAACTAAAGGTTTCCAAGTAGAATACTGAAAAACTACATAAATGTTGAACACAATAAACTAAACACAGTTGTTCTGGGTTAGAGAACTGAATGAGTTGAAAAATGTGAGCGTGTATCCCATATACACACATACATGTCACTTTAATATATTATTGTACATATGTCTGTCACATTCATCTTATTACAATTATAGAGTTCTTTGCTGTTTCACTAAGAAACAGCCAACAGCAAAGACGTCAGTCATTTATTAAAAGGACAGCAATATTTATTGCCTTAGACAATGAACACTGCACCGGAACATATATACAAAAAGAATTGAGGGGTTCTGATTAAAATTGATTTTCTGCCGCTTGGGAAGCAAGAAATCAAAAAATATTTTCTTGCATATCTATGAAACAGAATTATTCAGTTGACATTGAAGCCTGTTTGATAAACAATTAAATCCCCTTTACCCAAAGACAAGGTGACGGGGAACAAGATTCATTCTCCTCTCCCTGTGTGGCTCCATCCAAATTAATAAACGGTTTATGGATTTTGTGTTGTTATGCTTGATACTGAGAAAGTACTCCATTCTTAAGATGCTGTTAAGACAGGGGTATGGATTGTTTGTTTATTGCTGGCAGTAAATATACATTGGAGAGAGATGTCAAGATTACCAACTTGTTTGGGTCAGAAGGCAGGTTCCAAATTTCTGTCCTGCAGGGCCGGGTACACTGAAGGCCTCTGGTCTGAGCTGCATGGGATGGTAATGATTTTACGTCTTTATCAAGCCTTTTATTTACCCTTTACTTAAGACAAAACATCTTCCGTCTTCCAGTAAACTAGTCAGGACGGCTTGGTCATAGGAGTTGGGCTGGACTGTCTGGAGGAAATAGAATCTGGAAAGATACTAAACAAATTCTTTGACATCATGTGCAATGACTCATTCTTTACACACCACCCTGGCTTAACATAGGAATACTGTTAGAAATAGACAGATCTATTCACATTGTTCCAAGGAGCCCTGCCTGAGGTCATTTCTGCCAGCGGCCATCAGGCTCTATAGTGAGTTCTCATGCTGTCAGCATGTTACTAACCTTTTATTTTTCCAGTAGTACTGAGGTGTCTGTTTTGTTTTGTTTGTTTGATCACTGTATACATATATGCATTGCTAGCTGTGATATTCCTTTACTCCAGTATAATTCCAGTGTCTTCTGTCACTGCTATTTGTTCTTGTCACAGATCAATAAAGTCTTTATGTAGGCATGCTATTTATTTATTTGTTTGTACTATTCTAAAAGTGTTTACTCCAGTGTAATTCCATGGCTGTCATGTGGTTTGTATGCTGCTTTACCATCACACAAGTTACTTTGAGTAACAACGTAAAAAAGTAATAGTTTATATCTGGCTATCTATCTAAGTGCATGGAGGATTGTAGTATGATCACTGGTGCTATTTTCAGTAAAGCTCCATCTAAGGCAATGTGTCTGGAACTCAGCAAACTAAACAGTTAGTGCTTTAGACATTTAATGAAGATCATAAACATCAATGTATCATCCAACAAAACAAAAATTACACTACAACAAAAACACCCTTGGTAGTAAAGCTGGGTTTAGTAATTGCTAAGTAGTTAGCTAGAAGTAAAATATATTGCGTTTAGGCCTGGAAGTCTTCTGTGATTTTTCAGTACTGTTGTTTTCATCTAGGTGCTTTTTAGTTATGTGTGTATGGTGGTGGAGGTGGGGGAGAGGAGTCTTCCTCACACAGGCCCCCCACACACACACATACACACATACACACCAGGCTGAATGCTGATTTATACCTATACAAAAGAGCACCGGTAAGAAGTAATCCATCTGTTTGTCATGTGTCGCGCTGAGACCTTGAGTTTTTCCAGTCCTGCTACAGCATCCATCAACAGGGGATCGCCCAGATGTTTCAAGTCTTAAATTGTACCAGCAGTCAGAAGTTTTAATGCATATTTTAATTTTTTGCTGTTTTACTTCCCCTTGTGCGTGATGCAACTACATAAAGTCTACACGCAACCATAGCGCTATTTCTTTTGAGCCTATGTGTTTTTAGGCTGAGGTGCTTTGTACCTCTTTTAAAACTTTGTTTCTGGCTTTTGGCTCTGCAAGCTGCAGCATGTTACAGGTGTTGCTACTGATAATGTCAGTGGAAGTAAACAAGTGCACTTCATACCCTGGCATCTCCAAGACCAAGATTATCTTATTATTTCTCAAGAAAACAGTCAAATCTCTTGGTGAAGGCTGTACAAATTTTTGCTTCATTAACAAAGCCCCCCTTCAAAGCTTTAGGTGTGTTATTACCATTGTTGAGGGGCACTGTATGGTGAGTATAAAATGTGTCTGCACAGTTGGCTTGTTCCTGCAGGACCTGCGATGCAGGCAATGCCTCTGGTTAGCAAATGCATGTTGATGTTGTGTCATTATCTTTGTTTTTTTTCCCCTCCAATATAAAAGCAAAAAAAAAAATCAGTAATTCATTTGAGGCAAAAGATTATAAATTGAGTTTGCGGCAGGCAACATAATGTTATTTAGATTTCTGTGTACGAAGACCTTGTTCCAATTCCCATCAGCCATGTGACAGAATCAAATGTGAATTTGAGCTGATAAAAGAAAATTGGTTTGTAATATGTGATGCTTAGGAGACTGTTCTTCCGTGTGTGTGTGTGTGTGTGTGTGTGTGTGTGTGTGGGACGATGTTTTAATTAATAGAGCTGGAATGATAACAATATTCCCTTCTCGGAATGACGCAAGTTAATAGGGTAATTGCTCTTTTTCCTTTACTTTCCAGAATGTTCCTCTCCTGTTATATTTGTTGCTACTTCTCCATTGCAAATGTGCAGTTTTAAATAGTTTTGAGGTATCCAGCTGCAGGTGAGGGGACCCTGATACCACCAGTCAGCCCCACATCTGGTCTCATAGCACCCAAGCCCAAATAAGAAGAACCAGATCGTTTCTTCCCTAAAAAATTAATTTAGCTGTTCTTCGTTTTCACATTTGACACCACATTTGGGTGCTGGACACTGACAAGGGTATGAGAAATCTGTTTTCCTCCCATTACTGTCTTTCTCCATGGTGTTAAGGAACTTAACTTTTTGCCATGTTTCTGTTATGAGGATGTTTCTGTGGCGTGTCCAAGCCTCATGTGCCTAAGGTCTGGGAAACACACCGCAGTGCCCACACCCCCACAGGACTACTCGACCTGGGCAGCTGGGAAGGCTGGCGCTGCCTGGGCTGAAGCTAATGAACCACCATAATGACCTTGATCGCTGCTTTACTTATTTACGCATTCCTGGTGTGCTGCCTGCCTTTGGCTTGTCACCGCACTGTGACTAAACGACTGCCATTTAATCAAAAACGGCGAATGAGGGAGGAAGAAAGGGAGGGGTCACCTTAGCTGAGCACTGGAGTGACGGAGATTCCATTGCTGAGAGATGACACGTGTCCCTGGGGTGTCACTTTGTGTATGAATAATAATAAAGAGGAGGTGGTCACACAGTGGGTGATCAGCAGAGGAATGAACTACCTGAACCCCAGAAACTTGAAGCAACTGGATGGTGCTGAATGCAATTGTTTCCTCACACTTTAGCAAGTATACTTTATTTCCTTTTGTTTATTGAGGGTTGTTTGTGCACACATTTGGTGGTATTGTTGCCTACCGTAAGTTACAGGCAATAAGATTACAGGAATGAATCATATTTCCATTCCATTGCTTCACTGGGAAATCTGTTTGCATTCATGTCATTTGCCTGATGTTTTCTAGGTGCACATCTTACATGTAAATCAAGCTGCAATTAATCTTACTGAAATATACACTGAAATGTCTACAGAGCTGCGGGAAGTCGAGGTCTGTAATATTTCTGCAGTGTTTCTCCCATTGAATATGAACAGTGCAAAAGGAAATCTTCTTATACTTTATATTATATAGCTAAATATTTACTGTTGGACTCATTACACCTAGATTTATTTCACTTTCATTGGGTAAACAAGAAATGGGTGTGCTGCGGTTTTTACTGACCCAAAATGTGGGGAAGAACAAGGGATGTGGGATTTTCTTGACAGTCAAAGGAAAATTCATTCTGATTTACAGTGGAAGATTGTGATTGAGCCAGTCAGACTCAAGGGGAGGCCGCATTAACGCTGTTCACGTCTGCGCTCCCCCACGGGTGTCGGCCCCCAGCTCGACCACCTCCAGTTCCAGGAGCTGAGGAGACCACAGATGAAGCAACCCTGGTTCCCTAAGAGGGTCTGTCCACACACCTCACGAGAAAAGTGCAATCACCAGCTGGTGGTGCCGAATGAGACAGGTCTTCGTCCTCATCGCCTGTGACAGCCTTTGGTGCTAATCAAAATCAGCCGTTTCCACAGAGCCCCCCTGGAGGACGCGTTCGATAACGGCAGGAATTTGGGGAATCGATGCTGCAGCCCTCGCCCAGTCGATCCCATCAGCAGCAGGAGTTCAGGGAAGCTATGCACCGGCTATGCATAACATGCCTGATGTCCAGCTGCATCAACATTCAGCAACGATGTGTTTCATGGCAGTTAACGTTGAAATGCTCTTGGAATTCCTCCAAAAAGGCCTTTTACATACATGAGGAACATTATAATCCGGACACCATTTCATTATAAGCCATTTGGTGCCATTGAATATTCCAACCATGTTCTATAAACGAACCTCTTAATGTAATCTAATGTAAGCAATGAGCTTTCTCTACTAGTTTGACCAGAAGGGTGAACTGCACCACGGAGCACACAGTACACACTGACGTAAGCATGTTTCTCAGGTTTAGATAAGTATGTAAGCTGTAGGTAATTATGTACGATGGCTGTGGGTTTAGAGATGCTGTTGCTGAGAGGTCAGTGCATTGAGTACTCACCACTTTCCTGCACAGAAGAACTCCAGCATGGCAGGTTATCGTCCTCCTCTAATAGCCTTAACGCTATGAGAAGGCTTGCCTATTCAACAGGAGATAAGCAGAATACATTAAACACCTCCACAAAATCATGGAGTGCAAGAATGTTGGTGTTGTCAGCGCAAGCAACAAAAACCGTCTCATTGAAATTGTTGAACTTGTAATGATTCTTTTTGCTGAACCTGACCTGAAACAACTGTAGCCAGAGACACCTTTAATTACATTTGAAATGATCCCTTTCTTAGTAATGGATGGAGCATATATGCTAATACCTATGATAATATCACTTTGTTTACTAATTTATAAGTTATACAATCAGAATACCACCTGGGTTGCATTTCTGCATGCAGGTTTGAGTCCAGCTCAGTCTATGTGGAGTTGGCATGTTTACTGTGTTTGCAGGGGTTTCTTCCCACAGTTCAAAAAACGTTTCAGGTAAATTGGTGATTCTACATTTCTTTTAGTGAGTGAGCCAGTGTGCAAGTACAGCGGACTTACGACTTATCCAGGGAGATCCCTGCCTCAAGCTCTCTGTCTCCAGGATATTCTCCGCACCTCAGTGACCATGTATTAGAACATGTGGTTACTGATAATGGATGAATGCAATAAGCAAGCATGAATGAATCAATTAATAATCTTCAGCACATGTAGCGTTGCTCACAGACATACAATGGCTAAAAACTAACCAGCCTGTTGTGATAATATTGCAACAGTTTTGTTGTATCCCCAAAACTCAGTGCGCTGCTCTCCAAAGACAGTGTGTTGCAAACCACCTGTACTGCGTGGCACCGCTAATTGCGTTTCTGGAATACAAGGCCGTATGAATTAGAATGAGGTTAAATCATTCCCATCTCAATTTACAAACCAGCCTCGGACTCACCCAGTAGATAACTGTCTTGATGAAAATGACCCTCAGTTAAAATACGCTGGGATTTACGGTTCTCCAGTTGCCGTGCAGCTTCTCTGAAGACGCATTGCCTCCAATGCTCCTATTACCAAAATATAGGTAATGCGCAGTTTTCACACAGTAGACTTCATTAAAGCTGTCGATTATTTATGGAGTCGAACCTCTCTTCCTTGTTTTGAAATGAATTTTGATTTTTCACCCGACAGGTAACTTTCTGGATCAGAAGGTGCTATTGAAATGCTCGTCTCGGTTGTGTGCGTCGTCATGTGAAAGCTTTACTCTCACGGAAAGGTAATGATTAGCATCACATATCATTTCAGCCAAGGATACGGTAATTCGGGTGTGGATTGCACACTGCTGCATGGTAAAATTGGAGTTAATTTATGTGGCTTTCAGCTCTGCCAGCTGTATTCCTAGCTGTAGTTTTGCTGTGCAAACACTGAATACACAGAATTATATCCAACAGGCCTGCATGTTGGCAGACCTGCCAAGCTGCCTGTGACACTACTGTCTTCTTACCGCCATGGGGGTGTGGGCCATGTTCACAGCTCAACTGAGGTCTTTAGTCACACTGGCTGTTTTGAAGGTCTAGAGAACCCTGTTAGATGAGTCACAAACTGTCAGATGTGTTGTGTGTGTGGAGGCTGGGAAAATGTCGTTGAACTGAAACCTTATACCAGGGAAGACGTGTTAATCCCCAAATGATCTGCTAGTATAACGCACTCGATGGTGGGGGTCTCATTCGTTTGCTAATAAGACTGCTTGCTGATTACATTTGGACTGAAGAATTAGATATGTTATAACGGAGGCACTTTTGTAATTGTATGTTCAGTCTTTTTAAACTGTATGCTTCACACAGGTATTGAAATTCCCTTTCACTGTGCAGTCAAGGCCCCTATTCTCATCTTATCTTTTTTTTACTTCTTTCTTTTGAGAAGTAATCCATCTTTTTCATATTGCTTGCACAATGTATAAGGTAATTTGTCATGAGTGATCAAAGTTTTTTTTATTGCAAAAGAAGTACATTTGACAACCTCCAGTACTACCTGGAATTGTGTTTTCTTGTATCACACTGTAGCTTCGTGCTACAAAAGAAGCTTTTTATGCATATACAGCTTTTTATATGAATTGTGACGGTATAAATACAGTCAAGTTAATTTTCTCTTGTTCCCAAGTAAATAGTTCTTCTTTTGTCTGACAGATTTATACCCCTGCAAAACACAGATGCCTGCCAGTTCGGGTCCGTGTCAGACTGGAAACAGAGGACTGTAAAGCTGGCTGGGATTAATTTGAGAAGCTGTCCTGGAATAAACGGGTAGAAGGAAATGGAAGTTGAGTTGCGTTGTTTAAAAAAAAAAAAAAAAAATCCCCCGGTCCACTTTACATCAAAAGAGGTGGTTTCTAACGGCCAGACTTGACAGGAGTCCTCCACATGAAAGGCAGGTCTGTCTGTTAATGACCACTGACGCCTCCTTTTCTCCTGCCCAGCAGCATGCCAGTAATGCTCCACTGTCCATCTGTGGCACTGACAGCGCTATACAGCTCACCGGGCTCCCTTACTGCAAATGAACAGGCCCTGCTGTGAGGATCAACACTTCCCAAACATGGGTGCTCTGTTACCTTGTTATTTACCATCCTCAGAAATGAATATATTTGCAGGTGCTGCCGGTGTGCTGGAAAAGCCCTAACCACTTTCTTGCTGGATCTCGTCTTTAGTTAGTTTTATGCGGTGTGAAATATGGCAGGGGCAGTAGTGGCCCTTTTAATTGCATTCAGGTGTCTTTTGTGTGTTGCTTTTTAGATAAAATAATAACAAAAAAAGGGCTATGAAAAATAAATTACTTTCCGTGCAGACAGCCTGTGTACCCATGAGATGAGCATTTGAAGCTTTTGCAAATTGACCCAGGTTGTATGTTATCTCAGCAGTTTGCTGGAGTGGAGATTGCATGGTGGTGCACGTATAGAGTATTTACATAAAGTACATTCACTCAGTCCTTGCAGCAGATTATGACTAAGACAGTATTATTGTACTTGCATGCAGATTCCAGCATCTTAATTGAGAATATTCAAAGCGTCCACTTTATGCCACCAGAGCAGCAACCCTTTCTGAAGGAAAGGTAATTGATATTTAGCGGCTCTACAGTTTGATGGTCAACGGGACTGAAAAAATTCAGCCTTGATTTATATTATGGTAATGTAATCACAGTAAAGGAAATATAAAAACATTTGTTATAAGTACATGATGACTACTGCACATTTATAGCACCAGAACCAAAGTACATTTGAAAAGACCAACTTGTTTAAAGTTTTCCTGTTGAAATATTCAGAAATCAGTGATATTTTCTTAATTAGTTTCAGTGTTTTACTGCAGTTGTTTTGTACAAGGTATACTAAGTGTGGTACATGAGAAGTCCGCCCAAACCCCCTCTTTGATTGCAGGTACAGAAATGCATATTAATGCATGACAGAAACTAAATGCCACTAAATATATTCCTGAGTTTTCCAGTTTGATCAAGGTGCATGTGAAAATATTTATCCTTACATTTTCCTGCCATCTGTCTTAGACTCAGGCATCAGCAAAATAATAATAATAATAATAATAATAATAATAATAATAATGGATGGATGGAACTATACATATGGATTTAGACATATTTCTGCTGTATGTCTGGTCTCTGAGGAGTTTGCTCTCTCCATGTCTGCAAAAGCCTGCAAGTCTTTCCTCCAACATGCTTCTATAGCACTTTATACTCAGTACATTTTTTAAATATTAGGCCTAATTAACCCCAAGGTGTGTAGGCTTTAGTTGTTTTGCTGAGGTGCTGGGTGTGTGATGCAAAGGACTTTCAAGAGATTTGCTCATGCTTTATTGGGCTTGCCACATGGCCATCAACTGCAAGGATATTTATCTGTTTTTGTCAGTTAGGAACGTCGTGAAGGGGGGAAAACGGCATCTCGTTCCCTAATGAGCAAAGTCCAAAAACAGGAGAGTGTGTGGGAAAATGCTTTGGCTGATAAGGAAACCAATCAGAGGAAAACAAACAGTAATTATTGTTGTCGTGTGTGTTTTGTTGACTAGTTTCCTTCCAACGGAATTATTCTTCAAGGAATGCTCTTTACTTTTAGAGAGAAAACAACTTCAAATCTGCAGGAATGTGTTTGAAATGTAATTTGTGGAATAGAAATGCATCATATGGTACTGAATTGCACAGATTTTGAAGGGAAGTCTTAGCCTTTGCCTTCTTATTTCCCACACTGTATGTAGAAAAGAGAAGTATATGCATATGGGATGATGCTGACAAGGTTTGTGCCAATCTTCCTTCCATGATGGACCAAGATCTTGGAACTCACAAATTATGAAGAACGATAGATGTTTTATTATGAATATGAAGTCTACGGGTCATTGGAACAATAAGCAGCCATTATTCTTTTTGGACTTTGCTCAGTAGACTATGTAAGAAGCAGGTTCTGACACCCTGAGTATCAAATTAATGTTGTTCTGTTTTATTTCCTTTCCTTGCATAGTCTGCACAGTGGCTTGCTTTACAGATCAAAAAACACCTAGGTTTGCATTTCTGCTATTCAGTCTTACATAAGTCATCCCACCGGAGTCCACTTGTAGGAAATGAATGTGTTTTTCTCTCTCCAGAACTGATATAATAGATGCATAGAATTACAGCGGTTGGGGATGAAGTGTCTCTTGATGAAACAAGTCTGAGGTTTTTTTCCCATCTTTTTTTCCTCTCCTGCCATTTAGAAAGGACCTTGAATAGAGTTCATCAATAAGAGCACCTTCATGTATCATATTACATTGTCTCTGACCTATTTATTGAGAATCATAACAGATGGGTGAGATTGATTTTTCTTTCTTGAACTTGAAAATCTTGCTGCTTTTCCCTCCCCTGTGCTGTATATCTTCATCTGCAAGGGGACAGCTGAGAGGCGGTGTGTGTGTGTGTGTGTGTGTGTGTGTGTGTGTGTGTGCGCGTGCGTGCGTGCGTGCGTGCGTGCACGAGCGTGCGTGCACGAGCGTGCGTGGACTGTCTGTGCTCTGTCTGCCCTGCCAAGCCCCAGGACATTGAAAGTCATACTGATGCACGTACAAAAAGCTGTCATGTCCAGTGGTCTCTCAGGATTCGCTCTTTCTTCACCAGACAGGATGCTAAAATATGCTGAAATCTCACTTTGCCTTTTGCCATAATTCACTGCTCATCTACAAGAGCCAAGAGGTTCAGGACCAAAGACAGGTCCATTTCCAATGGTTTGAATAAACATGTTTGTACTGCAGATTTGAACAGTGAGACTCCTGACTGACCTTGGTGTAAGGTGTCGCCTGGTTCTTTCTGTGCTTGAGGCCTCATCTGGGAAGATTAAACTTAAAACCAAAAAAAAAAAACATGCCTCATGTTTTTCAGAGAAATGTCTTGAAAAGAAGCATTAAAAAAAGACACAAAGGAAGCTTATTTAATAAAATCAGTTCAAAACATGGTGTCGCTGTATAATTTACTAAGACATACTGTACTTCTACACTGTGTGTTGTGCTTTTACTGAGGGCTCTAGTCATTTTTTTGTGAGACAATTTAAGAGAAAGTTACAGGGGATTTGCTGTCTGATGATAAAACAGATCTGCAGACACATTTGGCGAGAAGCTGAGTATTAAAATAAACAAGCTCAACAATAACGTACAATCTGCAACTACAACAGTTTTTTTTCCCCTCTCTTTTTTCTGGGGTACATCTGCTGTGCCTCATGATTCCTTGGGGAATTTGATGGATTTCCACTTTCAAACGAAGTACTGGCTTGCCTCAACTAACTTTAAACATGACTCGATGTGAAAGGGTCTGGCCAGAGTTCCGCTGAAATGAGCACGAAAGTAACTAAAGCCTTTGAGTTGCAAATTCTCCTTCTTTTTTACTTTATTTTATCTTATTTTTTTATCATAACACTGCAAAGTGCGGATTTACAGTGGTGGATTTCCAGTTTTGATACTGTACCAGGTTTCCATCTGATGGAAGATCAGAGAGTCTGCTGAAATGCCCCATAAAACTTTATCAGCAAAACTGCTGTCTTTCAGGCTCTGCATGTTCTCACCTTGCCAGGTTACTTTCAACTGAACCTGAAGCAGAAACGCCATCCAAACCAATTTGCACATTTCCCCACTGCAGGATTAGAGTGGCGTGAGCTGGCAGCTACCTGTTGGAGCTTCTGTGCGATAGTTATATTGTTTATAGAACGAGGGCGGCACAGGGTTGATGCCTCACAACTCCTGTGCTCAGGGTTCAGATATGGATTTGAATGTGGCTCAGTCCATGTGCAGTTTTGCATGTTCTTAGGGTGTTTGCTCCAGGTGTTTCCTTCTATGGTCCAAAGATATGGGTTTCAGGTGAACTGGTGACTCCAGATTGTACTTACTGTGTGTGTGTGTGAATTACTATGTGTCTAATTGTCTTGTTATGGACTAGTGCCCCATCCTGGGTGTACCCTGCCTTGTGCCCCATGTTTCTGGGTTAAGGCTCTGGACCACTGCACTGGAAAAGTGGGTATTGGTGATGGATGGATGGATGAATGGATGGTTGTTTATGTGGGTTCAGTCTCCATACTCTTTGCGTTTCATCTGAACATTGCAGCCATTCTGCAGGAAACACACATTCAGCTGTCTTCCAGTTCATCAGTGTCTGTAGGTCAGCCTTGGGTGCATTAAAAACATATCCCAATTTCTGTTTCAGTTTTGTGGTTTTGTGGGGAGGGGCAGAAAAACAAACCAAGACACCCTTTCAAGAGCTGGCAAGGAATCTGTGCTATTTTTAAACCATGAATAATATAGCTAAGGACTAGAAACAGCTGATACTGTGGGGCTATCTCAGCTGGGAAGATTATAGTAATCCTAATGACCCATAGTTGCAGGAAGAAAGGGCTTGTTGGATACTTTGTAAACTTTGTGGACTTAGGGGTGATTATGAAAAGTATTCTTTGGTATTTAGGGGACATGCTGCAGGGTGCAATTTTAGCTTATTTTGTATGTTGGGAATACTCTAGGTTCTGTGTGCTTCTAATCTGTTATAATATTTGAGCCCAGATGTGCCCTCAGAGCTAGCCTTTACATAAGAGAGCCTGATGTTGAAATGTTCAGAAAAACACCTCCTCCAGCCATCCAAGCTGTTCTTTTTTTCTGTCTCTAACAAATGTGCTCTACTTTTGAAATCTGGAGATACTGTCTGACCTAATAAAGATAACATGCAATTCTGGAAAAAATAAGGTCTCACATTTCTGCCCACTTAATTTTCCTCTCTGCTCATTTTTATATCAAAAATGGAAAGGATCTGGTTACTACTCAACTTATTATATCAGCAGGTCACATGTGAGAGGCAGTGTATCATATAAAACAGAATAGTCATGCAATATTTCTAATTTTAATCTATCTATTTAGTTCTTTTATTGCAGGAGTCCCCTACAGATTTTTATTTTGTTGTCTGGGAAGCATCATACACCTTGCACATCCATAGTGTATTAATGCAAGGGCAAAAAGTACAGTAGCAGTGCTGGCGATGAGGTGGTATGCTATTGAAGCGGCTGCATTGCACTAGAAGGATCCAGGTTAAAATCCTACCTCCTGTTTTTGTGCCCTTGATCAGGATGTTTGTCCTGAATTGGTACAGTGCAAATTACCCTGTTGTATAAATGGGTAAATCACTGTAAGTCACTTATCCTTGTAAGAGAAACGCATCAGCTAAATAAACGAATGTGAATTTACTGCTTATTCCATCACCAAAATACAGAGACATTACTTAGTGAGGTGTGACAGGAGAAAAATAAATGTCTGTCAAAGCCAGGGGCACAGGTATCCACAATGGCGTTGCAGTGAAGTGTTGTGTGTACCTTAACCACGGTCTGGTACTGGACCACGACATGATGCTGATCCGCTTTGCCCCCTACAACTGACGTGGGGTGCTGGATGGGAAATGAGCTGGAGTGTGAGAGGGCCACAGGACTGTGGTGGTGGAAGTGTTTAGTCGTAGATGATCAAGCCACGCTGAGCTTTATTTAGAGCAGCACTCTTTGCAGTTGACGTTTCTCCCAATTTGGGCAATGCTGACTGCATGCTGCGGCGTCCAAGGAATCGACCGCGAAAGTGCTTCCTCCCATAAGACAGGCCCTGGTACAGAGGGACCAGCCATCAGTTAACGACTGATACCTGGACCGATAGCAATAAATGGCTGTAAAAGCAACTTATTTTAAGATGGCCATGAACCATTTTAAGCCGCCAACCTTCCTTCTGAAAGCAGTTTTATTATTGGTTTTATGACATTAATTAGAGCTTGAGGAAACTTTTCTATGACACCATAAATGGGGAACAATAGAGCTGGGGTAGATTAATTTGGAGCTAATGTGTTCTAAATGGACCAGTATGTTAATTAGGGTTTGTGTGCTTTTGACAACAGCTTAATAAATCTTATTGATGAGCAGATCCCAAGTGCTGGGGAGCGGCGACACTGACGTGGTTATGTGCATGTGTGTGTGTCTGTGGTTAGTGCAGGAAGGACGGACCCTCAAGCTCTCCGAAGTGACATCACAGCATGTCGGCAGGTCAGCACAAGCAGATCACCGTTGGCATGGTTCTGTGATGTACTTTAATCATAAGATAACAGCAGGCTGCCAAACTAGCAAAGCCCTGATGAGCACAGTCCCCCCTGATGATGCCAAAATTCAGGAAGATCGTTCTGAATCACTGGGGTCGACCAAAAAAGTCAAGCGACTTCTGACCAAGACACTAAAATAATGGTTGGAGCTACCTCCATTTTTGGGCTGAATAGCTTCTTTATAATTGTAGTCACAATTTGTTAATGTCAGTTTATTGTCTATAGTTGTGAGGTTTTTTGTGAAATGTAGTCTCTGTACTCATTTAAATCTATTTTCAGTTTATTTACAGTATTCTCTCGAAGGAAGAAGCTGTTCAAATCTTTGGTCAGGAACAAAAAAGTCAGTTACTTCCAAACTGTTACAACATCACAAGCATAAAACCAGACATTATTCTGTACAGGACAGGCATGTATACACACAATTTGTAGCTAGTGTTTTAAAGTGAGCAGGCTCTCTGGGGTCAAATGGCGTTAAAAGGGTTTTCAGAAGTGCTAGACATGAAGCAAAAGCCATTTTAACAGAGGGACTCTCTTATGTTAAATGTAGCGTTTAGGATGCATGGTTATGCTGTGGCAGAGCATTAGGGTGATGGCAGTTTTTAGAGGATCAAAAAGGGAGTAGATTAAACTTTCTGGCATATTAACAGTGACACCAACTCTGAGTTACAGCACGAGTCACCTGTTTGGCTTTAAGGGTGCAAGCCTTGGTGCCCATTGGAGAGTGAAATCAGTTACTTGGTTGCGTTGCAAAGTCCATGCTCACGCAGTTGTGCCATTATGTCCAATTGAACACTATTGAATTCCTCTGCCTTCGAGGGAAAAAACATCTACGTGTTAGATTAAGATCAGCCTTTTCTTTTCGCCACAGTTGATGCGGAAAGAAAACGGCGTCCTGCCTGTAAGTTCGCTCGAGCCATCAGACTGTTTATCAGATGGCCTTTGCCCCGCATGTGATAATCAGACATGTCCCTCAAAGACGTCAGTGATGCCATCTGTGTTGGCTAATTTTGTCTGTGTGCACGCCTCCCAACTGCCAAAAACATCAGTGCCGGATATCAATTGACTGAAATGGAAATGTATCCTTTTATTAAAGATTTCCTTCAGTCTATGCTGCTGGTGGGTGATGAAGCGGGTCGTGCTGGTACCGTGTGGGTTTCTTCCCGCAGTCAAAAGACGTGTTTCAGATCAATCAATGACTGTCAATTGCTTGTAATATGTGAGTGTGTTTTCCATGCAGGGTTTACCCTGCCTCCTTCGCTATGCTTCTGGGATAAGGCCTGGACCAGCATCACTCAGTGCTGAACAAGTGGTTAAGAATGAGCAGATAAATGAAAAATTTTGGTGGCCTAGTAACTCGGTATCTAGTTAACACCTTCTGAGTCCAAGAGACATAGAGGAGGCTTGGAAACCAGCACAGAAACAGCCCTGCAAACTGTGGAGCTCATCCATCCTTTACTTGAGTTCCAAAAAAATGACAGTTTTACAAGAAAAATATAAAAGAGCTGTCTTGTCGTTCATGTTTTGCTATCTACTGAAATGGCCGAACATTCAGCAGGCCTCTGCTGACTATGGAGAGCAACAAACAGATGTTGACAGCTACCCAAGGAACCATCTGCATACAGCAATAACTAGAACATTGTGTGGGTATCAATGCAGCAGCGTGCAGAAACCCAGTGAGCAAGGACAAGAGGGTGTTAGTGGACCGAATGAAAATGAGCTGGATAGATTTTTCCTTTGGTTTAATATTTCACATGCCTTCCAGAATACGTTTGTCTCATGCTGCATCCCCCCAACCCCCACTGTCAATTGTTTTTGTACATTTCACAATTCCACTATTTGCTTTCTCCTTGCATTATTATTTATAACCTTTAGTTTCTGACTGTTTTTTTGTGCATAAATGGGATGATTGATTGGTTCCGTTTCACCTTGATAAGAAAAGCAATGGAAAAACAAATTACAGTATTGACAGTGGGCTTGATGGTACGTTTGGCTCAGATGACTGGGTCTCAAATGGAGGTCATCGTAGGTGATGAGAGCAGGAGCAGTGCACTTTAAAAAATGACTGGGTACCTTCTTGCACACCTGCCGACAGTGCACGCTGTGAGGTGTCTGGAAAGGACACGGCTCGCCCAGCTTTATTACATTCGCTCTCTCCCTGCAGTGGGGCTGCTTTGTAAGCAAATGCCTCACTTATTTCCCTGCAACTGATAATCAGAGCTATTGCCACTTGGTTTTTGTTCGGGCCTCAAATTATTGAAGTAATGTAACAGTTTAATGTCAAATGATTGCAACGAAGGCCGTGTTTCTCAAACGCGGGATTTGTGCAATGTGTGAAATATATAACTGGGCGAGAACACAGTAAACGTGCCGTTTATTTTGCAGTACTGACTGCTCTGCTGATGCTGACTTTACCACGATAAGTGAATCTTGTGAAGTGAAGTGAAAAAGTAAAATGTAGGGTTGCCTTATTGCGGGTTTAATGAAAAACAGTATTTTTAAGCCAAATGTACATGTCACAAATATATAATGTACTAATATGAATACAAAAATAATAGTGCAACATCCCACATCAACCATGTTGTTGGGGGTGTAACAAAAGGAGGGTTTGGGATACTGGGCTGTGGGAAAACAAGCTTTGTTTCTTTGGTGAATACAGAGAGGATGAAGAATGCCCTTATATTTCTTCTCAATGGTTACACACACCAATTTATAAACAGGCAGCACAAGCGCATTATGGGAGACCCACTGCTCATCCCTTGCTACAATACTAGTTATACTGATAAAAACTTTTACTCAAATTTATGTAAATCCTGTACATTTGTCGCCATCAGGAAATGTTGGTTATTGATAAGGAAGCCGGAGGACAGAGGAACCAATTGCCAATCATGTTACATTTGGATTTACTTTATTCTGAGGTTTTACTGTATCACGCATCAGCCTAACTGCACTTTTCAGTTTTTAGGCTTCAAATGCCACTTACGTCTGTTCATCAGTAAGAAACAAACTTCATTAGACCTACTTCATGCCTGTTCTGTTATCCTCTTTAGATCTGTTTCATACCTGTTTTGGTTTGTCACAGTATGTTTCAATAAGAAATAAATTATGTTTTAACAAACAGCATCAGTGCCAGAGGGCAAGGAAAACAGATGGAAAGTTACTTATCCCTTTGCATTTTTCGTTTTCTCAAACACCAACTTCTGTCAAACAGCTTGACCTGCATTTTTGGGCACACGCTATTCTGTCAATGTGCCGTTAGTCCTGCATCGCCACTTCGCAGAGAGGTCTGTTCCAGAAATAACCGTCTTCTCCTCTCTCCGTGGTGAGACGTCCTCGTTTTCCCCTGAGGCGATGCATAACATTGAATTAAACCTCGAGCAAAATGGCAGTTTAAGTGAGAAAGGGAGTTCTATTCTGAGTCATTCTCCAGAGCGCAAACAACATCTTGATTCTTCCCCTGCGCAATGGGCGGGGGATGCTCACCCTCTGTGATTGAGCTGAAGTGCCGCAGGGAGCCAGGGGCCACTGGGGGGATGCTATTGTCGCTATAAGTGTCAGGGGATTCTTCATTCTGGGCCATGTGTGGCATTCAAAAAGGCTTCCTTCATGTGAGGCTAAGCATAGCTGACAGTTGTGCAGTGTGTAGTGCTGGTGCCTCTCAGCTGCTGGTCTGGATTTGGACGTGGCCTCAGATCGAACTGAGCCCCTGTGTAGTTTCCATACTCTCCTGATTTTTGTACTGTGGCATCTGCAAAAACACCTGCGGTAGTTGAATTGGTGACTTTTTCTTGCCCTTAGAGTGTGCGGGCGAGTGTATTAAACTTAAAGGTAGTCTGGATGGGTTGACATTTGTTTAGCTTAGTGTAGTGTACCTCCCATTGGAGGCTGCCGTGTAAAAAGGTGTCGATCAAATATGAACTAATAACATAGACCGTAATAATCTGAAGCGAGTAAGATTTGTGATATATGGTGTATTGCATTTTAAAAAAAAAGCGCATACAGTATGCACGGCATGCAGGTGGGCAAACAGCCAGCATGAAATCTGGCTTTCGGGTGTAACTGAGTTCATTGTATTGGCTTGGTATGTGTTTTCCCAGTGGCCACAAGGCACCTGTGGGATATCTCCAACAGCAATGGATGCAGTAACCCATGGGGGTGCCAGGCTCTACTCTAACCCTCGAAACAGGGAAACAAAAGGTTGTGGTCAAAGGCAAGTGTTTTTGCAATTTTGCTATTTGTTTAGCAGCAACACTCTAGCTCTTCTGTTAGGATTCTGTAAAGATGCAAAGAAGAATTCTTAATTGAATCCTGGTTATGAAATGAGAAAGAAATGTAGTTCTTATTTCATAACAGCTGAATTGAGGCCAAGAGAGGGGCATGCTGGGTAGGATTTGGTGCGTTGGCACGGTGACAGGTGGGAGCCAGCGCCATAGTGTGGTGGTGCTAACATGCCTGCCGGAGCTTCAGCCAAGCGGCAGGCCAGGGTGGGCTGCACGACAGGAGGGCTGCGCGGGATGTCTGCAGCAGTTGACCACAGAAAACTCCTGCGGCCACCTAAGTGAAATCTACCTCAGCATCTCGGTGCACCATCCACTCTACTTGCTAATCAGCTGCTGACATGAAGGACCGAAGGATTAAGGTAAATCTTGACAGGGACTGAAAGTGGCTTGACAGTGTCTGAGCTGATAAGGTTTCCCATGGAAAGACATTACCTCATGACACAATACCATAATTACCCAGTTTGATACCACTGGCAGGTTGCACTTATTTAGACCCAGAGTTTACGAGAAAGGAAATTTTCTTTTGAAGGTCTGTCGAATGTTTAGTATTAAGATTAGTAATTGTCCATGTGGGTTTCCTGAAGGTGCTCTGGATTCTTCCCACAGTCCAAAGTGTTTTGATTCAGCTGAAGTGGTGTCAGTATGCATGTTGCTGCCCAGTGGTGAACTGTGTACTTTATTTCTGGGAAAGGCTCCAAACCACCGCAACCCTTCATTGCATGGTTAAGAGGATGTATGGATATTGGCATTCAGCATTTGCCCAAGTTATTCCCCCCGTCTGTCTTGCAATTCTGTGCTTTGCTTCTCACTCTTCCGTCTGTGAAGAGAAACCGGAATGTAGAAAGGTATGCTTGTCCTTGCATCATTAGAACAATGACTTCACCAGAGGGGCTGTTTAGATTTGGTCAGAACTACCCTGTTAGTTTTGCAGTTGATGCACAGGCTAGTATAGAGGAGGAGTATAACAAACCTATAATGTTTATATGTTTGAAAATATGGTTTGAGGTAATCTCTTTGAGGCTGTTAGGGAACATCTGGAGACCAACAAAACAGGCACATAATGTTGTTGTGCGCCGTCTTTCTTTGGAACTATTACTCTTTTTACCTTTATTTTTATTTTTCTGTTATACTGTTCTTTGTCTAATGTATGCACATTTAATTATTTGCTTGTAGCTTGAGCAACTTTTATCATTACACTACAATTTAGCAAATGGTATATGGGCTCTTCTTAAATTAGATCTGAGTCACTGTTTTGAAATGAGTAGTTCCATGCTAAATTAAGTTTCTGAACCTCTGGCTTATTTCCCTCAAATGAAATGCTTCTGTGTCTGCCTTGCTTCAAAAGCTTCAGGAATGAAATGCATCAAAAATAGGATTGCCTTACTACATAGCAGCACTGAAAAAGTCCAAATTAGAACTGATGTTGTTATCAGGCTTTGGACTAAAGGCTTATGGCAAAAATCATTTGCTCCACTCCAACGAATGATAGAGAGTGGAAAACAGAAGGGAAAAGTGCTGCATGCCAACCGTAACTATGCCCCCCCCCACCCATCGTCTTCCCTGAATTCTACTGCTTTAATTTTGCAAGTATTCCACATATAATTGATAATTGATGTATTATTTTACTGCGGTAAATACTTTTCTTATTCTGTTTGAGCACATATGTATGTGGCTGTCTTCAGGCTGTTTTTGGTTAATACTCATCCAAATGTATATATTTATATCGATGCATGTCTATGTGTGTATGTGTGTCAGTTGTCATGCTGCGTTTAGCTAGTGCCATGTGTGTCTGTCTACTATCGTACTATTATTTGTCTAGTATTAGGGTATCTGTTGGTGTCTGTGTGTGTTTTCTGTGCATTTCATGTGTGTGTATCTGTCCATCACCATATTATATTTGACTGGTACCTTGGGAGTCTTCCAAGTGTGTGGCCAGATTATCCAGTTCTCATGTTAAAGGTCATCATGGGACATGTCTAGAGTGTCAGTGGAAACCCACAGGGTTCCAGAGGTGGTGTGCGAGAAAATCGTGTCGCTGGAGATCCTGTGACTAATGCATCATAAAACCCTGCTGTAGAGATCGTTCAGCAAGAGAGAACCACGAGTCTGTGGAAAGTCTTTCTCTGACAGATTGCTTGAGTAAACAGTAACAGAGCCATTTCTGTGAGTAAATAAACAGTAAAAATGCTACTCGGTCTTCATTTACATTGCTGTAGTTACACCTTTCCTTCCCTTTGGTAGTTTGTTTTTGTCTCAAAAGATTCAAGAAAGTTGTTGTACAACAGCAGTGCAGTCGGCAGTCGTGGTGCTTCACAGCTCCTGGGCATGGGTTTCATTAAATCTCAGTCTGTTTGGCCTTAGCATGTTTTCACCATGACTGTGGGTTTTTTTGCTCTGGTTTTCTCCCACAGTCCCAAGATGTGTTTCAAGAGGCATGGTATCTATAAGTTGACCTTGGTGGTTGCGAATGTGTGTATGTGTCTGGCCTATGGTGGATGCGTGTCCCATTAAGGTTGTACCCTGACTCACGTCCTAAGCTGGACCACTGTGACTCAACACTCACAAGTGTTTTTTGATGGATGCATTGTACAGTGTATCCCTTCATTCTCAGTTACATGGCCAATATAGAT
Organism: Arapaima gigas; assembly: GCA_900497675.1. Taxonomy (NCBI): domain Eukaryota; kingdom Metazoa; phylum Chordata; class Actinopteri; order Osteoglossiformes; family Osteoglossidae; genus Arapaima; species Arapaima gigas. The sequence continues at coordinate 250,099 of UFQX01000015.1, forward strand.
TAGCTTCTCAGCTATTTGGTGAAAGTGTATTCAGAGCCCAAAATGAGTTCCAAATGTCACAACTCATGCTGCAATGCATCTTCTTCTTAACTGTGAGGTACTGCAGTTTCATTTTCATTTCAATTACAAGAGTGCAGTTATTCTGTGTAATTCGCACACGCTTGCATGCAGAGAGGGGAGTCACGTCTCACGGTATAAATGCACAGAGCAGCTTTTCAGTAGACGAATGAGAAATTGCACTTTGGCTCTTGGATTCTCCGTTGGAGCTCAAAAGGTAGAAGCTCTTGGTTTCCATAGTTGCAGATTCAACAGGACAAAGGGAAAAAGCTAACATACTCCATGCAGTTAAGGGCTGTGGAGGTTATGTCTCCAGCCTGTGAGCAGAGAAACATGCAGATTGTGCTTACTTTGCTTAGTACAGAGGAGCCTGTGTAGAAAAGATGGTGAATAGAACGGCATGTTTATCTTTAATAGTTCCCTGGAGTTTTATGAAGTTCATCTGTTTTTCATAATAGTTGTTTAAAATAAACATACAATACAAGCTTTAACAATATACTCTGAAACCACCGGGCACATCCAATCGGGTTATGTGGATGTGACTTTATAAAGATTTTCATTTAATACCCCTACTTTGATTTGCGAGGCATTTCTTTGTATTTACAAAGACGGAATGTAGATGTCCTCACCTCCCTACAGCAGAACTTTTGCAAGACCAGAGCTACCATTCTTTACAGCTATAGTTTGACTCCTGTTGCATTAGGATCTCAACCTCTATTATAACCTGTCTGCAACTTTCACCTGTCATAATCTTGGTAGTTAGGGCACCTGTTCGGGGCATCCAATCAATGTTAATTCGTTCAGGAAACATGAATTCATTTTTCCCATTGATTTCATTTGTCTTTACTGCTCTGTTTAGTTTTTTTGCATTAAAGGTTGAATTAATACACAAATATTGATAATTATATGTACGTATCTTATTTCTTAGAGGCCAAGTGTACTGTACGTATTAGTTATGAAAGAACTGAATGTGTGTACTCAGGTAGACAGCCATACACTGTTACAGAGTAATGAATAAAGGGAAACTGGGTTGTTATGTTGAGTTAGAATAACTAATATTAACCACTGAAGCAATTGTGTTCAATTTGATGGGATCTGATGATCTTTTAGCATTAATGAATGTCAGCTTTAGGGTTCGGAAATGCATACAAATATGCGTATAGAAAAGCAAACTGCTGGAAATAATGGTAATTATATCTGATTTAAGAGAATTTAGCTCACAAAGGGGTTTTCAGTGGCAAATTACATTGGTAAAACAGGAGAAGAGTCTATATCAAATGGAGGAACTACAAAAAATGCAATAGCTCTTAATTTACCATTAGAGTCACACAGAGATAAGTAGAACATTCAGAAAATTCAGCTTCTACTGATTCTGTATATCAATACAGAAACTCAGAATTATTCATGTGATGTGAACTCTCATAAGAAAATGTCCAGGAAAAAGAAAAAAAGGGGTCTAATATATAGTTTTGCTCACAACGATATCTTCTTCACCAGATGAGCTGTAGATGTACTGTCGTGTCCGGAGGTCTGTGACTGCCATCTGCATTGGTGGAGAAGAACAGCTGTCCATACCTATGAGGCTCTGCTCTCACCTGAAGCCGCCACCTTCCATTCCCTACATCCTGCTCCCCTGAAATCAAAACCAGGAGTCAGTGTGCATGAGAAATAAAGGAGGCATGCTCTCGAGGAGGAGAGTAACTTCTCATCAGTGGAGCCCCAGCAATCACTAAATGCAAGGGTAGGATCCTCCCCCATGCACTTCCTGGCCTGCTTCCCTGGACCCAAACCTGCACCTTCCTTGGTGGATGTTTTCATTGCTCTTCTTTTTGGGATAGGGCTCCACACTCTTCTTTTACTCCCATGGAGGGGCAGCAGGTACAGTATTTGTTAGAGTTGTCAGTTTACACTCAAAGGACCCAGGTTCAAATCCCACTTACTGCTGTAGTACCCTTGAGCAAGGTATTCATCCAGCATTGATGCAATAAAAACTAACCAACTGTACAAAGGGGTAAATCAGTGTATGTAGCTCAGCATCGTAAGTGACTTTGAAGAAAGGCATCGGCTACATAAATAAAGTAAATGTAAGAAATGAATCGATTGACAGTGTGGAACAGTCTGTTCTCCTTAGGGTCTCCACTACACTGATTTAGCTACATAAATGAAATAAACAAAATAAAGAAACAAATAAATAATAAACAGGACCATTCTGGGTGATGGATGTTTTGTCATTACTTTCATTGCTGGTGTGCAGAACAACAGAAGGTTAAGACTGGCAGACAAAAACTTTCCTTACTGAATAGACAGAATATAGGCATTGAAAATGTTGCAGTGTGCAGATAATAGCACCATCATATTATTTTCCCCAATTCAACAGCTGTTTTAGCCATATCCCTTACAGTACAGTTGATTTCTTAATAGTAAGTTAATACTATACACAGCCAGTTACATTCACATTGCACTGCTATTTGAAATATTTGTGGTGAATATTTTTAATTGATGTTGGCAGTAGCTGTCACATGTATCTGAGATGCTTCCTTAATGGATGTGTCAGCAGGTGAGAAATATAATTACAGAAACACAAACCCCCATATCCAGCACTTCGTAGTGAAAATCATAAATACAGTCATTCTTTGCCTTTGCCTTTTTTCCTTTCTGGCTGGAAATGTGACGGAATCGCCCGTCTGTGTTTGCCTTGGGTGACGCAAAGCCCTTTCAGAGGGCCCTCCTCTCGAACTAGTGCGCTGGCAAACCTTACTCTTGATAAAGTGCTCAGAAAGTTAATTGCAGCTTTATTAACAGTTTCTTGAATAGCAGATGGTGTTCCGCAGGGCTGCCGTTTTGAATTAGTGTTGTTGCGGCTCCTTTGTGAGTGCTCTCCAGTGGCCGCCTGTACGAAACCGTGGAAAGGAACACTTATGTTGCTTTTCCTACCAATAAGTACAATGATTTGATCTTAAATGTGGGAAAAGAAGGACAAACCTACCACAGACTCCTGTGTGTTTGTGCACCTGTTATGAGCTTTGTTTTCATCAGTCGCATATGTGACCTGCCTTTGAAACACTGTAAACAACTTTGTTTCCATCCATCCATTCATCCATCCATCCATCCATCCATTTTAGTAACTTCCGGCCAGTGCAGGGTTGTAGTGGGTATAAAACTGTGTACATCCTGGATGGGACCCCAGTAGATTTCAGGGCAACCACACACACTCATCCATTCACACACACACACACACACACACACACACACACACACACACATTCAGGCAGTTCAAGTGTCACAAATACACTTGAAACACGTCTTTGAAAAGTGGGAGGAAACTGGAACACACAGAGGAAAGCAAAGCAAAGATGAAGAGGACGTGTAGACTCTGCAGAGTGAGCCAGTTCAAATGGAGATCCAAAACCCAGAAGCTATGAGGCACCAGTGCTTCTCATTGTGCCACCTTACTGCCCAGGATGCATTTAAATGCAGATCAAATCAGTTATTAAAAACACACATGATGATTAACAATAAGTCTTAAATGAGTTTGTAAAGGTGCATATTATGAAGGCGCACTGAAATAAAAATCAAATTTCCAATCATTTTTCAAAATGTAATGTATAATTAAAAGATGTCTCCGTACAGCACGTGTTTATGTTTATGTTTTCTACACTGGGCAACTGGTGGGAGCAGTTATGCTGTATAGTACAGTTGTATGTTTTGGGAGACAGACCATGGCTGAAAAACAACTTTATTATTGCTTAGGCAGTAATGTCCAGGATCACGTATCACAGTGTCTGGGTCGCCCTTCACACTGCACTGCGCTACCCCATTAGCATCACTTTTTTTATATAAGAAGACGCAGCAGTTTTACACACACACACACACACACACACACACACACACACACACACACACACACACACGAGCAATTGGCTGGATTAAAAAAAAACACCCTTTCGCTAACCTTGTTCAAGTGGAAAAGTAAATAACCTTGTGATAAAAAATGGCATTTTCACTACATCAGCTGCATGTATTTGCTTATGGAATTCATATGGAATTTATTTTCTGCCTGTTGTTTTCTTGTCATGGTCCAGGAAAGGTCTCCTGCAATACTGTGTGATGATGTTGATAGTGAGGCTTTGCTGCTGAGCTGTAGATATTTGTCACTATGGAATACCTGCATGTTCCAGGGCTTCCTATGTGCATTTTAGTTAATAAACCAGGAGTGGGCGGTTTTGCACACAGTGCTGCATGTAATGGCTTTGCAGATATCTTCCTGTGCCAAACCTCCCATGTGGCTACATACAGATGAGTGCTGCTGGACAGCAGGCTGGAGACATGTGGTCCTCGCATGATTCCATTGAGCATTGGGTCAATTCAGAGAATCCCACTGTTGTTCATTCGAGCAGAAAAGTAGCCACTGTGCATCACTGGGCTGGAGGGGAGTATTAGCTACTGGACTGGATGTCAGCTCACACCCCATGTATACCACAGGACAGCACCTGGGTCAAACTAGCTGATATAATTTAGGTTTGCTACTGTTAGTAATGGGGCTCGAAGTCTGCATTAGCTGGGTGGTCTTTGATGTTAACCTGCATCTCTGCATTTGTGTGAATATAACATTAGTTGTTCATCACACAGGGCTGTGAATTTGCCAACCCGTTGCCAGTGGGCACTTTGAAGCACTTTACATACATTACATTACTTATTGCCTTAGAACGTGTCCTAATCTCAAGGAAGCTGCAGTCCACAGTTTACAATGACATCCTATGTAATAAACACCCAGTTGTTCTCTGAAGGGTGGCTTCATTCAAGAATCCAGAATATTTTATTGCTGAACACCCTTAAACAGCAAGTATACAAGGGACTGTGAAATAAAGAACCTCGGGTTCATAGTACACAGACTGGGTGTAAGAAAATGTAGCGAATAAATATATGAAAATATAATACCTTTAATCTACCTATTTTTGTAAGAATCTGTATGTATGAAAGATAAATACAGTGCACAGATAACACATAAATAGATAAAACAGCAAACGTCTACTTATACAGGTGCACACATGAATATATACATGCATACATAAACATGCACATATACATAAGCATAAACAAAAAGGAAGGTGGAAGTCCAGCTCTTTTGAGTCTATGCGGGACATGGAGATGCTGTTATGCCTTCTTCACAAGATGGGTTATGTTGTGGGCCCAGAAGAGGTCATGGGTGTACATTCCCATGACCTTGGAACTATGCACCAGCTCCACTGCTGAACCACGAATACACAAGGGAGTGTGAGCAGCTGAAGGCCTTCAGAAATCATCAATCACCTCCTCCTACAAGCTGCTCCACTTCCTCTCTGTAGGCTAACTAGTCATTGTTAGAGATGAAGCCCACAACTGTCCTGTCATCAGCATACTTGATAATGTAGTTGATGATGTATTTGGCAACACAGTTGTGGGTTAGAAGTGTAAACAGCAGTGGGCTGAGTACACAGCCTTACAGAGCGCCAGTGATGGTGGTGTGAGAGGTGTTGTCCTGGATCCTCACAGCCTTTTAGCCTGTTGGTCAGGAAGTCCAGGATCCAGTTGCAATGTTTTAGACCCAATGAAGTTTATTTACTAGCTGCTTGGGGATGAAATGCAGGAATTTTCCTTCTGAGGTTCAGGTCTGAACCTTCCTGGTCACATGCGTATTAACACTTATGGTTTACATTTCATTGTTTATGGTTTAGTAATTGGGAAAACAATGTACCTTTAGAAATGCTTGCAGGATCAAAAATGAACAGATGCGTAAAACAACTCAAATCAAAGGGTCGCCATGCTGGAGTTGTTATACAGCTGTATGTAAGAGAATCCACAAGGATGACCTAATCTTCCAGAGTCAATTTGTTTTCCTGCAACACAAGAATCAACTTTTAGAGTAAATGATGGCTCTCTACTTAAGTCAAATATATATTTATGACACAAGCTTATGGTGTGGGTCAAAGAAGGACAAATCGACTTTGTGTTAAAGGTATTTTGAACAGTTGAATGAACCCTACTTCAGTAAACTTGTATCATATCATGTTCTCAAATGTAGGGTAGTGCCTGGAACACCATCAGTTTGCCAAGTGCTGCTTCTCCATTTTTGTATTTACTACTGCACTTTCATTCATATACAGATTTTCCCTCTAATTTATCCATATTGTATTATCTTTATATTATCATTCTTTCATTTTATTCTTTATTTTAACTATCTTCCCCTCTATTCTGTGCACCATGGACCCCAAGGATCTCCATTTTGCATTTCCATGTATAGCTGCTGTATAAGGGTGTTGAACAATAAACGATTCTTGATTCTTGAATTTAAAACACATTTGTGATGCCATTAAAAAATAATGTGTAAAGATGAAAGTTCTGTGAATGAACTGGTGTACAAAGGACTATGCTGTTATAGCAGTACAGTATTTTTATAGTTAAACCTAGATTAAGAAAAACTTGACCAGCCCAGTGTCTTTAAATTTATAGCTACCGAGGTATTGGGTTCTGAACCTCTTCTTTGTCCTTTGTTAAACTACAGTCCAGACTTTGTTTTAATGTAGATATCAACTGTGGATGGAATACTCTTACATACTTTGTAAAGACATATATTTGTGTTATGGCATAAACTTAAAGTTCTTTTTTTAAATGCAATGTATGAATAACCAAAGTTTGGATAAACTTTTTCCTGCTATTAAAGTGAACATTCATCGGTTGTCCTTAAAAGTTTGTCCAGGTCAGTGTTATATGGCAGTCCAGAGACTATACTGGAGTCATTGGCTGGAACACTAAGAGTCTACACCCTGGATGGGAATTCACATGTTATAGGCAACTTAGAGTGACACAATCCACACAGAACATACAATCTCCCTGCAGACTGAGCTGGGCTTGAACCCACACCCAAACAGCCCAGGTGCTGTGAAGGAGCTGTGCTACTTGGTGTGCTAGTGTGTAGGCTGAAAATTAGCAAATGTATGACAATACGGATGAATTCTGGCAATTCCTTTTTGGACTGTCGGCCATTTATAAGCAGTGTATTTTCACAACTTTTCAGTACTACAATTTTTTACCCTAGGCTTAGGTATGTGTATTTAGAATCTCCTAGTGTACTGTTTTGGCCACTGTACTGGTGTGACAAGTGCAGTTTTTAATCAGCTGAAAAATATCCTTATTTTCTTGCTAGTGGATTATTGACAACCCAGTGGTAAGATTCTGTTTAGCCAGTTTTGGGGCTCTTATATTAAACAGCCCATTAATAGGGGGCTGAGGGAGCCAAGATTCTTGAAAGGGCTGGGTTTGCTACCATCAGCTGTTGCTTCCTGATGTGAAGCGACAGTTTGGTTCAGGATGTGAAATATTCAGGGAACCGCCACAGGGCTGACGATTGTCGGTATGGAAAGCTGGGTCCTGTCCATGGGAAGTTGTTACTCATGCAGAGGACCTCATTATGGCAGATGGGCCCAGGGGTCTGGCATAGGAGGTCTCCCAAGGTCATAAGTACTGGCTGAAACCCGTTGCAGCAGCAGCAGCGCCACCCTTCCCCCCAATTTCTTGTCCAGTAGACAGTGGCTCCGACCCTAATCTGGACCCATCCCTGTCCGTGATCTGCAGGTCTCCGTGGACTTTGCAACTCACTGACTTGAAACTCGATGGGAAAGACAAATGATGTGGGGCCAAAATGTATCACAATACAACCTTTTATGTAAATTGTTTGCCCAGTATAATTTCAGAAGTCATCCCAGCACACAAAGCTATGAAGCATATCAACTTTAGAGCATTAAACATCTAATAATACTTGCTTCATATCCACATATTTATGAACAGGTATTCTTAAGCAATGTGCTTTTTATTATCAATTTTCTGAGTGCATTGTGGTGTTACAGGCTTTGCATTTCAGACATTTCATTTCCAATATCTTTTGAAAAAAGTGAGCAGGAAAACAACTTAGGTTTATACACACACGTTTTTTGATTCCGAGTAGAACAGGATAAAACAATAACAATTAAAAAAGGACATGGGAGGAAATACACTTATTCGAACTCCCAGTTTACGAGTTCCCAGTATAACAGGCTATATATACTAATACCCGTCATGGTGTCTGAGTCAAGGAGTCTCAGCGTAACAAGTGCTGTGTCTGAATGAAACTGACACATCAGAGGAATATTTGAAATTGGAGTGAGTACGAGCGCAAAACCAAGTGGCAACATTGCAGCCAACATCTGCATTCTCAGGGTTTGCGTCTTGTGTACCTGTGATCACACGCAGCTTGTACAGTTTGTGCCTTTGCCACGAATGGAAAGCGTTTTAGGTTTCAACAGGACAAAATAAACACACCACACATCTTGCAGCTTCTACAAGGAAGAACAAAATACCTCACAACTGGAATGCCTGAGTACACTTTGCTCTTGGGACACCACCCACCCAGCTCCTGCGCTTAAGATGTTCTAACTCCTTTGTATCCATTAGGAAGTCAGAGCCTTCTGACATGTACTCATAGGCATAATACAGTGCTATTTACAAGTGACCAGTGCAGTTGGTGATAAATATATACTGCTTGGGCTGCTGCAACCGCCTGCTGCAAAGATGCCGCAACAGAGGAGATCACTTGGGAGTGCTGGCGGCAGACATTCAACTGTTGGCATGGCATGCTTACCCTGCATATCCACAGGAAGTGCAGGTGGACCTGGCCCTGCACACGTTCCTCCAAGCCCTGGTGCCAGAACGGTTCCAGCAGCACATGAGCCTCACTGCTCCTGTCAGCTTGGAGGGAGTCCTGGAAGAGGCGGAATGCACACAAGCCATTCTGGGCAATGCCAGTGAGCGTGAACGCGTGTACCGCTACCGGGCTTTGGTGGCCAGCGGTGCTGTGGACACGGAGCTGTGTGGCGGAACGGTGAGACAGCACTCACCTGCTGGCACTGCAAGAGGCGTGGGCACCATGCACGCAACTGTCGAAAGCCCTGGACTCCAAGGAAGCGCTGCGGGTGGAACACCAGCAGAAAGGATGTGCCACTGGGGGAGTGTTCGCCCCAAACTGGTGAGGAAACTGTCTGTGTGGCTGTCTTCACTCAGCGGAAGCGAGCATGCCATCCTTGAGGTGCCCGGAAGGGTGAGGTGAAGGATGGAGCTGGACCGCCGGAGGAGGCGTGGGAAGGGCAGGTGCAATGGTCGTGGACGGTAAGTGGTCAGAGTGAGATGCGCGTGCTCTCGCTGGGGACCTGTGTGACCGCCACTGTCCAGGAGCGCGTGCTTGGGGACTCCAACCCTGACACAGGGTGGCAAAGAGGAGCAACTGGACCGAAACCAGGTGCGAGGTGACCCACCTGGGCTGAGGTGGCTGCCTGCAGGTCCCCACTTGTACAGTGATGGGAGCGCCATGTTACCCCCTTTCCATAGACACTGTGAGCTGAATGTGTGTCACTGGGATGGTTGACCCTTAAAGGGAGGGCTGTGTAATGTCAGGTGGAATTGTGGCTCCCATCATGCTTTGCTTGTACAAGTTATTTTGTCCAACCATGGTAGGAAGTCCAGGGCTTGGCAACGACCCTGAGGTTGTGTGGGTATGTACAGTAGTTCTGTGGGGGGGTGTGTTGTTGACTGTGTCATGCAAGAAGTTCATGTTCTCACCACTCTGCCTTCTGAGCCCTCTGTCCATAACACCGCCAACGCAGATTGTTACAATATTTTCATGGCCTTATAAGGAACATGTGAAACATGTACACATATTTTTACAGTGAGTTAGAAAACTACTCATATGTGAAAAGGGGAAACTTGCCAGTATCATCACTACACAGTACAGTTTTTGCGGGTTTTTAAGGGGAATCAAGTGGAGATGGACACAATTGTTGCTGGGCCTCAGCTAAAGACAATAAAGTATATGCAGAGATGTTTTGCTATGTCTATGTTTTGCTAACTTTTATAAGAACTTTGTTAAGTATTTTAGTGCCATAACTGCTCTTTTGTTTGAATTGAATAGGGGAGGCCCTAGATGTCACCACTGGACCACAAAGACCTTGCAGACCTTTGGGTAGCAGAAAAAGTGCTTTACTGTAGCCCCTATTTTAAAGCACCTGGACCTCATCTTGCCATTTGTGGTGGAAGCTGATGCATCAGAGGTTTGAGAGAGTGGGGTGTTCTCTCCCCGGGCCAAGGGAACTCCCCTAAACTATACGCATTTACTTATTTTTCATTTAAGTTAGCGCCAACATAGACTAATTATGATGTGGGAAAAACAGAATTATTAGCTATTAAATTAGTGTTAAAAGAATGCAGGCACTGGTTAGAAGGCACCGTGTACCCTTTCCTTGTCTTAACTGACTATTATAACATGGAATATTTGCAAAAAGCAAAGAGCCTCTACTCAAGACATAATTGATGGACCCTATTTTTTCATGCTTTAATTTCACAGGCATATATCAGCCAGGCTAAAAAACAGAAAAGCAGACACTCTCTCCAGATTGTATGATGTCCCATCTAGGCCAGAGGCCCCCAGCACCGTTCTGCCTGCTACATGCTTTGTAGCCATGACTAAGTGGACCCTAGTAGAAGACATCTGAACTGCACAAGCTATGGAACCAGGAGAAGTGATAAACCTTTGGGTAAAGAAAATGTACCCTCAGCCAACCCGATCTCAATTATTATGCTGGGCCCACAGTTCCCCTAGTACAGGGCATACAGGGATATGTAAAACCTTTCAATTGCCTTCAACAAAGTTCTGGTGTTCTACAATGCAAAACGATGTAAACAACTTTCTTCAGGCCTGGGCCGCATGTACCCAGTCAAAAGTTCTGTGACAGCTGCCTGCTGGACTTTTAGAACCCCTGCCGGTCCCTAATCGGCTATGGTCCCACATTGCAATCAGTCCTCACGGACCAATCCAACTCTGACGGAAACCACCATTCTACAGGTAATTTGACTGATTCTCCAAGATCTGTCATCTGGTCTCAATGAAGAAACTACCCACAGCTATGGTAAAGGCTATGGTGCTCTTTCAACAGATTTTCTGGTTATATGGTGTCCCAGAAGACATTGTATCTGATTGAGGCCCACAGTTTACATCTAGAGTGTGAAAAGCATTTTGTTCTCATCTTAGGGTGTCGTTTAGGTTGACCTCTGGTTATCATCCCCAGTCCAATGGTCAAGTGGCGAGACTGAATCAGGAGATTGGACGTTACTTACGTCGCTATTGCTCAGGAAACCAGACTGATTATAGTTGTTACATCCCTTGGGCAGAGTATGCCCAGAATTCACTGATCCATTCATCCACGAAACAAACACCCTTTCAGTGTTGTTTGAGACATCAGACCTCACTGTTCCTTTGGACTGCTCAGTCTAGTGATGTGCCTGTGGTGGACAAAGGGTACAGGAGGATTGAATCAGCCTGGGAATTGACTCACAATTGTTTCCAGGAAACTGCACAGTCCACGAAAACCCAGGTTGAAAAATGATGTTGCAGTCTTGTACCAAGATGGACAGAGGGTTTGGATCTCCACCTGAAACCTCAACCTTTGCATATCCTCCAAGAAATTATATCTGAAGTTCATTTGGCCCTTTAGGATTCTGAAACAGGTTAATCCAGTTATCTACTGACTACAACTGATCCACTATCACATATGCCTGACATTTCATGTGTTTTAATTGAAACCCAATGCTACATCCTCTCTACAGGGCCAGTCCTCCTCTACCACTGATTGTGGATTGATTACCAGCATGTTCTATCCCTTCTGGATTATAAAAGCAGGACTGGGCAGATGTGCCACCTTGGGGACTGGGAGAGGTATGGCCTAAAGTTTCAGGATCTCCTGAACCCAGCCCTCACAGCAAACTTTCATTGTATTCAACCAGATTATCCACCTCCTTGACCTAGAGGACACCCTCCTGCCCTATGGTGAAGGCCAGGTAGAGCTGCTCCCAGAGGGAGTCACCTCTGTTCACTGTTATTCACTGCCCATCAGTAAAAGTCAGTGGATGCCACTGTTGGAAGACAAACATAAAAAGGCTCGACAAATCTTTGCCAAAACCTATGTAGAGAAACCAACATTTTTGGGACAATTTTCTGTCGATTGATGATAACAAACTAGAGCTCTTTGGCAATACAGATCAGCCATTTGTTTATGGGAAACAAAATGAAAGGAAAACAACACCCTACCTACAGTTAAAAATGGTAGAAATTCCACAGTATTCCACAATATTGTGGGGCTGCTTTGCTGCTTCTGGTATTGCAAGCCATGAATGTATCAAGGGAATTATGAGTCAGAGGATTACCAAGGCATTTTAGAGCAAGATGTGTAACCAGTATCGGCAAACTATGTATGGGTTGAACATCATGGGTCCTCCAGCAGGACAATGGTCCAAAACACAAATCTAAAAGCACAAAACACTGGTTAAAAAAGAAAACACTGGCTGTGTTAAACTGGCCAGCAAAGATTCCTTATCTCAGTCTGACTGAAAGCCTTTGGAAAGTGCTGAAATCTGCTATTGGTAAAAGGAGTCCTGCATACATTGAAGAGTGGTAGAAACTACCAGCAGAAAGGAGCATGAAGCTTATAGCTTATGGCTATAAAAATTTTTGGAGCGTGTCATCATTACCAAAGGTTGTGCAACCAAGTATTGGGTAAGGGTGTCTTTAAAACTGGTTCATATTTTCTTTTTTCTTCAGCAAAAAGAAAAAATGTAAGTTGAAGTTTTGTTGTATAACTTCTGTCATCTTATTAAAATATTTTGATAATCAAAACGTGGTAAATTTCACATTACTTCTAAAGGTATTATACACGATGATCTTAAAATGAAAGGGCTCCAATAACATTGACCATAACTGTAGGTCTATGTGAGGCTTGTTATGTAAAATCATAACGTACGTGTAAGTGTAACAACTGATGCAATACTGTCACACTTAAATAGCACAAAATATATTCTTGCATTTCAATGAGAATATTATGCACTCTAGGGTATGCTCTTGCAAATGTGCCTAAGGTTAAAGAAGAATGTGGTAAATATTTGACAATTTGGAGTAGTTAAGGTGGGTAAAATGGCTGGAGTAAAACCCACAACAGTCCTAAATGAACAGGTGATTCCCTGGTCTATGGTACAGCCAAAGGATGTCTTTTGTTATATTATTATCTAAGATGAAGAAAAGACACAGGGTACATCTTGACATCATCTAGTTTATATGGGAAACATTCTGTGGCATATGTAGATGAGTGGCATATGGACTTGTGATGAAGATGGATAAACAAAGCCTGCTCGGAGCTGTAGTGATATCCAACCGAAAATGCCTCGGATTCATCTGGTGTGAGGTATGGGCAGTGAAAGTGTGTCTCCCGATGCCAGTTACCTAAAACAGTGTACGGGAGGAGTTGAGAACACTTGGCAAATATAAGAGAAGGGTCTGGAAAGCTTGGCTGTGGACCTGTGCACCTGTGCTTACTATGTGCTCCTGCCTGTAGGCCACTGTGTGTCATCCCCCTAGGTGAACATTGTCTTCCACTGGTTTTCAGTGGCAGTGCCAGCTGCCAGGTGCCGTACCGTTGTTGGGAATGAAAATATTCATGAATGAGGCTTTTATTACATCCTGTTGAACATTGATTTTTTTGTGAGAAGAGATTTGATGCTTCAGAATGCAATTTAATTTTTATTAATCTCTTTTTTATAATTGCCCCCTAGCTTTCTTGTTTCCTATTGTAAAACACTGGCACAGTGTAGGCCAAGGAGAATGAATTATGCTTTTAAACTATGCATCTGCTTCAGGAGAATTATGTGCAATAAAAGTTTGTCTCTTCTTTGCAAAGCAGTAAAGTGTATGAAGTCTTTTTATAAGCTTATGGGTGCTGCCATCTTGGAAACTTCTAATACAATAATGCTATACTTCAGCCAGAAGTGTCAACTTTACCAAGTCTGATAGTTTTTTTTTTTAACTAACAAAGACATTTTCACAGATGGTTGTTCACATGAATATTCATGTTCTCCTGCTGGAATCAGTAAAACTTTTGTGAAAAATATATTATCTATTCATAAACTCCCGTTTGTGTTTGTGCCCTTAACAAATCGAGGGTAGAAGTAGAGGAGGAACAGAGGAGGATGACAAGGAGCATGGCACTCTGGGAGTTTCTTATTGACAGAAGCAGTGCCACTGTGTGTGATCTGAATAGGTCCACTTTGCTCAATCGGGAGGATAGTCGGAAAACACAAGGCGGAAGCGAAATCCGTTTTCCCACTTGCTTCTCGGCTTGCTGCACGGCTGCTGTTCTGTTCTCTTGATGAAGTCTGGGGATCATAAAAGGCTGTGCAAGCTGTTCCTATTTGTGCAAATGAGAGTAGTGATACGTTCAGCAAAAAAAAGAGAAAAGATGTACGTCAGTGGGTGCAGTTTTATGACTATGAAGCTTTCTGATTGCTCAAAGTGTTTGGCAACTTAAAAAAAAACTGAACACACACAAGATATTTGAATTATGAAATTTGAACAAATATCCTCTAAGATGAAGCTCCTGCAGTGTTCAATTAGTGTATGGAAGTGTGGTCTTCGGGGAGGGCAGTCTCTGCTAGGCTTTGCAAGGGTGATATTTGGTGTGTAAAACCAAGGAGATGGAGGAAGAGAGCTTTAATGTGTTTTGCTTATACTACAACATGGTAATTTTGGGCTAATTCCAGAGGCAGAGGGAGGATAAATCAGGCACAAGGGGGCCTAGGCAAAGACCTCCTGTCATTTAAAAAGATAAGACACTTCTCCTTCTCACAAAAGTTCCTCAGATGGGGCTCTTTACCTGAAAGAACTGGGTATCTGAGGACAAAGGTGGATCTGCTCTTTTGAGATGATCATGTCCAAAGCATCATGCCGTTGAGGGCAGAGAGGTGGTTGGGGATTGGGTAGAGGCTTGAAGAAAATGTGCAGGAGGCCCCACGTGGTCCTCCTTATTTTTGCTCTGTAGTCAGACTTGGAAGTCCTTAATTGGCTGCCATGAGTGCGGTGGACTAGAGGTGAAAAATTGCCATTGCGGCGATGATCTTTCTCGGCTGTCACCGAAACGAAATGTGATTCACACAAGAGATGCACATTTGGTTAAGCAACGGTTTATTGATCCGCGCATCTCATCAGGCCATTTCCAGACGGCCCGCTCTATCAACAGGGTGGGGATGTTCCCCATTGCACTTAAAAAAAGCCAGTTTGTGAATGAAAGCATCTAAGCCATTTTTGAGTGTGCACTTACTACTATGGTGCAAAAGGATATAAATTGCAAAAAGCTGTTCAAACATTTTGTAAGAAATGCTCTATCAGTCAACTTGGGTTCCTCAATACAATAAATAAAAGTACTGGCCTGAGAGTTTTCAGGAACGTAAAGAATAGCTTCTAATGCCAGTTGAAGGAAGAACATTCATGTGTCCATTTACTTCCTAAAATTTTGTACTTAATGGCGAGAAGGACTAGCATGCAGCAGTACTGGCCTTGAACAAATTGAGCACTGTCTTATGCTCTGCTGGTCTTGGAGGAATGCCTCACAACCGAGTTGGGCCAGGTCTAACCTGCATCGGTACTGCCCACTGTGCTTTAAAAAGCGTTGTTCTCCTGACAGCACTGTTGCTGCTCGGCTCAGCTGAACCCAGATGGGATAGAACCAGTCTTCCCTCAGGCAAGGTGCTTCCATTGTTCTAGCACAGATCTGATGGTATTAATGTGTGACACAATTTGTATGGTGAGGAACTGTAGCAGTTCTCAGACTAAGTGGAAACGGGGGCCAAGAAAGCTGGATGAAGACAACGATTTCACACTTGTTTAGCTGTGATTTTGCATACCACATCTGTTTTTGGGAGGATAATGTATTACGGTTCCATTTCTATAATGGTTATGATGTTAAAACCACATTTTTTTGTGGTAAACCTATGCATTGAATTGTCTTGTTGCAGAGGATATTTTTTTTTCATTAAAGCCCCCAGTTCTAAATTATTCCATCCATCCATCCATCCATCATCAATAACCACTTGCCTGTTACAGAGTCAAGGTGGTCCAGAGCCTATCCCAGAAGCACAAGACATTAGGTAGGTGGTACGCTGATCAGGATGCCAGTCCATTACAGGGCAATTATTCACACACACACACACACACACAAAAGGCAATTTTGAGTCATTAGTTTATTATTAAAAGGAAGACATAATCAGCAGTCACACAAACGTTCAGCATTCTCACAGTATGGTTCATATACTAAGCCTCTAGTTGTCCCTGATTAGATGAAGAAAGCTGTATGTGTTTTACAGAAAGCCTGTTGCTGCAACATGATGTGTGGTCTGGGGTTGTACCTCACTGCAGCATCTAGCGAATATCCAACACTCAGCAGGAGGTGAAGCACATGTTTCAGGACTGGCATGAAACAGCAGTAATCCTGCTGTGCATGCTGGTCACGTGACACCAGCACGTAACAACGTAACATTGCTGAACTGTGAGCTATGCCAACCCCCCTCATATATATTTCAAGCTGATTATTTTAGGTGTTACAGTGCTGCTCTTATCTGAGCACTTATTCAGTAAATAGAGCAGGAATTCCTGGAGCTCCCAGATAACTCTTAAAGTTACTGTGGTTCATGCCAGCAGCGTGGCTTTCTCCTCATAATTCTAACGTATATTTACAAAGGGGCAAAAGACAGCGTTATATAAATGAACCAGAAGTCACATCTGAAGTGACATTCCGCCTCTCCTCGTTCAGGTAAACACTTGTGTGCTGATATGGGTTGATCCTTCTTTACATTTAAATTATGTTTTGCATATAATCTCTGAGTGTTTGCATTGGATGGCTTTCCTGTAGCTGGTGGATAGCCTCTTGTGGGTTGCAGCTCCCATGTGTAGGTTGAATCACCAGAAGCCCATCTGTGCTACCCCCCCAGCCACACACACACCACCACCGTTTGTCATCATTCCTCTGTGTTCTCAGCTACCCACTGACCTGGAGGCATCCCCCTTGTCCATCTTAAGAAGGGGGAACCACCCTAGGATTAGTCATAGGTTCCAGGTACCCTCCTGAACCTCCATGCCAGAAGACAGGTACCAGGAATACATTGGTTCAACAGACAATATTTCTGCAGTACCTCGTATCTATGTCCCCCCAGCTTCTTCTGGAAATGCTATTTGGGACTTCACTGATCTGTGGCTCTCTGTCCAGGTTGTTGGGTCCTTTTGAGTTCGACCACTTGTGAATTCCTTCTTGAGATTGAGTATTTTGGTGTAAGACATCTTTCAGCGACTCAGCATTAAGATACCCCCTGGGTTTCTTGAGATGTTTAGGGAAGCAAACCACCAGTTACATCTGCTATGTTAAAGTGCCTGCAGATAATGCATTATTATGGATGTTTTCTGTAACTACTTGCTGGGATCATTGCATTATACGTAAAGAAATGCAGCTCTTGGAATTCCTTTTCGCAGAGACTGGATGTAATTTTGAGGAACGTATAGGAGTCATTTTGTTGCCTTTTTATGCAGTTGTTTTTTTGCGCCAGAGTGGTGCTTGTAATGCAAACTTGCTCTGCAGAGAGCTCACGGCAGAAAAGAGTGAGCGCACATCGGCAGTTATAGCAGTAATACAAACGAAAATTGACTTGGAAACTGTACACAAACAGATTTTGAACGTTCCCTCAGGGAGTCAGATTCTGATATCACAGGCCACAGTGTTTTGTAGTGTCAATGAAAACTCCCAACTTGGCGGGAAGTTCAATAAGAGGATGCAATTTATGACAACATATTGACTGATGCCTGTGTATGGACTGCTCTCCTCGGTGATGATTCAGAGCTTTATAAAAAGGGTGTGAAAAGTACAGTCCTCATCCTGTGCTGTTCTTCTAATGCTGCCAGGCTTGTGGTTTCATCCCATTTTCACAAAATATGCAGTGGACTCCCAAAGCCTCACACCCTCTTGGGTTAACAACTGATAGTGTGGTACCCTGTATTACAGTGTTTTACAGTGTTACTTTGGTTACTTATAATTAATTGTTGTTTTTATTTTTAGAAATTTACAGGTTGTTCAATATGAAAATGCTGATACATCATTTAGGTGATGAAATTAACATCAGCACATTCCTGCACAGTGTACGTTGTGTCATAAAAACAAAGTAGGCCAGTATCTTGCCAGAGAGGTGTGTTCCATGTCCGTGTAGTGGGTCAGCTCGTGCGATGTCACACGACGTGACCCAGCATCTGTATACGTGTCTGTTGCCACTTCAGATAGATGGGAGTTGCTTCTCTTTCACGGGTCTGACTGCGTTGCCTGAAGGTCAGAACTCATACACCCCACCCCATAGTCCAAATGGCTGCTTGGCAGCAAAACAGGTGAAGGGTGAACAAAGCAAAAGGTTGACATATACAGAAATCAAGCTGTCGGAAGAGCAACTTTCTGGGCTCTGTGGAAAGCACTAACAATATAAATGAGGACCAGTGATTTATGGCCACTGCGGAGGTCAGCAACAAGTCAGCCATTTACTATTTTGTCCAGGTGGCAGGGACAAGGGGGGACATTCCCCAAGCAGGCAAGGCTCAGGAATAGAGCTTTTTACTGATTTAATCATTTCTTCTGAGTCACATTAAAGGTGCTACAACCTACATGGGAAGCTGGAAGGGAGGTGCTTCGTGTGAGGGGCAGTTAGAGAAAAAAGATTGGAGTTGTAGATTTAGGTTATACTCGAAAATTTCTGTGTTAAATTTTGCATGTGGCTTATTTTTGTAGTAAGTCTAGATTTCTTGTTTACAATAATACATAGAGTAACCTTCTATAGTACTGTTCTGAGATAATGCTCTTTTATTTTAGCCCTTTCAGTGATTTATTTTAATAATGTTCCATACTTTTAAAAAGTTAAAAATATTTAGCCTTTTTTTGGAATGATGTTCTTTTATCCATAAAACGGGCTATTTCCTGTGTATATTGCTATTATGAAAGCTTTAATCGGTTTTGTATTATGATGCACATGTGCATTTTTTTGCAATATACTGTATTAATGACCTCTGATAACACCGTTTCATTTCGGTGCTACATTTCTCAGGAAAGCACCTAGAGCGCTTATCAAGGTATTCCTCCATTCGCATTTGTATATTTAGCTGAATTTTTCTCCAGAACAACTTATAATGACTTACTCATTTATATAGTTGGCTAATTTTTGCATATTAATTCAGTGTAATTGCTTCTATAAAGGTATATCCTTACACACAGCTGCAATGATTTATTATATGTGTGTTATCTAAAATTTTACCATGTTATATATGTTTAATATGTACTGTATGCTGTATATGTTGCCTCTGCTGTGTATAAATATGATTTATGATATGCACGTTTAAGATATAAATGTAACCACCTTCTATCTGGAAAAACAAAAAATTTAATCATGCTTGTCACTGGTGAAGCACTTTATAACAGTGGTCTGTAATAGGATGCTGCTGGTGAGAATATGACGGGGACAGAGAGAGGATTATGAAAGTTGCTCTGACTGTCTCATGTTTGTTATTATCCCCGTCTTATTTTAGACGGTGGCTGTAACAGGACTCTGCTGGAGAAGATCTCATTTTAATCTCTACTGTCTTAAATTCTTTAGCGCACACCACTCCATTATGGAATTGCAAGAACATTTTAGTGAAGCACCAGTCACAGAGGGGTGCCATGCTCCTGTAAAGATGCTGTGAGGAGTCATCATTCTCAGTCATTGTGCTTTGCACCGCTGGACTGGCAAACAGCGGATGCCAGGTTTTATGAGTGATTACTGCAATATGGCCATGATATCAAAAGAGTATGAAATCTTTTTCTCTTCTGTTCTAAAGGTACACATGACTCAAGCTCTGGGCTCTGCATACCTTTTCTTGACAGTAAGGTCTAATGCCTACGAAACATGTTTGTGCAGTATTAGTTTCTGCTTGCTGTTGCTTACATCCCTCCTTTTCCATCACCTTTGAGCAATTTCCAGATTCTGCCTCACCTGGGCAGGTGCCATGTTGCACATCATTGGTTGCATAATGTTCAACAGAAGTGAACTGCTCGGCCATTCTGGCTAGCAATAACTTGTGTGGTAACTGCAAGCTAGACTTTACATGCATAATTCAGGTAACCCTATATTTTTGTTTTTCTTTTCCATGCACAGCAGCCACCAGAGGGCAATCACTGTTAGAGTTCAGTGGTGCCATCGTGTTTGCAAATGTCCCTTTATTCAGCATCTCAGCAGTTATGAACAATTGCTTTTCTTCTCTATCTGAATCTCAGTGTTAGTATACTGACATGTGCAACATGTCATTTCATTAGCAATTGTTAATCTCTTTGTAACAGTTCTGCATGTTAAAAGATTCAGTTTTTCATATCTTTTCACTTCCCGGTCCGTCACATTGTTTGGTGCCTTTCGGTCCTTTTTAACCCCTCCATAACAAAAGCAATCGGGGCCCAATATTATGATTTCACATATGACTACACATGCAAAACATTAGATTTAAATATGCAAACAACTCTTGGAAGGGCCATTAAAACAGCATGAAATATAGCAAGAAGCTACCTACATTTGCCATTTGTCTATAAGTGCATTTTGTAAAGAGCATTAACTTTTGCTAGGAATCTTTGGATGGTACATTTGCATTTAAATGATTGTAAAAATACATAAAAGCTGATGGGGGGCAGTGATTAGGATGCAGAGGGGAAGACATTTATAACAACATTTTGTTACCTGGGCAGTTACATGAGCATGACACATGGCCTCTTTTAAATGTTAGCCCTGCAACAGGTGTTACATTATTTTACTTCACTTATAATAGTAATAATTGCATTAATATAAGTTATTATTACCTAACCTCCATAGGGGCAATCCTGACTGTACCTCCGTAAGTGCTGAAGGTGCTAAGCATTAGCTTGGCAAAACACACAAAAGGGACACATGATGGTGTGAGTACATGGGTGAACACAACCGCTTAATTTGTAACCTCTATGGTAATTTATGAAGTCCATCCAGCTGCCACAGTAGCCCTTGCACTTGTATTCACACGGAGGGGTGGGGAGTAATGAATGCAGCAGCGGACTCCTCTCTCTTCCCTGACACACTTGACTCCATTTAATAAATGATGTTCCATATTTTCCCATTCATTATAATGTCATTAAGACATATTAATTCCCCCGCCGCTTTCACCTTTGGCTTGCTTTACCACAGGGACCCTTGCTTCAGTTCACTCGGAGCCTGTTTTACACCCCTCAGCCACCGTGTCCCGTATTGCAGGGATAATCGAGGCCCATTATGCACCAAGCGTTTTGAAAACAAACAGGCGTGCATTGTTTTTTTTTCCAGTCCTCATCATTAGCAAGGTTCCCTGTGGTACTGGGTTTACCGCTGCTCACGAGCGGTTATTTCTGGTAATTTGGTTCCTTTGAACGTTGACATCTGACAAGGAATGGAAGAAGAACAGAGCTGTGCACGTTCAGGCCGTGGAAGAGAGCAGAAATGTCAGCGTGCCTGGTGAACACTCAAATTCTCCACACTTGGGGAAGAGAAATGAGAGCGGAGCAGCTGGGTTAGGACTGTGCTGTGGGGAATCTCACACCAGTGACCATCTATTAATAAAAGTAAATACCAAACCGATGAGGCATAATAGGCCCCCTGCCGAGGTGTCTCGCATCGAGAACCTGGACACAAGTCACGACAAGAGTCCATCAGCTACAGGCACCACCAGCTCCGGCGGCGTGACGTGTTTTCAAATGAGGAATTGTTTGGCCTCTGTGGTGCTTTTCATCACATTTCATTCAAAACAGCAGCCCCCGCAGCACAATGAACAGTGATTGTCTTGAAGAAGTGAGGAAAAAAAAAAATCAATGATTATTACGACCACTTCAGAGAGAATCTCTGAGTGTTACGTGTAACTAGGCATTTGCACCATCGATCTGAGCCCATTCAGGGGATCTGATGCCCGTCACACAGTGATTGTACTCCGAAGACAACACGACAGGGACGCTCACTTCTACACTCTGCCTTTCCGCCCAGCTGAGGCTTGGCACCCAGCAGGCAGGGCTCCATCCTGGGCCAGTGGTGCCAGCTGGCATCCCCGGATGAGGTGTATTTGGCCAGCGCTGGCCTGGCAGGACTGCCCCTGCCTGTGGCACCTGCTCACCTCACTCACCCAGGTGTTCCCAGTCCTATCATTCTGAATCATTTATGTTATTTTACAGATGCTGTTTTCCGGTGCAATCGCAGAAAGAAACAGCTGTTGACACTTAACAGGTGACACGAGAATAATGAATAGCAACTATCTGTGTTAGTTTCTTTTCTAATTCTGCCTTTTCCCTGCTACGCTCTGACTCACTGCTGATAAACCTACTCTGTCATCAGCAATACAATACACAGGAAATTATAGTCAAAAATAAGTTATTATTTCAGATCAAAGAAAATTTTTTAAGTAGCCTCATGACGACAGTCAGTGGTGTAATATTGCAATATAAAATGGTGGCATTATGAAAAATCCTGTTTCTCATTTTGACTAAATGAACTGCTTATTCTAGGCAGTAGATTTAAGACGCTATTAAGGAATTATTAATAACCTTAATTGAATATTCCCAACCATACAATGCTGAGTGGAAGAGTCCAGATGAAGTGAGGACTTGATTGGTCCATTGTCCAGCTGGGTGAACCTACATGTGGCAGGCTTGCAGGACAGGTAGTATAGCACTTAAAGCCATCACTTTGCAATCAAAGAACCTGGGCTGGAATCCCCTCTCCCACTGCAATACCTTGGATCAAGATACTTACCCTGAATTTCAAGTAACCCAGCTGTATAAATTGACTAAAATAGTTGTGCGTATCATAGGCCGAATGTTTTAAGTTGTTACTGAGAAGTGACAGGTGAAGGGTGGTGAGGGTTTGCTGGTCGGTTGGCCAGCTGGGGAAGGCAGCTTCGCTGGTCACTGGCCACATTACTCCGCTGCACTGTTGACCAACAACATCCCCCAGTTTATCTGGCTTGTTTCCCATCATTCCTGCTGCAGTTCCGGAATTCACCAGTTCATGAACATGTAGAATAACGCCCATGTTGAATATTGGTGTGTTTATTACTAGTGATGTGTTTGCTGTGTGCCTGTGATTTACCCTGGGTGGAGATCAGCCAGTTTTCTTTCAAAGCGTGTCAAGTTGTGTCTTATTAATACTTTGTCACAAACTGGCTTTAGCGGTCCGGTAACAGAGTAGGGCGAGACAGCAAAGCAGGGACCACACAAGAGGATTACACTTTAATCGTTCACCTAGCTCAGCTGTTCCTGTTTTAATTCTGCAAGGGGTGGGTTGCCAGAAATGTGGTGTGAGTAAATAACACCACTAATCCATTGTTTCCAGCAACCCGTTCTGTCTGAAATAGCAGCTCTGTCTCACTCTTGTAACGGTTTCCACTATTAACAGTCCGGTATGTGAAAATTCGTTTGTGATCTAACAGTTGTCCAGTCCTCACTTAGCGGTACCTGCTATAGGATGACACTGATAGCACACTTTAGCTCTTCTGAGTAATTCGTCATGTTTGCCATAGAAAAATCAGCAAAAAATGTTTGAAAACAATTTATATTGGAATTTTATGTTTGTTAGCCATAAAATCAACTATTTTTTGGGTTGGTTCAATATTATTAGTATCATTATTTTGTATTTTGTTGCACATGCACAGTTTTCAAGCTCTGTTTATGCAATATACTGTATTAATGACCTGTTATAGCGCTGATTCCTTAAGCTCTCATTTTGCACAAACACGTTTAGAACACTAACCCAGGTTTTACTGTACCTTCAATGTGTTTGCTTAATTTTAATATGGCATATACAGTGCTGTGCAAAAGTCTTAGGCACCTGTGGGAAAAATGCTATAAAGTGAGGATGGTTCCAAAAATAATGCCATGAATACTTATTAATCAATAAACCTTCTAAAAAGTGCAGTAGACAAAAAAACCCTCAATCAAATCAATATTTGGTGGGACCACCCTTTGCCTTTAAAACACCATCCATTCTCTTATGCAAACTTGCATGCAGTTTAAGGTAGAGGTTGGTAGGTTCTTCCAAACATTTTGAGGAACCGGCCACAGTTCTTCTGCAGACTTTGACTGTCTCTGCATGTCCTCAGACGACTGACTTGATCATGTTGAGTTTAGGGCTCTGTGGGGACCATACCATCTGTTGCAGGATTCCTTCTTTTTGCTCAAGATAGTTGTGTGTGACTGAGATTGGGTGTTTGAGGTCATTCTCAGGCTGCAGAATGAATTTGGGACCAATCAGAAACCTCCCTGATGGTAGATAAGAATCTACCTGTACTTCTCAACAGACATTCAAGTTGCATGCCTAACACTTTTGCACAGTACTGCAAAGTTTTGATAACTTTTTTAAAAAAATGTTCACATTTATTATTAGAATTGTGCCAAGAAATGACATGAGTTGTGAAGGATCACTTTGGTTATGTACTGTTTTGAAATCCTTTATGTGGCAGTGTAGCTGTACTCATTCTGGTGCCACGCTACCAGTCTTTACTCAAGACTGACCCTTGGGTGTTGGGTTTTGAACTTTTTCTGTTGTGGGATTAAAGTCAATTATTTGGCTCTAATGCCACTGTAATTAAATTGCAGTTTTCTCATTGCCCTTAAGCCTTAATACATATTCTCAGGGATGCTTCATGCTTCCCATGTTAATGATCGCATTGTTATCTCATTATTTTCATAAAATAATAATGCAGACTTAAAGAATGTTATAATTGTGTATATAAAACATTACTAATGCCTATTGTGCTACACTGAATGGAAAGAAATTGAGAGGAAGTGGGCGTCTACTGGAACGAGCAGAGCTTCCTTTTTTCTAAATGCCTGTGGTTTTGTGGTTTTTGCCCTTAAGAAAAGTGTTGTTTTTAGATTGCCATTTCTGCATTTGCGATATTCCTCTGGAGACATACGGCTGCATCAGAGTTCTCCTGTCACGAGAAAGTGCGACGTCAAACCCGTCGCAGTGCTGTTAGGAGCGCTGAACGGCAACGGTGCGAGGGCCGCCGAGGTAGTCGGCGCTCGATAAAAGACCACCTGCTTCCCAGTGGCCCTGTAAGCTTTCCACCTTTGCGCCGCTTCCTCGCCGTGTCCTACTTGTGCATTCTGGGAAGTTCTGGGCTGTGTGGTAAAAGCTAACCAGCTGTCAGCAGTACATCGAATGGACCGTGTAAATCCCCATATAAGGCAGTTTACTCTCTCGTCGCTTTATTTGTTTTGCATCAAGTATTGCAGTTAATCGCACTGACAGCTACCTGGCAGTATTTAAAGCTGGCTGCCATCATTATGTGACTGATGGATTTCAAGGGTAATTAACTATCTTCAAATGATGCCATAAATTATTTTAAAAAAAAAAGTTTAAATAAATAAAGACAACATGTAAAATGATCATTGAGCAATTGACAGTTCGTCTGATTTGGGTTTGTCTGAGAATGAAGGGGTTAAAGGAGATCCTTAATTAAAGCCGTTATTAACACAAATTAAACCCGATCAATATCATCTATGAATTTAGATGGCATATTGGTAATAATAAAAAGTTGCATATTGTTAACAGTACAAAGAACGCAAAGTATATGTATGATTCTGATTAAAGTGCAACTTTGCAACCTTTATTCAGAATCGCTTGGTTCCGGTTTAAGCGGAATTGCAGTAAAGTTTCTGGCTAATACACTTTTGGCAGTGGGGTTACACAGTGTTGTGCCCTTTAATCAAACTACATTAGTTATGCCAACATTTTGTGATTTTCTTGGTTTTCTCAGGGCAAAATAAGATGTCATTGAGGATTTTTAAAGTCGTGTTTTGCTTTATGTCTGATTAAAAACATGTCAGCAGCAAAGAACGCAGAATCGGACGCAGTTTTTTTAAAGTACATTCACATTAATATAAATCCGGCTCATCCTGATGAATGTTACCTGTTCTGCACTCATTGAGCATGTGGGTTTTCACGCCACCATTCTGTGTATTGGTCTAGACCGCGGCACTCCCGGTGGACAGAGAATTTTTAAAAACTCAGCCTTTATAACAAATAAAGACCCGGTTCAAATCCGTCGACCTCTGATTAAGGCACTTACCCCGAACTTACCGTGCAAAAATGAACTAAAAATGGGTAAATCACTGCAGTAGTTTGGTACAGAAATGTAACAGTTAAAGTTGATTAAAAAAATAAGCACTATGTAATTCAGTTAATTTAAATTTTTGCCCATCATACTCACATGGCGCACATAAATACACAAGTCAGACTTGTTCAAAGTGCACAATTTTTATAATGATTTAATTTAATTTAATATTTTAGGCACTTAAAATACATACATATGATAGCGTACTGCCCTGTCACTCTTGTTCTTCAGTGTGGGCAATTAGTTCTTTCTTATTTATTTTTGAGGACTTGTTTAGAGTGTACCTACCCCTCCGTATCGGCCATGATCCAGATAGCGCGAACATGCCAAATGAAAGTGGGAGTGTGTATTCCTCGTTGAGAATGGGCATAAATCACAGAGGACAAGTGACAGAGATAAACACAGCCACAAGCTGTGGTATATATTCCGTGCCCTATAACACCTGTCTGATAAGACCTGCAGTGTAGCATCCTGTGCTGGACTATCATCTGAATGCATTATTGCTGGAAACTTTTGGACAGATTGAGAGCAAAGGTCAATGAAAGTGTGTAATAGGATCGGATGTCAAAAAGGACTACAGACTACTGACTATACTTCCTGCCTCAAAACAGCTGTCTGATAAGACCAGCAAGGCATCACCCTGCACTGAATCCATTACTTAAAGAAACATTTTGCGTAGGTTTTTGGAGGAGAGGGAAATGTTTAAATTGGCAAGATGCTGTATAGATGTAAGCGTCGCTGGGCTGGGCATGAACTTTGACCTCGGCACCAGATAGCATCTCTGTCACCATATGCTTTACCAGCATTCCTCACCCTGTTGTTCAGACACAAGCCTTTTTGTTGTAACAAGTTATTAAGAATTTTTGCATCAGTCATTGTTTTAGAGAAATGTTATGTGAACCTGTCACAAAGAAAACAATACAATTGTTGAGAACGGGCATTTGGTGAAACTGCAGCAGCAAGTAACTGTCAAAACATTTTAAACAAACTCTTTATCCATATTTATAACCTTAATAAATATGTATAAAGACACCTTTATAAAAATACTATTTTCATGTAAATGTCATGATAATAAACAGCTCATACTGATTATTCGGCTACAGAATAAGTTTTCCCTGAGTCACAATAACTTGAGAATAGATGCATTGTTCCAGCCTTTCCCTTTAGAAACAGCCATGGGAAATGGGTTAAGAGATTGAGTGATTGTAAATTTTTCCGGTTCCATTTCGTCCTCTTTTTGGGTGCAGTTATATCGTCCCATTTCTTTCAGGCTCGACGAGTACAATTTAAATGGTCAAAGAGTAAAGAGTCAGTGAGTCAGCTGGTCAGTGAGTCCTGAGTAAACGATAAAACATTTCTGCGAATTTTTCTACGGTTCTGCTGCTGTCTTTTTGTTCTGTCAGAATGTATTGTTAATGTACTAACAGTTTCCCCTAAAGTAACTCATTTCTACGGTTTCCCTTTACACTGAGATATGCAGTTGCTGAAAAGAGTTTTAAAATCTGCAGAAAAAGCACAGGATGAGATCGAAGACACGTTTGAATCAAAGCTGGCACCTTTTATACCATGTTGTTTAATTAAAAGCACAATTTATTTAACATCACAGTTTTAAAGTTCGTTTGGCATATTTCAAGCCTTATGAAAAATTCAAAATGAAAAAAGTTTCATTATTTTGCACCTGCAATATTTTGATAAAAAAAACATTAAATGGAAAACACAAGGTTATCTGATAACCCAGTCCTTATGAAATCTTCACAAAAGTAATCAAACCTTGATGAAATAAAGGAATGCATTAATCCCCTCTATAAAACACAGATAGAGTTGACCTTAATTTTAATGTGATTTACAGAGTAATGGAGATGTTATGGTTCCTGCATATTATCTACCTGTAATCACAATAAATTTAGAGAAAGAAATTGTTAAAAGTTATTCTTTGAAGTGAGGTGATTTAAATATTTGTTGCACAAGTTTCCTTAGGCAGTAATAACAGGAGACAGTGCTCTGCTGCATGGAGGATACAGCGTACCTGCACGTCATCACGGGAGGCTGAAGACGTGCTTTAATGATCAAGCTGAGGAAAACTGAGTGGCAAAAAAAAATGTAACACACTCCTTCCGTTGACTAGCATTGAGAGTATTTTAGCAAAATATCAGAATATTTATGTGACTATGAATAGCGGGTGCTTTATATGGCTTCCATGCAGCCATCCATCCATCCATTTCCAGTAACCACCTGTCCAGTGTGGGGTTGCAGATGTTGAGAGCCTATACCAGAGACACAGGGTGTGACAGTGGATACAAAGTAAAGGGGAACTCTCAAACTTTCACACACTATTTTAAATTTAGTTACCACTTCATCACTTTGTGGTTTTGTGCTGGTGGGGTACAACTTGATGTCACGCAGCCTTTCGCAGTGGTTACGGACGGAATAAGTTAACGACCAAGTAAATATAATCTAAATAAAGGTGGATGTGGTTGCCGGTCGGATGCTCTGCTCATCGGCACGGAGCCGTCCGTATGCAGAATTTCCACCGTAACTCCTCCCGGTGCTGAGAGAATCGCTTTCGGCTGTTGCGACTGTGGAAGTCAAAAACAAAGTGCATTAATTAGGAAAGGAAGTTCACGTCGGAAAATACCTGGGCAGGAGCGTGATGCGTGATTAAGACGGCACCTGCGGTAATGAGCAGCCGGCGTGATGAGGGTGTCAGAGACGAACTGAACTGCCTTGGCACAGCAACAATTATTGTTAGATTTCAGAGTTGGCCAATTTTAAATTTATCCTTTGGGACTCTTTATTTTTTCATCTTTTTTTTTTTTTACAAATGTAGCCACAACCCAGAACACAGTGCTTCTGGAACATTCCACATTGATTTTAAGCTTAACTAGTGGCCTTTTGCTATTTTGCTGATCAATGGAAAATAAACTTGCTCTGTATATAATGAATTTGTACAATAGAAAACCGCTTAAAGGATTTTAATACAACGCGAGGGAAAATATCAGTGAATGGATTTAATCTAATATTTCAGAAGTGGTAGGGAAAATTCTCATAGGGCAAAAAATAGATGGGCGTCCTTCTGCGAGTATTAAGTTGATGTATGTGCATGTGTCATAAGCGGCTAGTAAAGTAGAGCTGTACGCATTGTTGTCATAGATATTAATTTTGTTAAATAACTGACCAGGAAGAAAAGATTAACTTGTCGGTTATCTGTGGGTGTTACATTTTTTAATATAAGAAAGAGGTTGTTGTGGAATGGGTAAGGTCCAAACAAATTGTTGTTAATATGGCACGAGCTTAGAACATTTTTATCATTTTAATGGACTCACTCTCGCTTAGCTGGAAATATAGGTTTTCTATGGCTTGAAGGGTGAGCTGCTGGGACTGGAGCTTTTGGGAGTGTTGGCTGATGGTTGAGGTTTTCTCCCCCTGGGCTGTGTGTGTGTGTGTGTGTGTGTGTGAGTTATAGCATGGAATACACTCACACTGCATTTCTTTGAAAATGTTGCTATATTAGGGTGCAGGGTAAACCACCAGTAAAAATGTGGGGTTTCGTGCATGGTTTCTTTCTCTTGTTAATATTTGTTTTTCCTGTGTCCAGATCAAAAAAAGAGCCTATAATTAACTCATGTGGGATACGGCAGCATTGCAGACACAGCACAGAGGTGTGAATGTTCTTCACTTCCCCGGCATTGATGTGAATGATGTTTGAGGGTCTGTCCCTGTCGTCAGCGTCCCTTTGATTCCTCTCTTTATGGAACATTTCCATTGTTTGCAGCTTTTTCATTTAAGCCTGTTTTCCCCCTGTAGTTTGAGTGCATCCTGCTCAGATTAGCAATTCATATTTCCCTCTGGTGTCCTTGCTGCTCGGTGAGTATATTCATTATTCTTTCGAGGAACAAGAAGGACAGAGGGAATGACGGCCAAAAGAACAATTTCCTCCGGCTTGCTTTGTAGCTCAGGGCTTCTTGACTCTGTCTCTCCCTGCATGCCTAACAAAGCCCAGGGATCCCAGGCATAGATCCCGTCGGCTGCCCTCTCCACTGAGCTCACCTTGGCTGCTCCATGGCTCCAGCATCAGGCGTCTCCACAAGCACCCCTGTCAAAACCAGAAAGTCTGTTTCTGGCACTTTCCGTCGTGCTGTCAAGGTTTGTACTCGTGTTTTTTTTTTTTTTTCCTTTTGCCTTCTAGAGAGACAGTGACTTCACCTCAAGCAGTTTACAGATTTACTGATGGGGGGGGGGGGGGTGCAGGAGTTCCACAAGAAGTTTCAGCAGATGGAGAAGAAGGAGTTTCAGATGAAGTTTCCGGAGAAGTTCAGGAGAGCTTACCAGTATCCACAGTGGGAATTGAATTGCATTCAAGCCTCCAGCAAATTTGTGTGGACAATGTGATTTGACGCCTTCGTAGTGTCTTAGAACTCCAGCTTCATATTACACTGTTTGATCCAATGGAAATATATGTAATTCATAACTTCTCTTCTGTGTGTAACACACTGCTTGTTTATAACTCAGATCACCAGTCAGCAAGGACCAAGATGCGATGTAAACATATTCATTTTTTTCCTTTGTCACTTCTTGGTTCAGTAGTGACCAACACGGTCCTCCCAACTGACTTTAAATATGAGGTTCTTCAGTGAGTGACATGGTTTATTCTATCTAGGGTAAAACACAAATTAGATTAACACAGCAACACAATACATGTGAAGGACATATTGTTAAGAGTACTTATGGTCATTGTTATGTTGCATAATAAATAGATCTATAAATAAGGTAAAACCATGGTAGTTTCGTTGGTATTTTTTTATTGGGAACTATGCATGATTTTAAGAGCTTAAATGAAAGTTCAAATATGCCAGGCCCATTAATAATAATTTCTAAATAGGCTTTGCTGATTAAAGACAAAACAAATTATATAACTTGTGCTACCGGCATTTGTCTGTGAATCATACGGGATTTAAATAGCTGTTTCTGGGTACGTGACTGCTGAAAAACTGACTACTCCTGGCTTCTTTGTCCTATTTTGAGCTGCTCAAACCTGTTGCTACTTGTTTCTAATTAAAATTTTGTGGAAAAATACTGTATCTGACTTGTCTGAGACGTCTCCGACCATCTCTTACAGCAAAACATCACCTACTCCCTCGATCCGATCCCTTCTCTCTTACAGTTAATTCCTGCACAATTTATTCCTTTCTGGACCTGGTATGGGGTTACAGGCCAGTTCCTCTGTACTTTCTCTCAAAAACTCTTGAATGGAGAGCTTGCAACCAGTTCTCTGCATTCCTTTCCCAGAGTGACCTTCCTGAAGAATATCAGCCTGGATTCAAGTTTGGCTATTGCTCCAGGTTCTGCTGGTTCTCCTATAGCGATGATACACTCTTCTCTTTTATCTCAGTGACACAAATGTATCCTCTCACATTGGACCTTGCATGACCGATTACAA
This sequence comes from Arapaima gigas, assembly GCA_900497675.1. NCBI lineage: Eukaryota > Metazoa > Chordata > Actinopteri > Osteoglossiformes > Osteoglossidae > Arapaima > Arapaima gigas. The sequence continues at coordinate 281,688 of UFQX01000015.1, forward strand.
TTTGCCACTCATTTTTCTAAGAACTTTTCTAGGAAGGAGGGAGCAGGTAGCTTAACATTGTATGCTACTTTGGAGAAAAGCACCAGCTAAATAAAGACTCAAAAAATGTAAGGTCCTTCAGGTCCTTAAAACACCTTGCGTGTCTGGGCGTAGGTTGCAATCTGCTTCAGTCTGTGCGGACTATGCATGTTCCCTTTTTGTGTCTGCATGTGCTTCCTCTGGATGCTCTGGCTTCCACCCCACAGTCCAAACAAATGGGCTTCACCTTTATTTGATTATTCTAAATTGTCTGTAAAGTGTGCCTGTGGGAGGGACTGTGTATATGTGAGTATGGCCACCCTGCAATAAGGTGATGTCCTGTTCGATGTGTATCTTCCAGTGCCGGTGCCCAGGGATGTTGGGAGAGAAGTCGTGACTCTGGACAAGTGGTTAACAACAGTAAAGGACTGCAGTTTCAATTTCAATGTTCCTTGAATTGAATAAAAGACAGCGAATAAAGTAATTATAATTTTAGTAATTATAAGATTATCTGAGGCTTTTACAGAACCTAATCAGGGAATAAACCAAGAGACGTTTGCATCACTAAGATTTTGTGCATTGTGACTTAGTGGTAAAATTGACTTTTATGAACAAATTCACACGTAGTGTTTATTTGCAGTGTTTTAGAAGCGCAATACAATACGCAAAATTAAGTCTCTATTTTAAAAGCCAAGGAAAAACATGCAATTTATCTTTTTGTAATAAAATTTAATTTTTATGTTGTTTAAATGATTCTGTTTTTCTTAGGCTGAATCTAATTATTTGTAGGGCAAAAGAAAACACTAACCTTAATGAATGCTTGTGAATCTGTGCAACTTTTTAAGGACAGGAACCTTAGAGGATCTCTGAATGTGCAGACTGATCTTGTTGGTGCTACCACCTACAGTTTGCTCAATTTGTTATTCTGACATTCATCTTTTTAACTGTACGAATTTCCCACGAAGCGCACAGTGGACCTGTGCTACATCAGGCAAGCTGTGACTATGGGATCGGAAAATGAATGACACACTGGGTCTGATGGAGTGGGACGAAAATGTTGCAGCTGCAGATGAAGTTATAGGGAAAAATGTATTGGAGGGACAAAGGCTGACAGTTATGTCTTGATGAACAATGGAGACAGTTGTCATAGTAGAGAGTGAGAGGCTGAAATGGTCTGAGAGCAGACTGTGATTGTCAGGTTTCAGGGTTATATCAGGTATGCTAAGCAAGGTTCATTAATTTTTTAACCTCTATTTAGGCCACTGTCATTCTCTGTGGGCTTGTGTTGACGTGATACACCCGTGTCCTCCGAGGGTCTGTCACGTGACCACAGTGCAGGCTGTTGAGTAATCAGTTTTGGTGCAGCCAGTAGGGGTTTGCAGGGGTACAGGTGGTGCTCCACTCTGCTCCCACTGGGAAGCCGGTCCCACAGATGCAGCATGACTCTTTCCCTCCTGGCACCTCTCCCAGCCCTGCCAATTTGTGTGCCCTGTCACCAGTCTGCGACAGAGGCCAAAAAGAGACAGGCAGACGGTAATGATGGATCAGTGTGACTGTAATGCCCAATCTGTGAATGTTAAGCCATTTTTTCACCTGACATTTTCCCTTGCCTTGATCCATGTTTGCTCAAAGTTGTTATGCAAGCAAATTAATAAATTTTCTTTACGAATTCTGGTTGGTTTGAGCGGCGTAAGGGGCGGGAATATGAGCTGACTGTGAGACCTCCCTCCCTCCTGCAGTCATGGGCAACCTGCTTATGATCCAGTGTTAAAAACACTTATTCCTCCCCAAGACAATATATCCAGCAGGTAGAACAAATCTTTGTGTGATCCGTGTGAGTGTTTGTGCCGCTGCTTGAAGCCTGTCTTTAACTTTGCGCTTTTCTCTTTACTGGAGTTTGAAAGAACCCCTTTCCGTCATTTTTCATCAAGCGCAGAGGAGCCTGCCTTGCGCTAGACAGCAATATCCATAAAGTGTGGCAGTGATAGATACGGCCGCTGTAAAAACGGATATATAAAACACAAAACCCGTGAGGGTGCCACACTCATTTATGGATGATATTATCAGACTTTATTCACAGAGTATCAAGTTTGTGTCAACCCTCCTTGCTTTGGAATTACTTCCTGCTAACTCGGTGGGATTGAATGAACTTCCAATGTTTAGTGCTGGACAAGTGTTGAGTCGAGCTGCGTTTTGAATTGTTTGACAAGCCTTTGGGGTTTGCTTCATTGCGAGCTTCTGCTTGTGTAACTGAGTGCAGAGTCTGTGTGGTACGTGTGTGCGGCAGAAAGTGCTGTATGTCGGTGTGTGTGAGGATGTGGGGCTGTGTTTTACTCTGCCTTGTACTGGGAGTCCATCATAGGCAGGAAATTAAGAGTCGAAGAGTCTGCTGGTGTAACTGTAGTAACCATCCCCAGGGTGAACCTCTACCATTGTCAGGCATGCTCCAACATGTCACGACCTCCTTTTGGAAAGGAGATGCTCAAACAACAAATAAACACCACATTAAGCAATTAAGGTTATTAATTATACTAAACATGAATTAACCCTGCTTCTGTAAGGATGTTTAACACAGAGGCTCATCCCAAACCAATTTCGGCTTCATACCGTGTTATGAACGTCTTTGAACAGATTCGACATCCTGCTGAGCTTTATACACTTGCTTTAGGACCCAGGATCCACGTGTCTTTTTTCACTCGTTATTCTGTCTCCTTTTTACCAATTTCGTGCTTGTCGTCCTTAATGTGATGCTACAAATGGCGATATGCAGTAGATGTTCACAACTCGGTGTGAAGGACGTCTCACAATCATGCCCCACAGTTGTAACACAGGTAATTCCAGATAAGCGGCCGTAACTAGGCAGGAGGAGATATCCTAGAGGTTCAGCTTGGATTTCTTCGTGTCTGTCTGGTACGTTGTGTCCTCAATTACGACACTGTGCCAGTTTTCAGGAAGTAAGTCATTGAGATGAGAACTAATGTATTTCTCACCAGGGGCTCAGTCAGGACTCTTCATAACTTTTATATAAACAACTCTCAGATGTTTCCACACTTTGTATATCAGCCCATGAATTCACGCTTTCCCTCAAATGTTGGAATCTTATCATAACTAGTATATGAGTGCGCTGTTAGCATTAGTGGCATGGTTGGCACAAGAAATCGGTAAAGGTGGTTAACACAATGTAAATCCTGCTTTTACTTTTACGTTAAACTAACACGGTGTCTTGATACGACCTCAGAAAACTTTACAAAGGAAGCAAATCCTTCTCAGAGCATTGCCCGCCGCCATATTAACCAGGGCAGAGCACTAGTGGTACCACCAGCTGAAAGGCCGGGGTGGGCCTGACAAATTGCGAGGGAAAGTAGCTCTCCACTCCAATGCGCAGCCCTATCAGCTCCATCAAAAGTGGCAAACAGGGAGGGAGGGCAAACAAAAAGGACAGAGCTGTGGTGCAGTTGTAGCTGCGTCTTCTTTTTTGCTGAGGGTGAAGTCTGTGGAAGCCTAATGAGTGCTCCTTCCAGCCCCGGGTGGGGATCCACAGGGAAGGAGAATGGTGTGGCATTAATCAAAGCAGGGCTTTTCCACTACCTGCTCTCTCACTAGCCACAGATACAGCGTCACCTAATGGGAAACATGTCAGGGTAAATAGGGCTGGCTGGCCAGAGCCAGGACCCTCCCACATACAGACCATTATGGAGCAAAGCAGTTCTCTTGCTCCCGAGGATTTAAGAATATAGTCAGACCCTGAGATATGTCCAATTGGGTCATGAGAATTTCAATTTATGAGGAGTTTTATTTAACATCTCTACTTTGGCTTATGAGGCATTTTTTTGCATTACTTACATTTGGATTTTGTGCTCTTCTAGACAGCCAAGCAACAGACACACCACAGCCAACATATGTCTTTTACAGTTATATTTTGGCTTGTACATTGTTCTCAACCTACATTTCCCCTTATCTGCTGTTTTCACTTACATTTGCAGTAATTATAGCTCCAGTTCAGACTATCCAAATGACATCAACTTGTTTGGCAAGTGCAAACTAATTTATAATATTCAGTATTATGTATGTGTTTTTTGTTTGTAAGTGTATGATACCTAATCGATTCATTTAGCCATGCAGTATTGCAGAAAAAAAAACAACGTGTCATGAAAATTAATGTTACCTGTTGAAATAACTGTGTCAGGTTTAAAAGCTAAGTTACCTGGCGCTACCCAGGTCAATAAGATGCAGCACTGGAAATGTAAAAAAGTAGTAACACATTGTATACTTGCCAAACTGTCTTAGCATTGAAGTGGTTGCATTTAGTACATAAGTAGTGTTAGTGCTGTTAAATCATCAAAAGCCACAGAAAGTGACGTGCATACTGGTTGTAGTCAAGTGGAAAGGGAAAAACCAAAATATATATGACAAAACTTTGTTGCCCTTATATCACTAATATGTGCAATTTAAATTTTTCCAATTTTTACCAATTTTGCTCACATTTAAAAGATAATTGCTCTTTTGAATGAAAACATGGATTTCACAATTTTATTACCTGTACTTATTAAGCTAGATAAATTTTGTACATTTGTGTGGATGTATGTCTGTGTGACTGTTTGGAGTGAGAAAACCCTCAGTGTCTTTACTTACACTCTGTGTGTGATGCTACTATGTGCTGTATGTGATGTTACTACTCCCTCTTTTCCAAGCCTTTCCAGAGACCGCAGTTTAAAATTTGAAAATAGTAAGTAGTCTTTCTGGAGTTGAATGAACTTGACTGCACAGAAACACCACTCATGGTGAGAAATAACTGTATGCCAAAGTTCAAATTTGTGGCTGGAAAAACAAAGCCTTACATAAAGAACTAACATACATAGACTAAGCTTTATAGATACACAGATTTGAGGATGTTTTAGCATAAATGGGTGTCTATTTGGGGGCTCAGGAATCCATTAAAAATAATGGATTGCAGAGCCGTTGCAATTAAAAGTTATGGTGTTTGATATTTGAGAATTCACCTTACAAAGAGTTTTTCGGGAAACAATTACCTTTGTGAGGTGGGGAAGACGGTACCTTACTGCAATTAAGGGACCTAAAGGACAGAACATATTCAGATGGATCAGTAAAACTTTGTACAAGAGTTATTTATCTTTATAACTTTTCTTTATTGCTGCCCAAGCAGTACTTACAGCTCTTCACGTACACAGGTGCTTCATGGTTTTGTTCTGCACTTCCATTTAAAAGTGAAGGTTGACACGATGATGGCACGGAAACAAAAAAGAAGCACGACAAAGGCTCCTTGGCACAGTGCGAGCAGCGGGGCTTTGATGAATACTGAACCCGCCGGAGCCCTGACTTGCTGTTTGGAAGAACTTCGCCAAAGCAGTCAGGAACTATTTTCTCAGGAGCAAGGGGGGGGGGTGAGATTAAAGCAGCGATACAGAAAGCTGAGCCAAGAACGAGAGGGCATGGGCCGCCTTAACTTTGTTCATGGCAGGATGAGGGATGGAACTTCCACACAATTCAGAGAGTCCTTGACTAGAGAGGTCAGGCTTTTGCAGGTCACTGTCAAGGACCATTATGTAAAATGTGCAAATATTTATGTTCTTGATTCAGTTTTGAAGTTTTTAAGATGTTGTTAATCTTTGGCTTCCTACCTTGGTTTCAGTTAAATTCAGGCTTGTGCCGTCTGATCGTCTGGTCACTGTCAAAATGGAGCTGGTCCTCAAATCAACAAGTCAAGTCGTCTAGCACAGAAACTCCTCACACATCCAGTGTGGTGTGGTTAAGCTTTCAATATCATCTTAATCTAAATTAAAATCCAATCTAGGATTCAGTCATTGGCCTTAAATTGTCAAAAAGCTCCCTTGAGATGTGGCTGGCTTCTCGTGACAAACTAATTAAATTTATAGTAACTATTGTCAAATTTTTATTTGGTTAAGAACCTGGGGATTCATGTTCATGGCAAAAGATAGAATCTGCTGTTGTACCCTTTAGTAGGGCAATGAACTTGAATTGTAGTAAAAATAATTGAAAATTTTGGCTCTTTTTGCATGGAATCAGTGATCACTTGCAGTATTGTGATGGTAAATGATACCTGTAAAATTGGGTTTAACAGCGACATTTCTAAAGAACAAATATTACAATTGTGCTTGCTTCAAAAAAAAAACAGTTTAAGAATCTTTGGTGAACAGTATGGAGTAAATCTGACTAAAATTAGTGACTATCCGATGCGCTCCATCCTGAAGAGAGCTTGACCCTGTGATTGAGTTTGAATTGAATATCAAGTGTGAATCAGTAGGGATCACACACTCTCCAGCTTTATTTGAAAAAAAAAGTAATAGGCAATATATGCTGAGCTGCAGGGAAATATCGCTGTGGCTATCTTACTGTACATCCATAATACTTTCTTATTGATTACTCCCAAAAGTGTCACCAAAAGTCACCTGAAGTGTGAAGATTATGCCACTGACTTACTTAAAATGTGCTTTCTTTATTCTAAAAGTCCAAAGAGCCAGCATATGAATTTCTGTAATCTGGTGCTATGGGTTAAAGATATATAGAGACCTCTGCAGTGTGTTATGAAAATATATGCTTTGCCTTTATTGAGTTATGCCTCCCTGGGTAGCACTGTGTCTTAGGCTCTGAATCACTGGAAAAGTATGGACTTATGAAGCTTTTCCCACTTCTTTCACTCTTCTTTCACATTTTCAACACTATTTCTAATTAATTGCAAATTATTACATTCATATGAGATTTTCCTCCACACTCCTCTGTCTTGTTACAAATCCATTATTGCCTGTAGCTACTATCTCAAGCTGTTTATGCCTCCTGAAGTCTGGAAACCTTTCTCCTAACTATATATTTTACAATAAATTTATATCTTGGTAGATGATCCTTTATACCCAGTACCTTCTCTTTTGTATTGATTTTTTCAGCTGTCCACGCTATCAGTATTTTATCTTTTAATTGTAACAGGGAATCCAATTTTAAAAGCCAAATGTCTTGATTTGACCTTGCAGGATGTAGAGCACCACACGGAACATTCTATACTCTTTGCTGTCTGTTGTATAGTTAAAGCTCAGCCCTGATCAAATGGAGATCAAATCAAAATCCCGTTAATTGTAGCCCTTGCTAAAGAAGCTGGGATTTTGTTTTTGCATGATGTCAAAGTGACTCTTTGCCAGATGCTGGTGTGTGCACACGTTCTGTGTTGCCACCTAGTAGGTCCCCATTTTATCATCAGTTCTCTGAGGCATGTCAAAGTCCTGGTCCACTGGGAATCTGTGGCGCTCTTTAAAAATTACCGTCTACTAGTGTCATGAACAAGCAGGAGAACATAGCAAGCTTTCAGGTTTTAAAATTAGATTCACTGCTACAATTAAAAGATAAAACACAAAAAGTATGAAAAGCTGAAATAAACTTATGTGCCTAGAAAAATTGGCGACACTCTGGAACAGTGCATGATGCTGGCATGCACCTGCCCTAAAAGAAGCTCTATTTAAGTATTTATGTAGGGGGATCCAGTACTTATGCAAACAAAATTTTTAATTTTTTAAAAATTTTCCAAAAAAGTGTTTTAACCTAAAAGAACATTACATTTAAAATAATTAATTTTTAGATTCAGTGTTTTGAAATAAAATATCCCAGTGCAAAGTGCAGTACTATTTGTGATTTAGTAACATGAGAGAATTTGCAAAATGTCTTATTTTTTGCAACACACTGTTTACTGACTTGTCAGATAATTTCCTGTTTGGAGAGGAAGGTGGTTTGCATTAATGATCAGGCGTGCCTTTTAAAGTGGCCACTAAGTATGCACATGCGTGCATGCACAAGGGAGCAGAAGATATTGTAAAACAGGTGGAATTCAAACTGTATGTTAATAAAATTCATGTGTTAATAAAATGCAAGTGTAGGACAGAGCTCATGATTTCATGAAGCCCCCACCCAGATATTTTCAGAGCAGCTATTGTGCTGTAGGATGTGTCCCCATCTCTCACTTTTTCCCCACACTCCCTTGCTTCCAAAGGTGAAGGACCCTATGTTTTCGATGTTCCCCATGACACCTCACAAGAACAGCAGGACTTCAGTGCCAAGCTGGGTTTCACTGTGCCTTCTGCAGACACAAAGAATTTAGCAAGTTTGTGGGTCCATGCTCAGGATGTGCCTACTTTCATGAGCTCTTCTTGGAATGCTGGGAAACACAACACTCTTCACAATCCTGACTATGACTAAGCCCAATGTTTTTCACCTGAATGACTGCCAGAAGTTGTGATCCGCTTACCTTCTGCTCTTTCTATACAATTTATACTGTAGACATGTATGTTTTAAAATTGTTTATTATTTTATTTGCACTTTTTAAAATTTGCTTGACTCTTCCTAAAGCCCTGTTAGGGGCTGGCATGTATGCATCACCCTGAGCAGCAGTTGGGGTGAAGACCCCCATGATTTCCACCATCCGAGGACACACGGAACAATTTTTGCTTACTGGGTCTCCTTATCCACCATGAGCAGCAGGACATGATTTCTCTTTGAAGAAAGTCCTTCTTGGCCACTGCAAACCTTAACTTGGTAAACAAGTCAAAGGACAAAAGACAGGTGAATGGACAGGTGCTGGAGACAAAAGGGGTAGTGATGTCGCTGTTTATTCCTCTTCTGTTTTTATTTACCCACACTCACCCTACCAGTTTTTAATAGATGCATTTGCTTGTTTCCTGGTTTGAACAAAAAAAAGTCACACACCTATGTCCTCTTAAATAAAAATAATTGCAGTCATTGTCTGAGTCAATTTTCTTTTTTCCAATAATGGATTTGTTTAGTATCTTGCACTTGTGCCATATGCTACTCCACTTAGGGCTGTGGTTAGATAAATAAAAAGCAAAGAACATAAATAGGAAAAAGTGGTTTGAAAAAAATACTTTGTGGTATTTTACTCGGTGTTGTAGAGGGCCGGACAGCGTCATCAACTCGGTGGCTCAAGGTCACCAGTCGAAGTCTCTCCCTCTCGCGGAAACTTCGGCTTCTCGGTCTCTCTGTCATCACAATCCCATTAGGTGTGGTGCGCCGGCCCGGGAGGAAACACCGTGACCCCAAGCTTGGTGCTTTGTGGCTGGGGCCTGTGTGCTCATTGCGACCCCCTGCCTTGTTGCAAGCAGGGAGCGGAGAGCTAGGCCCAGTTTGGAGAGAGCGAAAGAAGTGTTAGGCCTGTGGTAATTCAATATCCCGGCCCAGCGGAGCCTGTTCAGTGAGTACAGAAGAGAGCACTAATGCACATTGTCTCGTAAACTTGTGTGTCTCTGAAACTATGAAGGGATCCAGCTGATGCTGCTGTGACCAACTTCAAATTGTGTTCTCTTGCTTCTATTTTATGAGAGAAGGTAACTGGCAACATTAGGAGTTGAAGAAGGGAAAAAGGCAGCGTGCGCTTTTTCGGAGCCTTGGATTTTTAAAAGTCTGTCCTTCTGTATATCCCAACTTGGCAGGTCTTTCTCATGGGGAGAGCTAAGCCTGCACCGCTTTTCAAAGAACAACAAGAGCTTTGTGCTCAGTGAAACTCTGTGCTCGATGGCCCGGCTGCTGCAAAGACTTTATTTAGTTCACAAAAGCGTACTAAACAACTAAAAGTTTGTTGCATATACTCAGTATATTCTAAAGCAAAATGCCAAGTAAAATAATAAATTGGTCACAATTGTAGTAACTCCATAATGTTCTCTAATGTTCATCACTGGCTGTTGAGCCACAAGTGAAGAGCAAAGATGCCAAATGTGATGTGTTAATCTGTCTTGTCAAACCTGCAGTGGTTGTTTACTCTTTTACCAACGGAGCTACAGGCCGAGCCACAGAATTGAGATTGATGTGTAGTTACATAAACAAGTACATGAAAGTTGGTTAAAGGTGGTAAAGTCCACAAAATACAGCATTTGGCCACCATCTTTCAGACTAAGCATTGTTTATGGACGATGGAGGAAAACAGGCTCTTGTGGAATAGCAGATGCATTACTGCTGATGGAAAGAGATCCTGGAAGGTTCATTTCTCACACCTTTACATGGTAGATTGCAGGCAATTGAACTATATCGGTTATATTTCACTATTACAGAGCTTCTGGATATAACTACCTCATGATCTGACAAAGGGAAAAAGGGCTGGAAAAGCTAGCTTGGACTCACAGATGTGGATCTGAGCCTCTGACTTCCAGAACAGTTATGTTTATTAATATTCTTAATTTGCGCAAAGCTTAATGCATGTCTTCTGGTGGTAATTTTAAAAAGGACATGGTCCTCTAGTTTGTGTGTATCTGTGTCTGTGTATTTTTGGGTTTGTGTGCGCAGGGTATTGGAAAAAAAACACTCGCCGGAAATAATATTAGCGTAAAACAAGCATTCAGCAGCCAAAACAAAAATAATTACTATTGACAGATTGAACAACATATTAAATCCCAAAAATAATTAGAAAGTCAAATGTAAAACTGTCAAGAGTCAGAGACAGGCATGTTTTGTCATCTAATTTGAGTTTTATTGTAATTACTTGCATTTGTTTATTTCATTATCGAAAACATTTTTCTCATTTTTAACCATTCATGCCTTTTAGTTTTTTAGAGTCCATGCCAAACTGGCAGTATGTTATTCTACATCTGGGGAGCAAAATTGACCAATTTGAATTGGTTCTTTGCGACATTTTGTAGTTTATGCTTTCAAAGATACCTTTTTTGTCTTGAAATCAACACAATTTTTAAGGCTTTCAGAGAAAAATTGATCACACCATATGTGAATAACAATGATGGCGTAGCTATTTTAACTAAATGGGCATGTTAGTGTCCTGGCACACTGTTTGTTACATTAGGGCTGTGCAGGTTTTAGATGAAGTTGTGTTGGACCGACAGCTGGTGCATGATGGACACTGGAGAAAGCCAATGGAAACAGCAAAGCCTTGGGCTGATTTCTCCCTCTTTGAGGAGGCAGATGGTTGGTCCAGCTCACAGCTGACCTCTCAGGATGCATGGTGTGTTTTGGTTTGGCCAGGGCTCTGAGGAATTAAGGTGGGAGAATTTGCATTAGACTGTCCAGAGATATTCCCTTGGAACATAGTCAGGGGGTCTGAATGCAACTAAGGGGAGAAGTGTGATGATCATGGATGAATTTTGGATGAGTAAGCATGTCAGCCATATGTATAGTTTTACATTGCTGCAGACTTTTGTGGTGTATTTAGTTCATTGTTTGTGTGTGTGTGTGTGTGTGTGTGTGTGTGTGTGTGTGTGTGCGCACTTTCGGTTTAAAATGTTGGCAGACAATGTTGCACTGTAGCTATTATCAGAATGGGAAAAGGGAGTCTTTGTTCCAGTTTCTTCTGCTGAATATAAAAGTGAAATATACCTATAGCAATGATTCTTCATACACTGGGGCACCATGTGGGTGTGTGTGACTGGTCTCTTCTAAGTGTATGAATAGTTCTGTCAAACACTAGCTGGTGACAAGCGAAACCTTCCACCTCCAGCTTTCATTCTTAGTTCTGTCCTCTCACTTCTTCTGAAAATGTAAATCCATCTCAATAATGGTACACTAATACACCATTGTTATAGTTAAAAAAAGCAACACATCATTACCCCATTCCTACAATCAACAGTAAACATGATTTAAAAAAAAATAATGCGATAATAATTATGCCAGGATAAAATTGTGGCATGGGAAAGAATTTATATGCTTTTTAATTACGGTAGTATTAGTGTCCTTGTATTAAAATCAAACACAGCCACCAATTTTTCTTGCTTTGTTGCTCAAGTGATATAATATAGGCCTTCGCAGGGCACATAATTGACTCACTTCAGATCGATACTTGGTTGTCATCTATCAGTTTCACAGATTCATCAGTCGGGCGTAACTTCTCCTTGGTTGCCCTGTCCAAGTATCATTACTTAGGTAACACTGGCAATTTACAGTGCAGGCAACACCGCCGATGGGATAATATAGAGGTCCGTGGAGCGTTTGGCAGTTCATTTCTGTGTAGTACAAACGAAGGCGGTGGTCTGACCTGTCAGAGCGATGCATTTCCGCAGCTGATACGGGGACATTATTAGGTGTCGTGTTAGCAAAGGGAAGACATGACAGCGGATTTGCTTTTGCAAGTGCCAGACGAAGTAAAAATAATAACATAAATGAAGTATAAATAAATACGTACAAATACGTTATGGCTGTCATGACTATATGTACAGCGTGGATAGGGCTAATAATTTCACATTGTGGATCATTAGCCGAATAAAACACAAAATATCGTTTGCAGTGGCGTTTGTTTTCCATTAGCAGAGAGCTGTTGTCTGCTTTGGAAAAAAAAATGTACATCTGAAATGTCAGATCTGCTTCTTTCTCATCTGTCAAAAGCACTCAGGAAAATGCACAGAAATGATTATTGTGACATCCCGGAAAAGAAGAGTTCACACATGGGCCCTCTATTGAGGCGCTCTCCCGTTCAGGTCGATGATGACCTAAGCAAACGCTCTCTTAGCGAAAGCCATGAAGCGGTCGGCAAATTCCTCACTGTCCGAGTGAGAATATCTCCATTCACACTTGTGAGAGCAATTGTCAGCTATTTATAGGGCGAGAGCAGATCAAAGGGCCACAATATCAAAGGACATCAAATCTTCCTCCAGAAGACGTTTCCTTTTCTGTGGAACGTGGGAAAGCCCAGAAGAAACCCATCTCTGCTTGCAGGAAATTCATATGTGAACACAAGTACAGAGAGCTTTAGAAAATGCACAAAAAAATGTGATCTGCAGGGTTGTTAGGTGGTCAGAGCTGGACAGGGAATCAAAAAGCTTCTTGCATTGGTACAATGTGCACCCTTGCCATTGTGCTGTGCATTGTATGTGTAACCATATAGGACTTATCTACTTTCAAATGCTCTTCTGGCAGTTTTAAGCTTTCTGATGTCTGCAACCTTCCAGCTTGTTCGCAGTATACATGGGGTGCTGTGGTGGCATGTGAAACTTGAGCTGTTCAAGCTGAGCTCCGGTGGCAGTGATGGAGGTGAGCTTGCAAAGCTCAAAGTGAGGATCGCTGACAAGTCCTGGTGTTCTCTATGACATTATCCCCTGGCACCGCTCCCCACGCGTGCTGCGGCCAGCATTCCCCCCATTAGCTTGTAAACAAATTAAGGCCCCTTGTGATGTGTGGGTCATTGTGTCCGTGCAGCTGCAAAGCAAGTTTTTGCTTTTAAATAGCATACTCCGAGTTAACGGATTCCTCATTTTATTATAGCAGGCAGAAATTTTAAATTGCTGACGGACTATCTAAGGAGGGGCAAAAATGTCCTGTTTCCTGCCCCCATCCTATTCCTGGCTGTCCTTAACCGTTTCACCTTTACAGATGCTTTGGGACCACGCCAGGTACTTCCTCTATTGTACCCATTTGGACACCTTGGCAGCCACCTTAATGGCTATGACAGCACTATAAATCAACTGGCTGCGACACCTTATGAAGGCTCATTGTGCAATCAGACCGTCAGCAGCTGCTCCTCTACAGGGAAAACCTTTGTTTTTCATCTAGCTGGAGTGATTTGTATAGAACCTATATGCTATATACCTGTTTTTGTCTTTTTCAGCTGCTTTTCCCAGTTTAAAAGGTGCACAACATAAATTCTCTGCACTCGATGGTAATTAAAAGTGTGTCTGGCGCTTGTGTGAAAACACGAGACGGTGTGGTGTTTTAGTGTGCCACGTAAAAACCCTCTATGAAGGATTCAACACGTGCACACGGCTTAATATTCCACTCACACATTTGATAAAACTGCATCTGGGCATTGTAACTGATATAACAGCAGTGCTGTTATAATTATGATCCCAGTATAATGTTCTTGTAGAAAAATGTTTGCTTTAAACCATCTGCAGACATGATGAATTCCTTTGGGATATTTTAGCCACATTTATTTAAGGAAAAAGCTGTTATAAAATAAATCTGTGGTTTTGTGGACAATTGAATGCAGCATTGCTTTCTTCCCACTTAGATCTTCTGGAAGCCAATTGGTTTAAGTTATGTGCCTTCTGGACTAATCAGCAGAGTGACCTGGAATTTGTTCTCCTTGCAGCACCACCCCTCACATGTGCTGACACAGGGTAGGTTTGTGTCAAGGCTTCTTAGCTTCCTGTTTCACTACACCTTTCTAATGGCCTGTCAACGCACCTTGCCGTTCCTGTTCCAGCCTTGAGCGGCAGTGTGGCTTCAAATGGAGCCCCGGAGGGCACGTGTCAGGAAAGACTTGAGCTGACTTACAAGGGCCTGCATGTCAGCATGTGCCCCTCTTGGCCCTATTGTCGATCGCGACAAATGCACTCAGGCCCCTAAAGACCCTCAGGGGTCCAGAGAGCAGGTGAAGGGACTGATGGGAGGGCATGTAAGAACCCACTGGTCATGCTGGGTAAATATCGTGACCCCTGGCTTTTGGGAATGCGCCCCACTTCAAGTAAAGATTGCCGATTGAAGCCTGTGTTTATATATGGAATATAGTCTTCTCAAAAGCTCCAGCAACTTTCACAAGAAACTGGCTAAAAAATAGACTATGTTATTTTAACAGATTGTAGTTCTCAGGTGAAAATAAACATCTCCTTCACTCTTGGAAGAGCTGTCACATACATTTGTACCACTTATATTCACTGAAATTGCCAAAAATTGCGATAAACTACAAAAACACACACACACACATACACACTCATATATATCACTTGGAATTGTAATCTGAGGTGTACAGAAACGTCTGGAAGAAGGAATATGAGAAGCTAGAGAAGCACCAGGAATTGAAAGAAGAACTCAAGAGAATGTGGAAGGTAGTTTCACTGGTGATAGGAGCACCTGGGGCCGTGACCATAAAACTGGAAAAGTGGCCTCATCAGAATCCAGGTATGACAACATCAGTCCAGAAGAGCACATTCCTAGTAGCAGCAAAAGTACTGCACTGTACCCTCAAACTCCCAGGCCTCTGGTAGAAAGCTAGTCTGGGCACTAAACGGGACCACTGTTTTCAGTGGTTTTTATTATGCTTCATATACACCTATTCATAAAAAGTTACACTTTCCCTTTCTATACATGCAGAGAGTACAGAGTTAATGAGCCTCTGTTAACTGCATGACTATAAAATCACACAGTTATCTGACAGTTCAAACCTAGGCTATAAACTTTGCAGAAGTTACAGCACCTTACTTGCAAAAAGTAATAGAGGATTTGTATTTTGCGTCTAGGTAGAAAAAAATGTGCATTACTGTATATCTTTTTGTCTTTGTGCCTTGTGCCCGTGAGACATCCTGGATGCGATATGACAGCATGGCTGATTACATTTCTCTTTTGATTGTGTTTCTTGCATCCATAATTAATCTTTGAGATGAGCTCTGCAGGGCTTGCCCTCACGTACTGCGAGAACACTGGAGAACAACAGCTGTATACACCCCTGTTCCTCTGTTTGCATTTACGGAAAGTTTTAAATGTCTGCCTTGCATCTAGAATCAGTGTACTTCCAAAGTCCTGGAGGAACATGGGACATGAACATCTTACATACACCGTTTAAAGCACTTCACTCTGTCACACTGCTGCCGTATTGCTCTGGATTTGGCACACAAGTGTAGTGCAGTCATCGCTTGATTTACACATCTAATCTGTTCCTGAAAAGGCCACATAAATCGAAAACGTGTAAATCGAGACAGGTATTTCCATTATTTCTTATTGGAAAAATAGCGATACTTTCCAGGCCATTTGAAAACCCCCAAATCAACTTTCTGAATATCACTGAATATCAATATTAAAACCTTGTAGCATGTGCAGCACAGCACACAGGGATCAACGTGAATACATGTGCACGCACGCACACACAGAGCACAGCACATATGGGAACTGTGTGCACTTTATGTGAGATTTTTGGCTAGAACACGTATCGAGCAGATCACTGCATACATCAGGCAATGGTATTAAAAATCAAATCGTATTCTAGCAAAAACGCGTATATGGAGACTGCATAAACTGAGGGATGGCTTTACTTTTAGGAAACAAAGGGGTCATGAAGCATTAAACAAACATGTTTATCAAGTAGAGGAAAGGTGAGGCTCCTGACTGAAGTTCCTGGTATTTCACACTGTCGGCACACCAAACGAAAGGACGGCCGCTTTGGGTCCGCAAGGTTGAACCTTCAGTTCCAGTTAGCAGCAATTCACAACACCTACCATATCCAGCTGCCTCCACCACATAAATGTGATCCAATCCTTACTGATCAGGGAGAATACAACTGTTTGGCTTTGTTGAAATATTCAACATGACGAGTACTGCTTTCTTTTTTTTGGTTGCTTTTTGGTTGAAGCAGCAGTGGGAGCTGTGAAAGGGTAGCCCCCATCCGGATGACTGGCGGCCACCGGAGGCCATTTGGCAGAGCACATCATGATCACGGTGGGGGGTGGGGGGTGGGGTCTCAAAATAACCATAATTGTTCTGAGGAGTTACTCTGTTAAACTGATTGATCAGTAAGTGATCCCTGGGGTCATGAGTTAAATAAGCACTTATAATTTTTCTTTTAGGGCAGTGCTTAAGAGGTGACATTTTCATATTCAGTGCACGACTGCAAATTGCTGCAGCACGACCGCTGGGCCTACAGGAATTGGCCATACAGGTTCAGCATGACAGCCCATGTGAAGCGGGACTTCAGGACACCTCCGGCCACCATGCTGCCATGTCCGAGCTTGGGAAATACATGAGAAGAGTGCCTCCTGCCCCTGTGCATTTTGATCATTTAATTAAGGGAAACACTGGTTTCATTTCTGTGTCCGGAACAATCGATCTCACCAAAGAGGGCGCTCCGAGCCGCTGTAAGACATCCTGGAAGCAATATCGCAACATAGTCGATTACATTTCTCTTTTGATTGTGTTTGTCGCTTCCGTAATTAATCTTTGAGACGGGCTTTGCAGGCCTTAACCTCACACACTCAGGGGAGCACGAGGGAACATCAGCCCTGTGTGTCCCACTCCTCCGTCTACATTTATGGACTGTGTGCATCTGCAAAGCAGGAGCAGTGTGGCCACCTGCATAATTAATACACGGGAAGGAAAGGAACATGACTTGCTTTGGGAAAAGCAGTTAAGACTCATAGTGCACTTTATGATGGATTTAATTTGTATTTACTCCCACCTCATCTGAGGTTTGCTTGCTGAGACCTGCTTTTCTTATTTTACTATTACTTAGCAACAAAATATATTGATAAGTTGGAGGGTGGGGGAAGGGGCAAATTACAGTGTTGCATAATTTTATACACACGTCATTTACACACGTTCCTGTATGAAATGTGATGATAAGGACAATGATAAGGATTATCAATTCATTGCAGTGTTGTTGCAACCTTGTATTTTCTTTTTTCCTGAGCGTCTTGGCTGGCGCTTGGTGCTTAAAAGGCATCGTTCCATTTAGTTGCTTAACTTTTGCAGTGGGGGTTTTGAGTTTAAATTGTGCACTTCTTACCAGTGCTAACTGAGGAAAGTGCCCTCCTGAAGTGCTCTAATGACTGCATTACTGCTCAGCGGCGTGGATCGGCACTCATGGGGGGCACCCAGCGGAACGCTCCCATTGGCCCTCCATGCTAATTGCAGTCATCTGTCTGGCGCACCGTTTCGGCGAGGCCGCGTGTCTGTCTGTCGATCATACGAAAACTGATCTGTAAATGATCTGTCACCTTATCTGTAAATATTCCAAACCCCTCCCCAAACACACTCACGCACAAGGAGGCATACACACAGACCCCGATTGGAGGGGGGCTTTGTATCGGATTGTCCAGGCTCATCCCGTTCACGGCTTGGCCTTTTCACCCTGACACACAGGGCCTGCATTGCCTATTGAGTCGGAGACATAAAGCCCTTAATTCTGGCAGGATTAATGAGTAGGCTTTATCTCACGCAGAGGCCTCCTTCCCTCTGCTGCCAGCCCAGCACTGATACGCCAGCGCAATTCAGATTACGGCCCCAGATCCAGTTCTTTTTTTTCCCTACTCCTCTAATGGATTCATCTCGTTTAATAAGGTCAGTATTCACAGGTTGCCAAAATATCTGTGTGCCTAAACTTGGGACGGTGAATTCTGCCGATGATGCTGTGGCAGACAAGAGAATTGTACAGAAGTGCTTTTTAGAAAAGGTTTTTTGAGACATTGTCACCAGGCCCCGTTGAGTCTCATTTTGGGGTCACATTAAAGCTGTTTTTTTTCCAGCTTCCTCCTTGTCTGTTTGTAGTAAAAAGTCCGATACTCTGGCCAGGAAACGCATATACTCATCCTTTAGTTCCCATTACATAATAACCAGGTTGAGTTTGTGCCAAGCCTCATGTTCTCTCTTTCTCTCCTATTCTACCTGCGAATTGGTACTGCCACCAGCCTAATCAATAATTACTATTATTAACATGTTTTATTGTTAAATGTGTGGTACTAGTGTATGATTTATTTACTGTACACTAAGCTAGGCTGAATATATATTTTTGAAAGTAACTCTAAAGTATAAGTAGGGTAGCATTCATGGTTGTGATCACGTCTTGGTGATGGGTGAACATGATTCCTTCAGGGTTTTAAATTAACTGTTGCAAAGGTGGAGGGTAAAATGCAAAAAACAAATGAGTTAAAAGGAACAGATACTATATACAGAATTTAAAAATAGTCAAACACCACTAATAGGCATCTACAATGCTTCCTGCAAAAGAGCAAATGAACCCTTTAAATAGCCTCACTTTGACCTTTAGGCTTGAAGCACTTTACACATAAAGGGTTACCACAGCAATACAGGTGTCTGCCAGGTAAACATTGACTATAATACCAAGTATGATAAGTCACACATCCAGATATTTTAGTTGATTTGTGTAAGAAAATCATTTACTCTTATTTTGCAGTCCCCTTTATTGTAAAACAATGATTTATCCAAACAAAAGGATTAAAAATATCACCAACAGTGAGTTTTTTCTGCTCCGAATGAGTAAGTGCACCACAGACAGAGACAGTATATAAGGCCATCTAACAACTTACATGGATCTTTTGCCAGGCCTAAAAGGAAATAGCGCTGATAAGTGAGTAACTTAAAGTGATGTTCAAGAACGACAAATTGTACAAAACAGAGGGGAAAGTGGACTGTTTGTGTCGCTTGTGTGTGCTTGACATGGGAATGTAGCCAACTGAGTGTGTGCAGCCATGAAGGTGGCACAATAGGAATCATGCAATGTCACACGACTCTCAATTTAAGGTAACAAGGAAAATCATTGGATAGAGAATGGTCTGCATTAAGACATGTGACTATGAATAACAAAAGATTCTAGTAAGTAAAATATCTGCCAATTGTCCTCATTTTCACATTTCATTGTTCAAAATAAGAACATACAAAAATCACATTAAATTTGCTTTCAGCTATGTTGGAATATTTATGTTATGGATAACTTATTGAGGTGCTGATGTCCAACCAAGCAATCAGTCCATCAATAAAGGAAACAAACAAAGGGAGACATGATGCATAGTCTTTCTACTGAAGTAAAATGGATTGGAACAAACAGAACTAGGTACTATAAATGCGAGGTACCTTAAATACGATTCAGTCTTATCTACCAATGGACTTTCCCCGGCCTGAAATGATTGTCTCGTTCAAATAAACAGATTGAATGTATCGCATCCCGCCTTCATAGTATATTGAAATAAATCTTTCAAATCAGATTTTTTTGTTTTTTCTCCTCAGGCAATTTCTTAGGCCAGCTCCTCTGCTTCAGAGCTGTCGTTCATAAATTTGCCTGCTGGAGTGCATAAATCTCTTGCACAGATAGCGTCAGGTGTGTGTGTGTGTGTGTGTGTGTGTGTGTGTGTGTGTGTGGAGACAGATGACAGAGGGCTCAGTTTGCTCAGACTCATACAGCCTGTGATCAGGTACAAAGGCATCTTCTGCCTGTTTAGTTTCTTCTTCTGTCTCATTGTGAGTGGATAAGTGGTGTTTGGGCTGAAGAACTGGAGTTAGGGGTGCAGTGGAGGGTCATCTCTTTTACCCATATTTGATTTCAGCCAGCAAAGACCAATGTGTTATCAGCTACAGCCTCCATGGTTCTTGCTATGCAACAGGGGATACAGATGGTCTTAGGGAACTATAAACAATAAGGTACAAGAGGGAAGCAGGTGGCACAGTTGTTTGAAATGCTGAAATAGCACTCAAAGTTTTAAATCCCCCCTCGTGGTATAGTACTGTTGGTCTGGGGACTTAATCTGGATTAGCCTAATAAAAATTACCTAGCTGTGACTAAGTTGTTTTGGAGAAAGGTGTCATCCAAATAAATAAATGTAAACATAGTTGTAGACATAGTGCTTAATCTGCCCATTTACTAAAAACACACATTCTTTTAGTTTTGGCAGGTAAAAAATATGGTTGTTTTAATATCTGAATATGTTTATGCAACATATACAAGGTACATGTCTGAGCAAGTAAAATAATACAGGCCATCTATCAACTACAGAAAAAGGGCATTTACAGTTAGGTACGGGATTTTGATTATTCTCGGTGGGCAACTTTGCACGGCTATTGTAATGACTCCGTAACTATAATCAGTCACAGCAAACTCTTGAAATTGGTACGATATGCACTCACCAGCCACTTTATTAGGAATACTATTCTAATGTCATGTAGGAGGCCGCCTTTGCTAAATTCATACATTATCATGCTGGAAGTCATTATTAGATGATGGGTAAACTGTGGCCAGTTTGTGGCATTTGCACAGCGCTCGATTGGTATTGGGGGGTCAGTGTGTGCCAAGAAAACATTCCCCACACCATTACACCACCCCCACCAGCATGAACTGTGGATGCAAGGCAGGTTGGGTCCATGGCTTCATGCTGTTTATGCCAAATTCTGACTCTACCATCTGGGCCTCACAACAGAAATTAAGATCAGAGCAGGCAACATTATTCCAATCTTCCACTGTCCAGTTTCAGTGAGCTGGTGCCCACTGTAGCCTCAGTTCCTTGTTCTTGGCTGACAGGAGGGGAACCTGATGTGGTTTTCTGCTGCTATAGCTCATCTGACTCAAGGTTCCATGTGTTGTGCACTGAGAGATGCTTTTCTGTCCACCACTGTTGTAAAGAGTGGTTACTTGAGTTACTGTAGCCTTCCCGTGAGCTTAAACCAGTCTGGCCATTATCCTCTGACCTCTGTTATCAACAAGGTGTTTCCTCCCACAAAATTGCCACCAAATGGATGTTTTTTGTTTTTCTCACTGTTCTGTGTTGACTCTGACCTCTTCATAGGTGTTTTGGCAATGAAAAACAATGTTCTTCTCGCTATACATAGCTGGGAACTGTGTGGAATGTACATTAAAATAAGCCTTTCAGAGCACTACCGTATAAAGCCATGTGACCTATCTGCATTTAGCTACTTTGCATGCCTGAGGACTATTTGGTCTCATATTGCCCTTTCACACTCCCGAAGCTCTTGAAAATCTGTCTTACTGTCCTTCAGACCTCAGCACCATAATCATATAACATATTAGCTTGTAAACTGCAGTCTGTGTGACTTCAAAAGGACATTAAAACTTTGTACAAATGCAGGATCATGTCCAAATTAAAAACTTTTCCACATTTCAGGTTGACTGTGAAGTTTACTTTTCTTTTGTTATTAACCATAGACAATGTGTAAGCTAAAAGAAATTTGAATAATAACATGATATGTATTCATGGATAAAGCATTTGGATGAGAGAGGAATCATCCTACTGGGTACAGATCCAGTTATTCTTCATCTCAGATGGAATTAGCTTCCACCTGAGTGCAGGCTAACAGGTGTGCCTGAAGGGCTGTGGGTACACGTATGCTGCCTCAAACAGGTGAAGAATGGTTATGAAGCAGCAGGTACCATGCAAGTTAAGACACACTGAGTTGTAAAATGAAAATAGCCAGTTCTAAGAGGGGGGCCTGAGGACTGAGTCCTCATGTACTTCAGCACCCTTGAAGAAAGTACTTATCTTGTATAGCTGCACCTGTATACACGAAGAAAAAAGCTATACAGCCAGATATTTTGGTTAAAATTGTCCTTAATTGAAATAAATAATAATTCTCCTCAGCAGAGTCTGTGTCCCAGAGGAAAATGCTGGGATACTGATTTCACATTCTTTGAGACAGGACTTGGGGTGTCTGGGCTTCCCTGTAACTCATTCCTTTTGATGGCACCTGTGCAGCCCAACACCCTGGACGTAATGTGGGGGAAAAAAACAGCAGGATAAAAACCTACATTTGGCTACTTTGCATGTCTGTGGACTATGTGGATATCATGTTGCCTTTACAAACTCCAGAAGCTCAGCTACTATCCTTCAGACCGTCATCATTCAGCATAAAAAGGACGTGAGCATTTTGTGTATATGCAGGATCATATCTAAATTAATTTTTTTTTTTTTTTTACACATTTTTACTTCATTGTGAGGTGCATTTTTCTTTTGTTTTTAGCTTAAAAGTCTGTTATCTTCTAAGGTGTGCACTGTACAGATGGAGCTAGTGGCTCATCAGAGCCTTCTAAACGTCTCCTCCGTTTGATGTTTGTGTAGTATTTAAAGATGCAGCGGATGGCTCGTAATGAGTTTGGAACGCAACAATCCGTCACCACCACCCTCGCCACTACTGCGATTTTTTTTTTCCAGGGCAAAGATTCAATTCTCTTGTTTGGAACTCACTTTGATTAGATGAACACAGCAGCGGAGGAGGTGACGGTGTCTGTCATTAGGGGTTTTCGGCTTGCTGCTTAAGCCTGTGTCACGCTGCAGTGGAGTAGTGGTGAGTCAGGCCCCCCTGCCCCAACACTGTCATTGTCACTTTTTCCCCTGAATCATGCATTTAATTCCCTCAGTTAAAGTTGCAGCTTCTTCTTCTGATTTGACTGTTTCTGGTTTGTCCTCTCCTGATTCGAGCCCCCACTCCCCTCCGGTGTTCTGTTGTTGGTAGTTGGGGGTGGTCGGATGGTGGGCAGTGGGATTAGTCCTTGAGGAGCCTCTCCTCTCGTCTTCAGGGAGGCAGATTTTGCCTTCTCCATATGAGCGCTCCTGCTAATTGAGTCAGCAGCCTTAAGTGTTCCTGCCAAGTTTAAATATTTGATTTCTTTTGCATCTCGCTGCAAAGCATCACTGCTGAGGCTCTGGTTGCTGGATCGGTCCCCATTTATGCATAAGTGTGTCTGAGATGCCGGGAGAGCACCGGCATGCAGCCGAGTTACACGATAGACCCTGCGGTGCCTCTCAGATGTATAGCTGTACCCGTTTTGTACTGAGAGTCACAGGAGCAGTTGTTGTGTAAGGTCTCCTGCTGCTGTGTTTGCACTGACTTTGGGCTTGTTGTGTCATGTGATCAGGTGCATTTAGACCTGATGTTCCCTGTGGTTTGGATGTTGCAGAACAAGCCTTGCTATTCACCCAGAGATGCACGTTTTGCGTATGTGAACGACTCTTTCCCCCTATGTCAAGTGAGACCATCAGGGTAGGGGGGGGTGTCATGGGGCAGCCACGCAATGGCTCTTCTTCCACTCTTTCCATTGGTGTTGACAGGTGTTGGGATCCCAAGACTGAGTCTCTCCATCACCAAAGTAACTTACTTCTTCTTCGTGCATTTTCTTCTTGGCTTCCTACTTGGAGCCCATGACGATGGGCGATCGACTATCACTCTGACTTTCTCTCTGTGCACCATTTGTCCCTGCAGCTCAGCTTTAAATATAGAGACCTGCAAGAGATGAACTTTTAACAGAAAGCTAGCAGTTTATCACAATGCAAGCTAAAGGATGCTGACGTGGTGGGAGCACTGTCCGCGCTGTTTTTAATTTTCATTCCGCTTGAATGAAGGTCATTAACACTGAGAAAAGTGACAAAGTTATTACCAGAAACCACATAATACAGTAAACAGCAAATGATACATCTAATTAAAGTCAGTGATGCAGAGCTTTCTGGGAGCACTAAGTAAAACATCAGCATAAGCACAACTAATTTGTCTGATCCTCATGTCTTTGAATATGTTCTTGTTCAATTATGGAAGTCACTCTCATTTTGTTCTTGAGGGACAACGTGTGTCCTTGTGCGAGCAAAACAGCTTTATGTCAAAACAAGTTTGACGTGTGGTTACTGAAACGCAGTTTCTATTTGAATGTCTGTTGATAAATTAAATTTGTTGCCCATGTCAAGCAAGAGAAACAGCACTTATGACATTTCTGTGGGGGAAAAACGTGTTCCAGTCCTTGAATATAAAAACCAAAAGCCAGCGATGAATAGATATTTTGTCTTATAGTCATGTAGCAGGGTTAGTTTGAGAGGAATCTGACGAGCTGAGCTAATTGTGCTCTTTTTGCTCAGTAATTTTTACACTAATGGGCTGGCAGATATGGACATGGTACAAAAGCTACCTCGACACCATGGCAATTAACATTACCAAAAATGAGCAGAAAAGACCATTTATGTGCTGACAAAAAATGTGTTCATATACATCTCGTGGATAGGAAAGACCTTTTAAAGTTTTTTCTCCAATCACGATTCGCTGGCTGAACCTGGTCGCATTAAAAATCGAGCAAACTTAACATCGTTCCTGTATTAAGAGCCGAATTCTTTCCATAGAATCATCAAGGTGTGAACACTGACAAGAGTAGTTACTCAACAAGTTATTTGTTCCAAACAGCAGCATAAGCAAAAGGGTCGCAGGAGAGCTTGTTTGTCTTCTGCAATAGTGGAGAGAGGTCGAAGGAAAATAAAGACATACGATAAACTATGCAGTACTTAGATGACCATGTACACGCAAGCCAATTTACTACAAGGGGACTACACTTCCATTATGTACAAGCGTGTCTGTATACTGGCATTAGTGTATAGAGCACTGTGTTTCAATAATATGTATGACAATCCAATCTCTCCAGTATGTTTGTCAGATTTACTGGATCAACAGTTGGCATAATGTTTAGTGTTGATGGACCCCAGTAAGCAAGGTGCTTGCTCAGAATTGATACAGTAAAAATTACCCTGCTGTATAAACCATTCTGTGATTTAAAAGGCCAATGCTCTTTCTTTGTTCTGCATAGTTGAAAAGCAGAAATTAAGTAATAAACTATTCCCTAGAAAACCACGAATGGTGCTGTGAGCTTGACGTGACTTGATGGCGCTTCTATCTGTCCATAAATGCTATATCAGTATGTAAATCAGTATAATCAGCTTAGTGTACAAACCTAATGCTGTAAAGTTGTTTTGGAGAGAAGCATCAGCTAAATGAATAAAAAATAATTTGCTGAACTGCAGTGAGTTATCTTTTTAGAGAACACCTGAATTTGATTTTAATGATGTTCCTCATGAACAAATGTTTTCAGGTGAGGCTACGTTTAGTCTGATCATGCTGAGAAGAAGAGGACAGGACATTAATGGCCTGTTGGAGTTATGGATGTCCCTTCACCATTGTGGAGGCAATAAGACTCTGTTTATCATCAGTCATCAAAAGCTGCTTCCCTGCCACAGCAGCACTGGTCCATATAGCTGAGTTCATGAGCTCACCGCCTCTGATGGTCCTTGGAGCTCTGGGTTCCAGCAGGAGCAGAGGGAACATCAGCAAACAAAACAGCTCTGTTACACTGTCAATTGGGACAAATGTCACTTTCCACCTGGCTGCTCTGGTCCGGTATTTGTTCAGTGGCAAACCACAATTCTCCTGCCCTCTCCTTCCAGCCCACTCACTGGGAGTTTGTCTCTGCATGGCTGTGTGAGGCATATGAGCAGAATCCATATGAGTAGAGCTCTTCTTGAAGTGGTAGGTCTTATAGGGAAAATGTCGTGCAGTCCTAACAGAACCGGACAGGACAAACAATACCATGGATTGCTTGCCTGAGAAAAATACAACTCTTGATACAGACAAAAACCACTGCTCTGACCCAGGCCACGAATACATTCTGAGGTGGAGCCATTACTTTTCTTGGGTTATGTTTATATTGGTTACCTTTTTTTTTCTGCTGGCAAATTAATGTGAAAGTCAACAAATACTTATATTTTGATAATTTTTCCTTGATATCCTTTTTATCTTTGCAGGATGTTTGAAAAGAGAGCTGAATTTACATGACAGGTGAAATCATTATAAAAAGGTTCACATTTTTGAAGTTTGGCATGAAGGGTGCGGGTTTTTAGTTTTGCGTTAATTTTTGATGTGTTTAAATAGTTGTGCAAAACCGCATTTGTTTAAGTGATGAAACATTTACAAAAACTCCTTCATCACAGATGTTTGACTGTTTTATTTCGATTTAATGCTGGAATGTGATTTTTTTATGCCCCGAGGAAAACATTTTTTTACTCCTTCAGCAAAACGCCCAGCCTATATCAAATATATGAAAAGTTATTTTAGGGATGGTTTTACTGGATATTCCCTGAATAGCATCTTGCAGTATAGATACCCACAATGCTGCAACATGGCACTGATGTTAAGTCACGTAGTTATGAAGAGAATGCAGTCCATAGATTTTCACCAAAACAAATAGAATTTAATCAAACCAGTAGTCTTTTTGGTTGTGTAGTGCTTTATTTATTAGAAAGTTTAGTGTGGTGCAAAAAGCTTAATTCAACTGAATTGATTTTATGGAGGGTAGAAAAACAAACAAGCATTTAATCAATTGCTTCCTGGTTCATTGAGGCAGTTCTCTTCACAGACAACACGAAACAGAAAAGAGCCGGTGGGCAGTGATTTCTCTTTACTGAGATGGTGTTTCAAATGTTCTCCAGCGTTTTCTCTGCATTTCGTTGCCTTTCGAAATCTCACCTCCTTGGACTAAGCGATGTCTGAGCTGCTCAACGGACGAACGGCCGACTGTCGTCCTGTCGCTGTCTCTGTCCACGTTGTCCAAACCTGACAGCCCAGCACAGAAGCTCAGTTTTGTGTACGATAATGTTTAGCAGTGGCTTTACTCTGAAGGCTGTTTGTCAGAGCAATACACATTTTCAGGCCCCCAAATAAACTCAGTGAACATGGGGGTGAAGCAGTTTTATCATACTGATTGCTTTTCCCGGGAGCAACTTGCATCACTACAAATCTTGATTAACCAAGGCTCTTTTTTTTGGTTGATGTATGTTCTAAACAAAATTAGAAAATGAAATGACAAATCTAATTGAAACGTAATGGTTTTATATGGAAAACTGAACCAAATATTCCGGCTGAAATTACACATCTTGCATCATTTCATTATATAAACAGAAATAGGTACACCTGACAAAATTAACAAAGTAAAAACAAAATAAACCAGGGATAATAATTAGTAATAAGAGGCAACTACAGTATTTTGTCATGTTTATCTAAATTATTCCACTTTTTTCTTTAAATAGTATCACAGATAACATAACTGAAAACTGAAGTAAATAAGATTAGACTAGGACATATAATCAAGAATGCTGGATAATAGTCGGAGTTTAATCTTTTAGCCTGTCATTTTCAGCCTTCATTTTCAGTTGTAAGTTGCCTTTGACACAGGGATCAGCTAAATAAAGGAACAAAAATAACAACTGGTTGTCCTCAGTAGCTGGGTTGTGTTACCATGATGGTAGTTATAATCCAATAAAGATTTCAAAAATCAAAATGGATTCAATCAACGGTTAAAAAGGCCTCTAACAGCCCTGACCTGAAATATGAAAAGCAGAAAAAAGAGCAGTTCCAGTATCAGTGCCCTGCAAAACATTCGCAATCACATTGCTCCCGAGTTTAATGGAGTGCACAGACTGACACAGCTTCTGCTGCTGGGGTGACTTCTGCACATCAGTTTTTGGAAGTACAATAAAACCCCACATAAACTTTTTTTTACCCCTTCCTAATTTTTGATGTGACATGTGACCAGGAGAGATAAGCAGCAGTGTAGACTCTCTTGCTCTGACCTTCGGTACAATAAGTTTCGTGGCACAAGAAGGAGACTTGGAGCGCTTGTTGATTCTCCATTGTAATAACTCCTCTGTTCATCTGTCAGATGCTCTGCAGTACCAGTAAATAATACTCTTTTAAGTGACGCACAATTCATTATGAGCTATGGCGCTGTGTTTTGTAATGAACTAAATTCATTAGTGTGGCAGTAATTACACACTTGTCTAATTAAAGATCTCAGTAGTGAATATAATTTGGTTAATTATTCACTGTGCTTGGAGCCGAGTGCGATAACCCTGAATTGTCTAGTCAGGGGTTAGCACCTACGCGGCCGAGTTTCAGCTGAAAAGTCAGTACTTCTGATTTTTACGTGTCCCGGTATGCATCTGTGTTTTGTTGTTCTTCCTTAAAGGATGACCATCTTTTCTTCTGTAATTCAATGGCTGAATGAAGATGCTGTACAGTCACAATAAGAAGTTTTGGTACGCCAAGTTTCGTGAGTCGACCTGGCTTTCCCGCTATTTGGCAATAAGTACTGGAGATGTGGGACACTCGTGAGTTACTTGGCGTTCACTCTTCTGCACTGTTTGTCCCATTCAAGTTCTGATAAGATGTACTCAGAGTTTTGACTGGAACTGCAAAACATTATTTTGAACTCAGAGCTTCTTAAATTTAAACTTTGCCAGCTTTTCTGCTCTTTTCTTTACCACAGTACTCCTTGAATTTAGAGTGCACCATTAGGACACGGAGACACTTGAATTTACCCGATCAAATTAAGCCACGCTCACAATGTCCTTAGTTCTTCTTCAGGATTAAGTAACTCATGGCTGTATGATTATAATTAAAGTAGACAGCATTCAGCTGCCTTTCTCCTCCAACTGGCACTTGATTTAGATGTTTTCCTCTCATTGTCTGCAAGTGTGAACAAGGCTCATAATACGCAAAGTCCACTTTGACCTTCACGCTTAAGTGGCCAGTAGAATGAGAGCTTCTCAAAAGAAACAACCAATACTCTACTTTCTCTGTAACCGTGCAGTGGAGCTGGGATCCCACTTCCTTGCAATCCACACCATCAAGGGCTGCTATTTCCATCCGTGACAGAAGACCAAAATTGTGCCGTTCCCCAGCCAGCGAGGCGTGAAACAACAGGATGAATGTATATGTTGTCGCTCTACTCTGGAGGCCTTTGGGAATGTTGTGTGTGATGTACCAGGATGGGAGGAATCGGTTTAATATTTAATGGTAGAGATTGACTCACCGTCTCCACTCAGTCCGCAGAGACCGTAACTCAGGCAAACTGCATAAACATAACGAAAACAGACATGGTGTGTGGAAGTGGAGCCTCCTACTGTAGTGGCGGTAACATTACTTACCATTTACTTGAAATACATTTGAGTTTCAATTTCAATAGTAGTGGTTTAAGCGGTTGGTTTTGGATTTGGATTTTGCAGGTCTGAATCCCCTCTAGGGCTATAGCACCCTTAGGGCAAGCTACTTACCTTGAATTTCTCCAGTAAAAAGGCCCGGGTATATAAATGGGTAAATCACTGCAGGTAGCTTAACCTTGCAAGCTGTTATATCTAAATGAATAAGTGTAAATGCATAGGGGTTAAAAGACAAAGGAGCTCTACAACACACTTGGTCTATTTTAATCTATAGCCCATCTCTGGGTTTTAATCCTAAATTCAAACTCCTCCCTCATACTGCAAAAACTTTCTTTTTCCATGCAAACAACCCTGATAAGATGAATAATATAAACACTGATTTATTCCATGTTCACTAATGTTAACATTTTGTCAGATGACATCATTTCAATGTTAGATAATTTATTTTCTGCACATGAAAGAAGAACTTTTTTTTGACCTCTCTAAACACGTATTTTTAGAACAATACTGGAAAAGAACCTAAAATGAGAGCTGTTGCCCAAAATGTCCATTCTCCTTAGGATGCCAGCAAAATGGTTCCCAGAAAGAGAGGAGCATTTAAATGGTGCCAGGCAGGGAAATCAGGGCTTACAGGGGAAGATCAGTGTTGTTATGGAAGATTATGCTGATTTTAGGCTTCACCGTTTCTCCTACAGCTGACAGCTGTTCACATTGGGTAACATGAAGCTTAATCCCACACTCTAAATCATATCTAATTGAAAAAGTAGCAACATTTCAATTTTCTGTGATTTATAAGGCCGATGCATTTTGTTTGTTCTGCATAGTTGGAAAGAAGAAATTAAGAAATAAAAAAAAATCAGTCTGGATTCCACAGTAATGACAAAATGGGGTTCATTTGGCAGTCTGTGCCCAGGGCTGCCAATTGAGTCCAATTGTCTTTGTTGATTCTTTGTTTATTCTTTGAGGGACTAATGGCACTCATAACTCTGGTCATGGGGTGGTGATGGGAAAAGATTCAGAGCCTTATGAGCTGCAGATATCATGGTGTGTGCGTGTTAATAATGTATTTCCTTCAAAGCTGAGCTGCCTGATCTGATGGTTACTTGTGTCATCCATGGCAGAAACCATGGGAAAATATACCCTGTTAACATGTGTAGACCATCCTGAAGGTAAGCCTGTCTGACCACTGATGATGTGGCAGGCAAAGCAATAACTGCTCAGTGTTGTAAATTAACGTTCAGCTTTGGAATGTATTATGAACACCCATGTCAATGTCTTGGATGGCTCTCTGTAGTAGGTGGCATAGCTGCTAGGGCTGTGAATTTGTAGTCTCAAGGGCTCCTGTTTAAACCCCACTAAATGCTTCGTTGTCATTTTTTTGATCAATGTACTTTCTTTGAACTGCTTTAATAAACCAGCTAAATTAATGAGTCAAATACTAGTATTTGCTTTAAATGGAAAAAAATGTGAACAAAAAATTAATGATAATACACTTATTGCATAAAGACAGAGCGATCACAGATTTGTGCTGAATGCAGGCGTGCTATTGATCTTATAAATATTACAGCAAAACCTTGAAAGCAAAGAGTTAAGACGTGTGTAGCGAGACCCCCTGTTCATGGTTGCCATGGTATCCAAGAAATACCTGTGGGGTGACCCTTTTGCTGGCTTTGACCTCTCTGTGGAAAACAGCCCCCAAAAAGGCAGACAGAAGTAATTGTTGCTGTGATTATGGCAGTGATAAAGGATTTTTTAATATGAAGAATGAAAATGTGAAGCTCAAGAATGATATGATGAAGGTATCTATTAACTGGACTGTATTTTAAGTGCAAATTACACAGAATAATAACTTCTTAGTAACATTAGCACACCGCATGACTTGCATGGTTATGAGGAGATAATCCTGTTTGTCTTTAATTGTATGTGTATTTGTTAGTGTGTTTATAGTCATATTTGATAAAGGTGCACCAGGACATGTCAGTAGGTATAGGTGAGCAGCGGACTGAGCTTAAGGGTTTGTGGTGCAGGCACAGTCTTAGTGTATGTCCGTGTTCAGCCAGCCCCATGCTGACAATCTGCAATCTGGCCACAATGATTTCTCGCTAGTCCTCTGAAGATCAGGTGTTGTTCAGGGCTGGGTCTTGGAAAACAGGTGCTGAACACTTTTCTTTACTCAGGAGTTTTTCTTTTTTCTTTTTTCCCTTTTTCCATCCCGGAAACAGGAACTTCTTTCATGCTGTTTGTGTGTTGACAGTAGGGAGGGGTGCAAGTTTGCCAAGCATTTAAACTCTTAACTGTGAGCAGTCAGAGAATGGGGAGGAAGAAAGGGTGGCCAGTTTGTAGAGAAAATACAAAGGCTGCCCCCCATCAGGCCTGGCGCTGCTCCTTTGGCTCCTTTCACATCCAGTTCCCTAGTCGATGAATGTAAACAAGTCACCTTTTCCCATGCCCATGCTGGTCTTCTCTGGCTTTGGCTCCAGGAACTCTTGTGGGGCCTTCTCCATGCCCAGGCCGCGCTTCTCCAGCTCCTGCTCCTGGAACGGCAAATGCTGCAGCCTGACTCACCTCGGCACAGAGACTTGCCCTGAACACAGAGCTGCTGGTGTGGTAGAGCCTTTCTCTGATGTGCATCCCGCTTTCAATTTCTTGTCATGAATCCAGTAGGTTTTGGGCCTGGGCTTCTACTGCAGTTCAAGAGCAATAGATTTAAACAACGAAACATCTTGACTTAAAAATGGAGCTTTAGTAAAATTTGTAACACCCATGACTACAATTTTTGTGAAAAAATATTTTTTGAGATTACCAAGGATGTGTGTATTGTTATTATTATCATTATTATTATTATTATTATTTCAAGGCAACTTTCATTAATACTGTAGATACTGTATGCTGAACTACTTACAGTTACCTATCCGCAAAACTGAGCAATGTAACAGTCAGTCACACATGTAGGCACTATGGGCAATTCAGTCACCGGTTCACCTGAAATATGTGGTTTGACTGTGGGAGAAAACTGGAGAACCTGGAAGAAACTCACATGCACACAGGAAGAAAATGCAAACTCCATGCACACTTTAACAGGGATTGAAATTATGTTCAACTGTGCAGCCCAGGCACTGTGAGGTATGTACAGATGTCAGAATAAATTGCTGCCAGCAAGAAGTGCTCTGCACTCCCTTGGCCCTGCTGGCTAAAGAAAGGTCGAGCAGTGAAACTAACAGAGAACATAGAAACAGAGGTGGCTGAATGAAATGTGTAAGAGATGGAAGCACAACCTGTCATTTGGATGTGATGACAAAGATGACTTGCAAACACTGCGGTGCTCATGGAGAGGGAAAGGAGGACACAGGTCTGCCTCACTGTGTCATGGCTGGCCAACCTGCTGTCCACCTTCTGCCGTGCCGGCACCCGCTCGCTGTGTCCGGCAGCTGCCTGATTGCAGGCTCCAGCGGTGGCCGCGTTCCCTGTTAATGACCCCCCCCGATGGGCGGTTCTGACAGCTGTCCGGGAGCAGGACGGATTCAGGCTCTTCAGGGTGGGTGAGCTTGTGACACAGCTCAGCTTTGGGGGGACACTTTGCCTTGCCTCTCCTCACCCTCCTCTTTCCCTGCGTTGCAATCGGGCTTGTTGCGCAACCATAGCGACGCAGCATATGACGGCACAAGTATTCTGTGGCAAAGCGCCTGCAGAAGAAAATTAACTGACAAGGCTTTACACCGCAGTGCTCGGCGTTCTTGGAAGGACACAGGCAGTATTTATGGAGAAAACTAATTGGCGGCGTGTACAAAATGTTAGCATCTCACAGATACTTACGGAATTTTTAAAGCCCAACTGCATGTTCTGACTGTGAATTTGGTGGCAAGCAAGTCTAGCTACAAACCCATACATTAGCATGTGCATCTGCCCATTAGCTAGTCGAGCTTTGCAGATGCTTCTCCCTCCTTTGTCATTACTGAAATTGTGTTTGGGACAATGGAGAAGCTGATCTGGCTCCAGGTGGCCAGGGGTTTAGCAACACTAACTTTGGTTGTCCTGCAATAAGGACAGAATGTCAGTGTGAGTCACAAACTGTTTCTGAGCAGGCCAGTGACCCCAGAGTGGTGCACCCAGGTTTGTTTCCTCAGGTCGGATGGAATTTCAGTCCCATGACTAGCTGCTGCTGTGGTCTGCCTGCATCTTGACCTGCCCTGGGTTTCACTTCCTCTTCTAGACCTTGCTTCTTCTGCCAACCCTCCGCACACAAATCTGGCACCCTCCTTCACACTGTATGTCTGTCTTGAAAGCGGTGCCAGGCAGTTCCAGCCTCTTGACCCAGACTCTGGACAGACACAGTTAAAACATTTTCTTATCTGCGTTTCTGTTGATATATAATAGACGTTGCAAATGAAAGGTGCTTAAATATTAACTGGATGTAAAATGTTGTACAGTGTGCCTGGGTAGTTCAAATGTCATCAGTAGTTATTGGGGCTGGAGTAAGCAGAGTAGAATTAGATGAATGTCAGCCTGTCCTTGAACATGGTTAGGTGTGAGTGTGCACCTTTCCCAGGTATTTTTACTGCCGTTTCTCAGGACACTTTGGCAAGTGGGGCGTGTCCAAGCCTCCTTGAAATGAACACATGCTCCAGGAATCATTAGAAAACCTTGTGTCTGACCTTTGCTGGAACATGTAGGTGTCATTCCAGTAGTTGGCAGTTAGCAGAGCTTGCGGTCCAGTGAACGTGACCACCAGGGCCTCGCTAATGAAATTTGCTTAGATTTCATATTACACGCAGGTGTGGGCGAAATATTTCCCCACGGTCATGCCTGGAAACATTTCAACTTTGTGCATGCAGTGCAGCGAATTTCCTCGTCACTTTCGAGTTTTGTAACAAGTTTTGGATTAGATTTGCGTGTAAGATCAATTCTGTGAAATTTACAATCAAATCAGCTCATGTAAACACTTTACAAATGAGCCCCCAGCTCCCCTCTAGGGGTCAGACATCTACAAATTAGCTTCTTGTCATCCAAAACATGCTGCGTATCTGCGAGGCGAGGTGGCGGCACTACCACCAAGGCACTGATGGGGTTCATAAAACATTCGTGATAGTGAACCACATCCGTCATGCATGAAGGATGTAGTTTGAATATCCAGGTTGTTAGATGTGAATTGGAACTGAAGAAAGGGGAGCTGATTAGGGAAAATGAGAAGTGTTGTTCATGGTTTATATCCTGTCCAGCTCCAAGAAGTTCACAGAGAGTTGACTTCTCAGAATGACTGTGAGGCTTTTTTATAAAGGAATGGCCACCTTTGAGAATTCAGTGTTACTCACCTGCTGTGCCATTCAGGGAACTGCTCCACTTAAAGGCCAGGTTAATTGCTGCCAACGTCTTTAAACGCCATAATAAACTCGCATTGCATCAGCTCGGGGAATGAGTGCGGCACAGGTTTATGCATGAACCTGTTGGCAGGCCTTCTGTAATTCTGAACAGGTTCTGAGAACAGAGCATGATAACAGGCCAAACCAAGGTGGTACTGGGGTTTCGTTTGGACTGGACCTCCTGAAGAACTTCTGAGGAAGTCACTTCATTGGGATCCACTGCCGTTTGTGTTTCCTGGCCCCCCTTTCAGCTGGAGGAGTATTGATTTAGCCTCGGATGTGCATTATTTTCTGCCTCGGCGTCGGTTATGAAAGCATGACGCGGGATGGATCAATGGTAATCATATTCCGGCGGTGATGTGCCCGCTCCATCGCTTCCCGGGAGGACACAGCTCTGTGTGGCCACCATGCTTGCACAGCGGCTCCACTGGGGGAGCCAGATAGCCCTTATCTGAGCCAGACCGCACACCAGACACCACCCCACAACCTTGCCAATCCTCTCTCCAAAATCCCACCTTCTTCCTAAACAAATCCGAAACAAGGAAGGCAGCGTCAAGTGGACCGTGTGATGTAGCATTTTATTTGTGCTATTCTGGGATTATTTGGATGCTTTGTTTTCCATATTAAAATCTCCTATTCATCTGATTTAAATAAATGTCCCGTGTCTTTGTGATTTATTTATTTATTTATTTATGTCCAAAGCTGTTCCCTGTGGTAATAACACACAACTGAACAGCACAGAAAGTGATGATTCTAGAGATTTTCACTTGGGAAGTCGGCAAATGGGAAGTGGGTGATATAACAGCTCCTAAAATGAACTGCTGATGCATTTGGCACTAATGCCGCTACAGCAGAGAGAGGTTCTTACTCTCATCTCAGTTCCTGCTCATCTGTAACATTGTGCCTTATGGAGATTTACAGGAGTGGTAATGCAACATTGATTTTATTTGTGAATAAACAGTGTTTTTGAAGGCAAATAAAATGTGATTCAAAACAATTGGGTATGTGTGTGTGAAGTTTCCATTACCATATCAGCAGGGGCATATTCCGTGCAAAGTGCTTTCCAAGACTGTGGCATAAATAAACCCCATTTGATGATAGTTGGTTGTTTGATCCTTCACTCAATACATTCAGTATAATTCACACTTTTTATGTCGTTCAAATCCGCTGCAAATGCAGTGATTATGGCTCTACAGATACCACGTTTAAGCCTCTGTTTTATTTTTTAAATGTCATAGAAAATGTTGTTTGCTTTTTTCATCCCTGGTCTCTTAGACAGATTATACAAATTACCCTTGTAATATTTAATTAACCTTGCAATAAATCTGCATTTTAAAAAATATGGGTAGCAATACAGTTATTTCGGTTTTCGGGCATCATTTGTTGAAGCAGAGCCCACTGTGAGAACACTTGTTTTCTCAGGCGTTTTGGTGCACACGGCATGTCTCTGCTACTTGCCGTGATAGAGAGCAGCACAAACAAAGCGGCCCTCTCTAGGTGAAGCCAAGGGCTCCGTGAGTTATTGCGACTTGTCCCATTGTTGGATGGAAAATTAGCGGAGCATTCTGTTTCAATTAACCTTACATGTTAATGGAGCAGGACAGAGGGAGAGGCGGGCGCACACGGAGGTCAGGGTAATTGAGTGCGTGTGCAAAGGCTGCGCGAGCGGCCTGTCTAAGAGGCGGCGGGTGCGCGGCGGGTTAGTAGCGTGAGTGCCACCCTTAGCGAGCACTTCTGACAGATGTAACCACGTGATAGCAAGCAACTGCCCTGCCCTCACCACGGCCGTCCGCCAACACGCCCCGAAAACAGAAAAATCCCTACGACAGCCGTGTTTCTGAGATCCACGTTTTCCAAAAATATGAAGCTTACGCATTTCACAAAGGCTTTCCGTAACAATCTATCAAAAATTCATTTTCAATCAATCGAGAAATTAATTTACGGCCGTATCTGTACACACCCATAGACACATGCACACACAAACCATTCCATTTTATGATTTGTTTGCTCAGAGAAGCACATGGAACTTCATTCTAAAGGCTGTAAACTGCAAGCAAACCTGTGTACATAACATGGCTGCCTGGGCATTATGGGTAACCGATGAACCACTGTTGGTCTGGAGGGCAGATCAGTTGTGAGAGCTGTGTTTGATGAGCAGGTGCTTTCTGCTGAGCTGGAAATCCCATTAAATCCTGCTGGGCTGGCTGAGAAAGGGTACGCAGCCTGAGAGAGAGCCCGGCCGCATGCCCCTGCCTCGAACCCCTGCGACTGGTCTACGACTCCACCTCTGCTGCGCACTAATCGCCTGGCAGCTCCACACGCAATTCCACCTTTTTTTCAGGCAGCACAGCTCAGGAACGCTTTCCCCTGGCTCCACAGCCACCTGCTGTCCGCCACAATGACCAGGGATGCTGGTGTGGACAGTTTGCTTTTAGCATTACTTTCCGCTGGCTTGGCAGCCCTCATTGGCACATATTCTGAGTGGTTGCATTGCATCCCAGAGCTGCCACATTGGTGCCTGCCGCTTGTCTTCTGCTCGACATCACTGTGCCATTGTCCGCTGCACCCCCGACACTTCAATGCCAGTTTTGATACCGAGCAGCTGTCCTTCCGTTGACCTGGGCTGTGACCCAAACGAAAACACGCTCATCGCTTTGTGTCTTCCTCCCATCGTGGCTAACGCAGTGATTGTCTGCATCGGTTTCGCGATTCCGCAACCCTTCGTTGCGCAGGCCTTGAAATTATAGGGGATCTGTCTGTGTTCTGTGTGTGTAAAGTTTATGGCTACAGTTTATGAGTATAGGCTGTTTTTAGGTGTGAGTTGCACATTTTTGTTTTGAAAACCTTATGATTTTAATGAGAGGTTACACGTGGTCAAAACTGTGCAAAAGAATCCATTTGTGAAAAAATATATTCGGAGAAGTGCACCTTGGAAAAATGCAGTTTTAATGGGATGAAATTACTGACTTACATCTAGGACATAATCCCTCCATTCAGGACTTGAACGAATGTTTTTCTTCATGTTTATTTCCCATTGGTGCGAATAAAAAAACCCCAAAACCAACAAATGGCACAGCTGAAGAATTGTACTCTGTTGGTAAGCCCAGCTGTTCCCTGTAGGTGGAAAATGAACAACAGCTTGTTAAATTTCACATCATGCAGCCCTGCTCTGATTTACCACTGTATCATGGAAGCACTTAGCTGTCCGGTATCAAGGCAATCCCATCAGCACTGTCACGCAAGCAGAGAGGAAGGAAATCCCATTGGCTGGCAGTCTGTGCTGCGTCGTGATTTCATTTGTCCCCATCGCAGGTCACCGCTCTCTGGGCAGAACTGGCTGGCCCTCACACTCCAGCGCTTTGCAAAGAGGTGCCTAATCTTCCATTTGTTCCTGCACTCTGGGGGTCCAAGAGTGATGCAGTTTGTCACCTCTATCTCTATTAAGTGCAATATGTTCATTAAAGTGTAATATATTTATTTAAGTGTCACCTACTACATCTTATGTTTAATCTCAGTGCTACTTTAATGTACCTCTATGCACATATTATTTAGATATGCTCACACACAGTGTTGTAAGTGATCCAACTGTATGGATAGTATTTATTTTGTGTTTTCCTACAAATGTATTTCCTTTCTGGTTATCTGACTTGCTGATAATTTTCCGCATGTCAAATACGTATGAATGTGCATACATTCTGTCAAATTCCTTGTACTGTAATAGCTCAAGTAGTGCTCTAAATGTGTTCATGAGAAATGGAGCACTTAATGAAACGGCATTGCACGAGATCATTAATGCAATGTCTGTACATCTATAAAGCTCAATCTCTATCTGCCCATATGTCTATGGTGTTTTATGCACGGCTTTGGCACACAGGTTCTTCTCACCCTAATAGAGGTTTTCGTGTAGTCAAGTTCATTAAACTCCAAAAAAGTCCACTTACTATTTTGAAAATGTATAATTTGCACTCTGGCAAGGCTCAGAGATGTAGGAATAATGATGTCAGAAGCAACACGCAGTAATGTCACATGCAGAGCATATGCACATCATTCTCAAGATGTTCTTGCCACACACACACACACACACACACACACACATGGGGGGGGCACACCATAGATGCTCTACACGCACACAGGCCCACTGCCCACACAGGCTGGCGGACAGCACATGCGCTACTGTGAGACATGGATGGATTTTCTTGCTAAACACATGCATACACATAGACGTGCACATGTGTGCACACACACACACACACACACACACACAAATGTATTGTGTGCCTGTACATTGCTGTAGGTGCTATCTATGTGTTTGATTAAAGCAGCCAGTAGTTGTTACATGTGTGCAAATGAAAATGTTAAAAATTATTACAAATTATATATAACACACACGGCACTGCACACTTTAGTGATGTAGGGGTAATAGAGTTTGATGATGTGTATTTTGTTTTTTCTGTTTCCACCTGACTATGACTGGCACAAGTGTCACTCTGTATGGTGTTTGCCTATCTGTTCTAAATGGAAGACTTTAATGGTAAAACAGTTTAGTGATTATATAATGTGTTATTACTATTTGCCTTTCACTGCTACACCTTTTAGAACTGGTCACAAGTGTGGTCAGATAGATTCCCTGCCTACATCATTTGCCCTGCTCTTAACCCCCTTGACACTTTGGCAACTGTGCTGCTCTGGTTTATTTCTGATGCGGAGCACCTTGGCTCCCACGGTCCACAAATACGAATTGTTGCTATTTATAGTGGCCTGCTGTGTAAGTTAAAGTGCTGGGAATGGACAGCAAGTCCAGAAGCCTTGCAGCGCTGCGGGAGGCCCTCTTATAATTATCAGCATTTGTGGATTAATGAAGGAAAGAGCATTATTAATTCGGCAAACATCTGTGAAAGATTTGATGATGTCATTCGTCTGAATGACGCAGTTAGTAGATTATGTGTCCCTGAGGGTGACGAGATCCACAAAAATGAGCATAGATTGTGAAAGAGGAAGGAGGAGCTGTGGGAGCTCAGAGTAGAAGGGGGCAGGGCACTGGAGCAGAGCGGTGCTCAAGGGGGTGGGACCTGGATGGAGTCTTAGAGACAAGTGATACATGAACGGAGACTCAGGGGACAGACAGATAATGGAAGATTGAAAGGATGCTGCCTTTACCCCTGGAGATACCTGCCCCATTTCATAGGTGAGAAAATATAATAAAAACAAAATGTAATGTGCATTAATGAACGCAGTACAAACATCATATTTACATTTGGTTCTTATGAAAGATATGGGCACCATTTGTCAATAAATAATAACTTGTGACTGAACCAGAAGGAGAAAGCAGATGTGAGGATACAGACATGGAGTGTGTAGTGTTGTGGCTCCTGTCTGTTCTGTTCAGACACACTATCCAGGCTTCTCAAAACATTCATGACACCCCCAGAAAGTCAACATTCCGTCTATGGTGGAGGGCTCTCTCTTGGAGCATCAGCCACACTCTCCTCCCCACATGATTACCTTTGAAACCCCATTGGTTCTGAGTTGAGAATCCAACCTGCAAAGTGCATCAATCGCTGAGTGTTTGTTGTTTTGTTAACCTTGTGGCAATTTTTTAGCGTCAGTCATGTTTTGCCCGTGCATTTGGCAGGTTAATGCAAGTAGTTTCAAACAACCTTCCTCATCAAGTGAAATCTCAATCTTCAAACTTGGATGGAACACGGCCAGCCCAGGGTCAGTAGGGTGTCCTTGCGGTTCTGCTTCTGCTGAACATTCACTCTGGTCCCCATATCCTGTTAATGAACATCTGCACCATGTTTAACTGCATACTGATGAGTTCCCAGTGATACAGCATGTCCGTGTATTTAATTATAGTATAAATGCAGGGGTCTGGGGTTCTCTAATGCAAAGCGTTACCTAATCTTCCATTAATTAATAGCAGAAGTACAGTAGAAGATATTGCAGTGAGTGTAAGTAGGCAAATCCTACTCAGTTCAATTATGGCACAATGTAACAGGATTGCATTACATCCTGTCCCCAACTGGCCTTTGTCCCAGTGTAATATACTTCCTCCACACGAGATGGCATCTTCTGGTTTGTTGACTTTTCGAGTGAATGTAAAACCAAGGGTTTCACACAGTGTGTTCCTTTTCTTTAATGGAAAGTTATTGCAGCGTTTCGGCTGCTTTTGGAGCAAACAAGAGCAGAGGGCGGTCCAGGCTGCGGGCTTCCACTACCACATCATGTAATGCAATTACAGGAAGCAGTGAGGAGCAGGCGGTGCCGCCGGGCCTTTGGATTGGACCGTGTCCTGTTTACAAAGTCCACAAACAATACTGGACTCCAGTGGGGAAATTAGCATAAACCTGCCGTGGAGCGTGTGGCTCTGCTCTGCCAGCTTCAGTCTTATCGCCATTTCTCACGGCACAGGAAGGGGGATATTGTTTGTCACTGCACACTTTAATGCGACCCCCCCCCCACCCCTGCCTTTTTTTTTACTTTTCACAGTATACGATGTGCACATCAAATCATAAACATGGAAGTTTGTTTGTCAAATTGCCCATTGTAAAATGTCTATAATGATCTGTGGAAGCCACTGGAAGACGTCTTTTCATAGCATAACAAAAGTTTAATATTTCTCCACTGTATACTGTACTGTTTTGGAATAATGCAATATACAGTATACTGCATATGAAAAAAAAGATTCTATAGGAAACACATATTTGTATTTTGAAACAGACGCTTGGGTTGGAAGCGTTGAAACCTAAACTGCGTTGTTAATATTGAATTTTCTTGAGGTTGACAAAATCATTTTACAGTCTTTATCGTAAAAGCATATTCTTATCATCACGATCCATATTATATGTTGCCAAGGATGCCAGTAAATCCTCATTTGAATCTGCACCTATAGGGAAATTACATATGCAGCAGTGACGAATTAATGAATTCCTCATTTATGTAGTGTTGAAATGGCCGTGCTCCCATCAGCTCAACGTCGGCACATTTAAAAACAAGCTGCAAACAGGAAAATGCACCAAAAAATACATTTTCTTCCCATTTCCCACTGTTCCTGGCAGAATATTGGTAGGTCTTTATTTTCTGGACAAAACAGATATACACAAGTAATTGCTAAAAGCTGCCATAGTCAAGCTTCCAGGGCAGTTCTTCAAATATAGTACATGATCCCAGGAGAATATTCACAGGGCATCTGAGAAGAACCATATTGCTTTAATTAGAAGTCAGCAGGGATTTCCAGCGTAGTATGAGATGCATGTTCATCTCACCTGCCATAATGGGAATTTATAAGGTTGAGAATTTCTGAGCACAGATGATGCAGGTTGTGTCAGAGGATGCTGGAGAGTAAAAGTCAGGCTTTTGCCCTCATTGTGGCCCTGAGATGTTGTCTGTCTTTCAAAAGGCAGAGTGGCACCTCTGAAAACCATATGAAATGTCAGAATGGGGTAGAGGATCACTTCCTTTATTCCCTCCTGTGTCAAATTAAATGGACTTTTGAAAGTAGCACTACTCTGCCTGTGAGAGCTCAGCACGGCGGTGGCTGATGGTACCCCCGAAAGCTGAGGCCTATTAACCGAGGCTTGAGAAACTTGCTTTAAAAGATTATTAACCTACATTGGCTTAATTTATGAAGGAGCCCTTGTAAGTGTTAACACTCTTGTTAACAAACTGTCTTTTTCTGTGTTCGGCACATTTTTTGTTGTGTTTTCTTGTACAGCATAACCTCAAAGCATAGACATCTCACAGTTTTACAGTTTTACCAGTCTTATCCATGAGTTTGAGGTCAATACCAAGGGTACAGCTGCAGGTCGATGCTTGGACTTCTTAACTTCACATTTAAGTTTTTGCGTTCGGACTCAGGGGCTCTTCATACAGGATTTCAGAACCACGATTTGTTGGCTGGTCATTAGTAAGTCAGACTTGCTCAGTGCTGGGAAACACCTGTGATTAGGTGTAGGCTTTGTGAGCTTGAGCACTGCTGCATCAAGTCTTTCAGCTAGACCAGCAATTCAGTTTGACTCAGAGCACTGAGACTAGCAGCAGGTGTATTTAATTTCGAAACCCCGATTCACTGTTGTGGTGATTTCTAAAACACAGATTTGGTTTGACCATG
This sequence comes from Arapaima gigas, assembly GCA_900497675.1. Lineage (NCBI taxonomy): Eukaryota > Metazoa > Chordata > Actinopteri > Osteoglossiformes > Osteoglossidae > Arapaima > Arapaima gigas. The sequence continues at coordinate 324,389 of UFQX01000015.1, forward strand.
GGAGAAAACCTCAAGCTGCTCTACTCTCAAACAGAGAGCGTGCGGGACGTATTTATGGCAGAGGCAGACCGGCCTTGGTGCTGGCGGTTAAGGATTACCTTCTACTACTTGTGGGCCTTTCTGTCTCCTTAGGCGTTTAATTATGACACCATTGTGGCCTTCGCTGAGCCAGCGCGGGTGAACGGCGCTGATCTCAGTACTCGTGGGCCATCGTCCTGACTGATGGGATGACATGCGAGATGACAGCTCTCCCCGAGAACATATTTACAGCTGCCCTGGAACCTCATTTTGAATACTTCACTGATCATTAACAGCCTAGCACGAGTTTTGCCTGCGCCTCCAGCGGCCCTCGGGCATCTGTGCTGCCCGGAGTGGTGAGCTGGTGAACGGGCAGACACGGCCTGTTTTCTCCCCAAAGCCAATGGCTCAGAATCAAGAGCTACGTGAGGCATAACACGACGTGCGCCCTCATGTATTCTGTCTGCATTTCTTGAGGGGTCACACGTGCGCCATCCAGCTGCTGAGACAGGTGATGTAAACACTGTTTTATCACCATTCTCTGTGCAGGTTTTTTTTTAAGAAAGGTCCTAATCTTTGAACCAATATGCTTGTAGGTTGCACCATGGTTTTACTTTGCTACAACTCAAAACATATTTTATTGATAAGGCATCTGAGAGGAATGGGCCTGTGCTATTACACGTCCAAACAATTACGCTACTTGCTGAAGAAACAGTAGAGAGCCGGGATTTTCGGCACATTTTTGTACTAAACGGGGTTAAAAAAAAGTTGTGCTTAAAAAAAGAAAAAAACAAAAGCACCTGTCTGTCTGGCTGAAGTGCTGCTCACATTGCTGGGCCCGTTTCCCACGCCTTTTCACGTTCCTTTAAAACAGTGGCATGTAAATTATTGATGGTCGACATTACTAATTCAACCTGTGAACGTGGATCAGAATCCGTTCCTATATCCAGAATTCCACTGAAATGAAAATGGTTTCCTGACCATACATGCAAAGGGATGAGGGAACTACGGTGATTGGGGGAAATGGGAGCACTGGGATCATCTGCTGACAGATTTCACTGTGCCACAAAGTGCTTGTATAACTTTATTTTTCTCGCTGGTGTAATGTAAAAGATTACTGTGGAACTTTACTTTTGTCTGCTACCTCCACTTTCCTGCCCAAGGGGACTAAAAGACTCCCTCTCTGTGCCATTAATCACAGAAGATCTTATCTATAATGCTAATTTAATGTTGTTTTTGTTTACCATATAAGCAGATGCTTTGGTGAACTGCATTCCCTCCTTGTGCTGTAATAAATTCTGGCCCTACTAAGAGTGAGTTGCTTTCTAATGCCTAGCTTTTTGGGAAATTCCAGAAAATGTGTAATGCCACTGTCACGCACATCACGTCGAATGTCGTGGTAAAGCCATGAGGGTACAACCTCCAATTCGGCCAAGCAGATAACCCCTCTCATACAGGCAGGACAGCGACTTGAGCCCACAGACCAGGAGCGCAGCTCAGTGACGGAGCATGCATCATGGGTCCTCTGGGAAGAGTTTGGAGGAAGCGTGAATCCAGAAGGAGGGGGTCGGAGGGGATTTCACGCGCAGTGGAACTGCCAGGCATTAATGGTACCTTCTGAAGGCCTTGAGCTACATTTCATTCACGTTCTGTCCTCCAGAGAGATTAGGCACTGGATTTTCTGCTGCTTGACCCTCGGGTGCAGTCGGCCTAAAGCGTAGTAATTCACGAGTCTTTGCTTGAGTGGTTATCTCCGTACAGGTCTGCTGAGGCAACTCCACCTGAATGTCTGGGGGGGCAGGAGTGAGTGATCAATAAACGAAGGCCTGGAAAGTACTGGAGATGGGTTGGTCTGGGCCTGCTTAACCCAACTCTTCACACCCGGTCACTTTGGACTTACACCTGGCTTAACACCTGTGGTCTGCGATCATGGCCTTAACAGACTGCTGCTGCATCCCTGCTGAGTAGGGCAAAAGCCTTGAAACACACACACACGCACACACACTTGCAGTCTTCAAGTTAAAGTTTAACGCCCATACTTGTGCTGCGTGAGATTAAAGTTCACAAAAGTTTCACTGCTGAAGTCTATAGCCGTTTTGCTATTCACGCAAGAAATTGTGGTGCTCTTTGTAATTCATCAGCCAAAAATCCAACACATAAACGATCCAAGTGGAGCATTTGTGTTAGTGGCCATCTTCAGATTTTGACTGAGAAAAACCTTTCATTCATAACTGAGAACATAGATCAGGATAGAGTCAGACCACTCAGTGAGTCTCAGGACATCAATAAAATAACTTTGCATGAAAAAGGATGTGTTGACATATAGACTGAAGAAGAGCATAGTGGCGCCAAAGTCAAACAGATACATTGATTGAGTGGCCCCCAGTGCCCTGCTAAGTAATATTACATGGCCGCTGATATACAGGGACACTGTGAGCATGGCAAACTATTTAGGTCTGCAGCGGCATCTTTGGAAAGCAGAAGAATTCACAGTCAGGCTGTGTGACTGCCCTGGCCATGGGCGGTCTGTGCTTGAAACAGGATACTGCCTTTAAGCTTCTCTGACTTAACCCTAGAGCTATCCCTGGTGTCTGCCCTGCCTCAGCTCCCTCGTCTCCATGCCAGCCATGCCTCCTTGTTGCCGCTTCACATTCATCTTGAACTGGTGCTCCTGCTCGGGGACAAAGGGGAGATCAGTGAGTAATGCCACTGCATTGGGAGAAAAACTACACGTCTAAGGATTATTGCCTTACTTTTTTATTTTGTTCATTCTACCAAAGCCACTTAGGCCAAAGGAGAGATCTGACATCCAGTTGACCAGCATTGCTGATTCTAAGGCAGAGGCTTTCGAACAGAAGCTGCCAGCAAAATGTAAACATATTTGGAACCGTACACAAGAATCATGAGACACAACCATGCAGAACTCATATGCATTTAATGACAGGTTATTGTTTCATCCAGTTTGACCTCATCTGCTCAAAAATGGACTTAGTTTTCTTCCTTACACATAATAAAAATAAATAGCAAAAAATAAGCAAGATAAATTAAAATATAACTGTTAGGGCAACATGGTGGCACAGTAGTTACTACTAGTACTGCACAACTTCTAGTCTGTGGATTCGGAGGTGGGTTTGAATGAGATGCAGTCTGTGGGGAGTTTACATGTTCTTTGCACATTCATGTCAGTGAATTGTTTCAGTTGAAATGGTGTCTCTGTCCTTTTTGTGTGACTGAGGAAGTGAATGTGCGTGATTACCCTGCAACAGATTTGTGTCCTGTCCAGGGTGTATCCCATCTTACTTTATCTCTCGACGATAAACTCTGGGACACCACAACCCTGAACTGGACAAGTGGTTATTGATAATGGAACTGAACAATGATGTTACTATCGTACACCTTTGCGTCTTCCTCTGCTGCAAAGAAATTTTGTTTTTTTTTCCTGAATATCTACTTTCCTGTGTGTTTCCAGTTACAAGATAATGAAATGTGAAAACAAGTGTAGCATTCAGGCTTGGAATGCATCATTGCAGTGGCAGAGTTGAGCACATAGCATTGCAATGCCCACTGTTCTCAGAATGTGTCAGGAACTATTACTGGTATCCATTCAAAGCCACAACTCTAGCAGTTCTCACTTTACATATTGATAGTGGCTATAGGATTACTGGAAATCACTATTTTCTTTGCTTTGCGGTTTCATAACCAACGCATTTTTTCTACTGTTGCACTTCCGTCTGGGTGTATATCTGCTCCATCAGTGGTGTTCCAGGTGCCCTAAAACTGCAGATATCACCTTGGCTTTATGATGTGAACGGAGAATCGGGTTTCCTCCAAAACAAGCTCACCTTGGTCCCTTTCTGGGATTGAAAGAATTCACTGCAGATCATGCCAAAAAGTTTGTTTGAGGGCAAAGCTGACCTGTACTGTCACGAGAACAGAGAAGGAAAGCATTCTCATTAGTAAATCTTTGTGCTTTTAGTGTGTGTCATTTATCACCCCAAGGCACACTGTCAGTCAGAAGCCATATGTCTGCAGCTACTTTGAACTTAAATGAAAGTTGTGGAAACCAGGAATTTCCTAACATCATGGACTGCAGTGATGTCACGTGTCATATTTACACTGTGATGGTCGCTATTTCATTTACCGACCTTATAGGATTTTGGGACTCTTTTTCTTTGAGGCTTTGACATACCTTTCCCTGTCCTTGACACCCTGTAGGTGCTGCATAAAATGAGAATGGCAATCATAACATTCATTGCATGTGTACCACTTAAGTGTTCCATATCACGGATCCTTTAACAGGGAATCAAAGGCTCATGAAATGCTGTGAAACTCTATAATGGTAAACATCGTGATATGTGACCAGGAGGAGAATAGACCCTGTCGCAAGCTTCATCAGCTCCTCAGCCGCACAGACACCCAGATCACCTGAAACTCTCCAAAGAAGTGAGGTTTCTGTAACCCCCTAAAATCTCTATCTAAACTGCAAAATCCCTCACATCCTCCCATTTTGATCTCTGCTTTCTTTTTGCCAGGTGGTCTTCAGTGGACATGAAAGTCCTTTCAAAGCGACAATAAATGCTCCATCAACTGAAAACTTCATCTGGGGGGTCAGAGCACGTTTAGTGCAGTGTTCAGATATTACGTTTGGCCTTTGACCTAGGAATTTTTAAGGATTTAAGGAATCAGGAAGAAATTTAATAGGAGTTTAAATATGAAGTGCAAAATAAATATGCTATGTGCAAAACAACATTTTCTTTTTTAACATGGCAGTGGGCTACCATCCCTTCATGCCTTAGATCCTGTTTCCTGTGATGAAGACCCTCTGGGTAGCTAACAACACATCATTTCCAGCAATATGAAGCGGTATGATTAGGTTAACATGAGACAGCAGCAGCATGCTCAAAACATTATACTGCCTATTTAACAGTTTACAGACGCATACATATATGAGATGTTTGCTCTTGCTTCACTCTCATTTCTCAGGTAGATAGGACTCTTCTCCTCCAAACAGAAGACCCACCTACAAACTGGGGCAATAATGTCAGTGTTCTTGTTCTTCTAGATAAGGTGTTTTAGAAAGGCCAGCTACCTGTGTGCCCTCTCAATGTTCAATGCATGAAGACACAATCTTGCTTACTGATGTGGGATCATTGTCTTATACTCCTATGAGTAGTAATGACTGGCTCTCAGCTGTGAACAGAACAGCCGCCATTAAATCCCCCCTCATAAATTGTGGTGCCCTGTTAAAAGATCAGAGGTGGTGGTCTGCTGAACAGAGTGGCATTGGACTTCATGATGCCATGAGACTTAGAAGTGGCTCTACACATTTCCTCTCATGGTCTGGTAGCTAACTGACCCACTGATATGGCCAAAAATAATCAGGCCTGCATTTGCATTGTTCTCCTTCCCATAGTTTGGTGGCAAGGTTGTCTTCTTAGTATGGTGAAGCGTGCAGTTAGAGCAGAGGATTAGATCAGTGGCGAGAAGCAGCCCTCCTGCACAAACAAAACGTTAACCAGTGGCGGAGCTAATCAGGGGTCCGCCGGCACGGCTACCACCCACTGGGCATACTCTGTCAGTCCTCCTTATAGGCTCAAAATAGAGTCATTAGCGTCTACCAAGTTGGTTATGTTGTGACTGAACATATTGCACTTATACACATGCGTATCCTTGCTTAATCCCACATACACAAACATCAACTGTTTTTTAATTTAATTTTAAGTAATTTCCAACATGCTGGCTGTTTTGAAAGTTGAACACTAAGACATGCCACAGTTTGGATCCCATGAAGGAACATGCGTTTTACTGTGTGTGTAATGTTTGTCTTAAGCACACAGTGCATCCTTTTCGTTGTTTATAAGGGCAGCAGGTAGCGAAATTATTTACAGCTGCCACCTTTGAACCTGAAAGATGCAGGTTCAGTTTGTACCTTCTGCTGTAGTGCCCTTGGGCAAGGTACGTACTCTCTAAATTGCTCCAGTAAAAATGACCCTGCTGTTTAAAGAGGTAAATCATTGCAAGCATCTAACACTGCATGTTGCTTTTTTACCTCCCCATATTAAGAAGGTATGCATCAGATATTCCTCCACTGCCTCAGTCAGATCTCTGTTGTCCTCAGGTATTTTTATTGATGGTAGGCTTTGCTAATCAGATACCCAGGCAAAAGCACAGCGATGCCTGGTATCAAGGGGAACTTTTATTTAGCTTCAGGGCTGTTCCTGCCCTCTCTCCCAGTTCAAAGCGGCAATCAGAGGGCAGGCTGCGGCCGTAAGGTGCGGATTAAAAGGTAGCAGGTTTGATATCCACCCGACGGATTAGGCTGCTCGGATCCAGGCACTCCAGGGAAGGCCGCCGTACTCTCTGGAGGGTAGATAAATCCTGTCAGAGTGGAGATGGACTGCGGGAAGGGAGCTGAAAAAACCACTGCAAGGCGGTCTTGGCAGGGGAGGGTTGTAGAAAGTCAGGTGAGGTCCACATACAGTGTGCATAGCAGTGCTCTTATCGCACATTGTTTTATAGCACACGACATGAATATCTTTTATTTGATTGGGTGGAGGCATTGTTTATTCACTAAAAAACTCATAAAAAGCAAAGACTGAGAAAATGTTCTAGGATTCTAAGCAGCGAACATGCGAGTTGTCTTTCAGTCTGTTTTAACACATGCCCAAAGTCTACCAGTTAACCAAGATCAGCTTTTTTTACAACACACATTATGATGATTTTCTGGAGATGACAGCGACTGATTCTATTACAGCACATAGTGATTCACATGGTCATTCTGCAGAGTTGGGACTTCATTAAAGAAGTGGACTGTCAATCAGTCTTAGTTTTGTCACCAAACTTTGCATATGTGGTTTGTTTTCAGCAGAACACCAACATTACTGCATTATGCAATAAATTGTATTATTTGCATTTCAAAACAATTATAGACTATATGAATGTTTTATTCTCCAATAGAGATGTAACAGGCAAGAATTGGGTGAAAAATAGATAATAATTCAAGCTAGCTTGTGTTGTCAGTCCACAAAAAAAACCTTGGAAATCATGTGAAAAATTTTTTAATGCTCATAATGTCATAGGTAACTTTATGTGTTGGCAGTGCTGAACTTCACTATGTCCGGAGCTGTTAGGCAGCAGTGAAATAGTGCAGCATGTGCACAAGATCTCGCTGGCCTGATATCCTGTCTGCCCTCAGGTTTGAGCTGGTAGGACCCTCTCCTGAGACACCCCCACACCCCCTGGACTCTGTGTTCCCTTTCACCCTGGACCCTAGTCAGACTGCCAAAGGCACACAAAGAAAGCATGCTGGCATGCTGGCCATGCCTGTGACTGCTCCCTCTCTGACTGGGAGAGCAGGTTTGTTGAAGGACTCCTCCGCCCCCATGGAGAAACCTGAGCAGGCTGCCTCCTGCCTGGCAACGCTTTGTAAAACCCTATCCATATTTTCAGCCATGCTGTTTACCAGTCATCAAGACAGTTGCAATAAATCTTGTGAGATGCAAGTTGCTTGCTCTGGACTGTATGTTCAAGTGTGAAAGGTATTCACAGAACTCGACTGGGGCACATAGACGTGCAAAGAGTGTGTTTATATTCTTGTTTATTTTTAGCGCCTGCACTCTTTTCCATAAACCAAGCTTCCATTTAAAATGTTTCAGCTTCTGGTCCTGAACATGAGTCCTGCTTCCCTCCTCAACCCCCTCTTTCATCTGTCAAATAGGTGGTTTCCTGGGTCACTGCTCTGGGTCTGTGTATGGAGAAAGGGGCTGGAAAACACAAAAGTGCAGGCCGCCAAATACATGGTGAGAAATCAAATCAAAACACCTCCGTTTGTTAGCAGTCCTGCAGACGCTCAAGTTGTCACAAACAAATGAGATGACAGGCAGGCATATAAATAAATCAAAACAAAACAAAAGATCATTTAGAGTTCAGAATTTGTGTGACTGTTTTCCATTAATGCAGCAAATCTGTGTCGTGTACAAAGGGGGAGAGAGGCGCACTGACAGTTGGGACCGTGCACTGACAGAGTTGAGTTAAACTTGCGTCTTGGACAGATCGAAACCGCGTTGCTGATATGCTTTGTCAGAGAGTGGGGAATGTAAACACACAACAGCAGATGCAGAGGGCTGAAGACACACACTTTATTGGGCTAGACAGAGGAGATGGACGAATGGACAGGCCGCTTGGAACGGCCACAACCTGGGTTTCAGCATGCTTTGCTTGGGGATCTGATACCCATCTTTTCCTCTGGAGGTCGCCACCCTCTTTGTCACAGGTTGAAGACCTTTCCTCAAAGGCTGAGGGTGGATGGAGGGTGGAATCTGAGTCAGGTAAGCCTATCCGGACCTCAGCGGAGCTCAGGCAAACTAAGCCAAAGTTGAGCCAAAGGGCAAACATTGACTAACAGTGGCAGTGGTGTGTCTCGGGTTGGATAGGCATTCGCTCCAAGCAACCCCTTATCTGATCCCACTGTGACAAAGCTGGTGTTGGCAGTGCAGCACTGACCTCTGGAATGGAGCTACTGGGTAATCACATTCCTTCACCTGTCAGAGTGAAGAGCCTGGGGTAGGAGGAGCTACACATTCAGATCTACTGTCTTCATTCTGGAGTAAAATCAGCAATCACCTTTCTGGTGCATTATGGAGAACAGAGGCAATTGTCACTATGTTGTAGGAGCCCCTCAGAATGAGAGAAAACCACGATCAATCAGAATAAGTGGCTCATGGTTCGAGTAGCAAGAGGTTCAAAGAAACCTGAGAGAAGGAGATAAATGCAGGTATGAGCACACACTCACACTCACACACACTCACACACACACACACACAAACATGCACTGGGGAAGGAAACTAAGTGCAAGCAATAAAATGTCCCTCACCACAACACTTAAGACACAGTATTACTGCTTATGCCAGTTTTGTCCCAGGCAGATTAAACATACATTGGGAAGAATATTTGCATCATCAAATGGAGCTTATGTTCTCTCAAAAGGGAGTTGGAAGAACTTGCAGAGGTTTATGAGTCATTTGTGAGTGAGGCGCCAATAATTCAGAACTCTTATTGTATCTAGAATTAATTACAAACCAGCAAGGTCTTCTTGCATTTGTAAGAGATGAAAACCCATGATACCTTTTCCTACATTAATGGCGAAAATCTTGTAAAGCAACAGTGAGCTAATTGGGTGCTGACTAGTAGGATTTCTACTAGTTGGTTGTCTATCAGAGGCAGATTGTAGTGGTAGTGAAAATAAGGAAAAATATGGCATTGAACATATACAAAATGTAAATCCATCCCAGGCACATTGATACATTTATTCTGGGACTGTGACAAGATACAAGCTTACTGGAAGGGAGCTCACTCAGCCATTCAAAAGACCTTTAATATAAAGTTTGATTTATCCCCATCTGTTTTCCTGTTGAGTCACAAACCACATTCTCTTCTTTAGGAAGCCATGGAACTGAGGTTGCTTACGCTGACATACCCGGCAAAGAAATGTATTCTAATGATTTGGTCTACACCTGAAGTTCCCTCTGTAAATATGTAGTTGTCCGAAGTGAATAATTTTCTCCTACTAACAAAAATGAACATTTGACATGCACAATCGTTTGAAGCAGTTTTCAAATGTAATGGCCCCTTTCTGGAACTTGGACAGTCTTACATGGTCATAGCTGTGGTACACTGTAACTGTGTGACCATCACCCCTCTTCTGTGTAAGTGTGTAATCTCTCAGAGTGCTGTCTCTGCCTGCTGTTCATGTGGACTAATGGTGCTCACAAATGTAATAAAATGATTTACAAAACACTATAGAGTAGAGAACAAAAATATAGATATTTAGATTGTGTATACACTACATTTATTAATACGATGTTCTTTTCTTCGAGCAATTAACTATTTAGGCAGCTAGGCAATTTGTACTGGAGCAATTTAGGGTAAACACCTTGCTCAAGGGTACTATACCAGGATGAGGGAATTGAACATTGGTCCTCAAGATCAATGGAGCAGCTCTAAACACTTTTTTTACCAGTTGCCCCAGGAAGGGTGATTATCTTGCACTTTGAATAAGGCTTGGGAAAAATGTAAATATGGGTTCAGTTCAATAAAATAGAGGTACATGCATATGAACATGCATTGTAAAATTCCAGATGTTTTTTTCTGTGCTTTGTGAAGGTAAAAAGCAAATTATTCCTCTAGTTCAGTATAGGGTCATCCTTTGCTACACGTCACTACTGTTTGTACAACATACTGCCCTTAAACCGAGCATACAGACTCGAGATGATGTCAGTGCAGTATTCAGGCTGGATCAGATAATGGATCAGTCAGTCACCCATAAGTAAAGCTCCACTTTCCTATACACTATGCTTTCAGCGCCAGTTTTACTTTTCCATTGCTTGGTGAGATTTGTTGTCTTGCAAGTGTTAAGTTACACTGCAGCAGTGGGGGATGAGGAGTGTTATCAGTTCGACACTGTTCCTCAGGCTCTGTGTGGGGAAGGAAGCTCCTCAACGGACTCCCTGCTGCCACAATCTCACAGACACCCTGGGCTCCACTTACCTGCCTATTGGATAACGAAGGAGTTTTGTTGTTCTGTGGAGTCTGGCGTATTCTACCGGCTGCAGTTGTTTCACTATGAAAACATACCTGCAGGAACCTACACTGTGCCTAGGACACTGTTCCGTGATCTTACCTAAACAAATCACTCATATGAGGAGTCCAAAAGGATTCCCGGTTGGCTCGGGCGAACCAGTTTGCATTTGGTGCAACCAAAGCATTTTGTATAATGCAAATTTATAACATAATTATACTAACCATGGCCATTTTTCATTTTCAGTAACCGTTCCAATTTAGCATCATAGTAGTCCAGAGGCTTGGGGTCCAGGGACACCAGTCCACCACAGGACAATCACACACAGTCAGTCACTCATACATACATGTACTAAAGGCATTTTTGAGTGCTCAGTTCACCTCAAACACATGTCTTTGGACTTTGGAACAAAGCCCTCAAACATGAGAAAAACCTACAGACTCCACACATAATGAATTTTATTCAACACGGCAAATGAATATTACATAGGACTTAATAAAATAAAAGCAGTTTTGGAATGCTTAGAAATGCATGTACAAATCACAAAGGTACATATGGCGTAAGAGAATGCAGATACATAGTTCTAAGTGTGGAATTGGAAAAGCTGAGCTGTGGGCTTAGGTCTGCCCTGATCTGGTCGTGTTCATTATCTCACACACCTTGTGTGCTCTCATGTTCAGGGAAGCTACCTTGCGTGTTCCACACAGGCACCAAAGGCTTTGTTATTCCTCCGCATGTTACGGTCCGATGACAAAGCAACGGATATTGAACCAAAGCGTAAGACTTCAATTCGTACCCGGTGTAAAGCCTGACTGTTGAGTCCATTGACTGCAGTGACGTTTGCAAAACAGTAGTGGACCCTCTTTGCAGAATGACAGCAATGAGGCACCTTTTCTTTATCACTCATGATACTGAATTATTCCCACATGTAGGAGACAAAGGACTGGTCTTACCAAGATAAACACAGCCCTTGTCCACAGGTTAAACAGGCAATGTTGGGGAAACTGTTCCTAAAATAAAAGGTGGATTAAAGCCCTGGGGTGAAGTTCCTCAAGTGGAACGAGTGGTCATGACCTGGAGAGCATTAGGGGCCTGGAGGAGCACTCTTTTCCCAGTGGCAGGACATGTGTCACCAGGGGCCATCTTGTTCTGTTTTCAGCATGGCAAATGCTATTTTGGGACTTTTGGGTAACATTTGGCAGTTAATCATTTAGTGTCGTTTAGCTCCGGCAAGGGAAACGCCTTCGTCTCGGGCCCTTTCAGCTTGAGCAGCTGGAGTCCGTCTCCAGCGGAAGGGCTTTCTGTCTTAAGGTGAGGAAACGCAGGCAATTATACAGGATCCATCTTAATTACCACAAGAACGTCTGTTTTACTTAAAAAACAGTGGAAGACAGGTTGTTTTGCCATTAAGAATTTAATCACACTTACGTCTGACCGCCATGTTGCCCCATTTGCTACAACAGATACATCTTTGCGTACAAAGCATGTAGTCCAAGTGTCCCAAAATTCTGTCTGAAATTAACCCCCTAATGTGGCTCAATTAAGAACGGATGATCAATGCAAAGGTAACGCCGTCCACTTAAATTAGTGTCATTGTGTAGGCCTTTCATAAGAAAGATATCAGAGAAACAGCTTGTACAGGTGTAGAATTATGATTATAGTATCTTGCTGTTCAGGGCTCTTGACCAAGCATAGCAGGCTGTCACAGCAGCGACATAAAAATTCATAGCTGGGCCTCCAGTTCAGAAACACATACCTTTAATCTCTGTGTAAAAACAACGAAAAGGCAGAGTACACATATAACATACAGGTGTTTTTTTGCTGCAATTGTTACATTTTCTGCAGAAAAAGAGATAATCTGGACCTTGATATGTTCCTTCTTTTCAAAGGGATTCTGACTCTGAGCCAAGGCGTGATGTCAATGAGGGGTGGGAAGCTACAGAAATGGGCTGTGGAAGCCAAGCCGGCTGGCTAATCGGAGAAATATAAATGGCAACAGTCAGTGCTGCTCCTGGGGAGGGAATTTGGAGCCACGGCTGAATGACTGGGCACCACGTAGCTGCAGGGCTTCCGCTTTGCATTGTGCTGGATGGCGGCCGCCATGCGCGTGCAGAGGCTGTTCGGCTACATCACCGCGTGACTCCCGCTCTTCCCGGGGCAGCAACAGAGCGGCAAGTCATTACACGGCAGGCGTGGGTTCACACCGCTGTGAACGTAATTAAAAACTCGCAAAATGTCACCGTCTGTTTCCATTCAACGCATGCACTGCGCTAGGTGGGGGAAAAAATAAGAGGGATAATTTTTTGCATGAAGTCCGGTAATCTGTCTTGTGTTTACCACATTTAATTATGTTTTTGATCAATTAGAAGAACTGCGAGTTTTACAGTGAATAGCAAAGCATTTTGTGGCAGAAACAGGCTTCAAATGGGAGGCGAGACCGAACCATTTACGTCCTCTTTTTTTCAGTCAAAAACTCAGCATAATAGGAATTTAATAATATCTAAGAGTAAAACAAAGGATGCATCACAACAAGGGAAGCACAACTTGCTTTTCGTAGCCAGCGCAGTTACATTCTTGATTCCTTCTCAGGTGTTCATAAATAAAGCAGCAGACAGCACTAGTAAACCAAAGGGGAGTGTGTTTCTTCTGAAGATCCCACTACTGCTATGGGATAATTCATCACCGTATTAATAGATTAACTGTATTTTGTAATCAGATGTTGGGGGTGGGGATATGTTTTCCGCTGCCTGCAAAGGTGGAACAATTCATGTCAGCAGACTGATGTTCAGTTGTTCGGGGAATTGAGGCTAGGTGGGGGAGGCGGTGTACAAGAAAACTATGTACGCTGGCCCGATCAATGTATCCCAGGGTTCCTTTTAGCTCATTTTGTTTAGCAGCCTATCTACAGTTGTGTATAGAACCCAGTAGCTGAATTTTTGTTTCAGCAGAACAATTGTAATATGCATTATCCTCAGCATTTTGCCTTTAAATTTTGCTTATAGTTGCTATTCTTTGTGCCACCATCTGTTGTTTTACTTTGTGTTTTAATTCATATGAGAGCAGGTGTCCTGTTGACTCTTCCAGATGTCCCACCATTGGGCATCCAGTCCATCTTAGCATCTTTCTGCTCTTCATTGGGTAGCCAGGAGAAACTGATCCAGTTCAGCCTCAGCTTACAGCAAGCATAAAGCACCACTAGACAGTATCACCTCCCATCATTACAGAACATGGGCCTCCAAAATACCCTCAACTATCAAGAACACTTAAGGAAACTGGTATTTGGAATGAAGGAGCTTGATTCGTAATTCTTTCCAAGACAGACGATTTCCCTGCTGCACTGGAGGGCTGTTTAAAAAAGGCTTGTCCCTTGTACACAGCCATATGCACATTATTGCACCTTAATCAATGGGACAGGCTGAGTGGATGCAATATACTCTGAGCCTGACAGAGACGAATCTTGTGTGCCATCCCCTGAAGGGAAAACGGTGCTGAATCCTTGAAGGGACTCTTCATGTGTTGCATGACAAACTTTGATTTGGGGTCCAGTGTTTGGGCTCAGTTCAGCGCCCTACCAAAGAGCTCCCAACCCAGCTGGCAGAAAGGAAGGCAGCTGTACAGATGGTTGTCTGCCCCCTGCTACTCTGTCAGAAGCTACAGCGGAGCATCGTAAAGACAGCTGGCACAGTGTCCTACTGGATGCTGGGGATGTGAAACCACCCGTATCATACCTGCTTCAAGGAGCCTTATTCCAGCCAATCTTTTTCTTCTTCTTCTTCTTCTATTATTATTATTACTATTATTATTATTATTATTATTATTATTATTATTATTATTATTATTATTTTATCATCCTTGGACTTGAACCTGCCTTTCTTCCTAAACACTGTGCAGGCTGTAGGTTATTATTTTTAAAGTTTTCCACAAATACAGCAGAGGTAATTTCAGTGTTTAATGTGATTTAATGCTAACTGAAAACCACCGAGGGACAGACAACTTCATTTTATAAGCAACAATGACATTGCAAACCCTGCTTCTGTTTAATACTTGTTATGTGAATACCCCCCAAAATAAACAAGAAACAGGATATACATCTGAATAAATGTGATGAAAGTAGTTAAAACCGCTGTGGGACATCCCTTAAACACAAAGCATTCCCCCTTCGGTTTTATCACATTTTGTTATGTTGCAGTGTTATGTTAAAATTGTTTAAATTTATTTTTTCACACATCAATCTACACTGAATACCACATAATATCAAAGTGAAAACAGGATTTTGAAATGTCTTGCAAATTTATTAAAGATAAAAAAAAATTGACGTAAGTATTCAGACCCTTTGCTATGACACTTAGGTACATTCCACTTCTCCTGATCAACTATGAGATATTTCTACACATTGATTGTAGTCCACCTGCAGTAAATTCAATTGATTCAACATGATTTGGAAAGGCACACTCCTGTCTATATAAGGTCTCACAGCTGACAAAGCAAAATGCAAAAATTAAGCTATGAGGTTGAAGGAAATGTCTGCAGAGCTCAGAGACAGGATTGTTTCGAGGCAGAGATCTGGGGAAGGCTACAAAAAATTTCTGCTGCATTGAATGTTCCTAAGAGCACAATGGTTTTCATAATTTTTAAATGGAAGAAGTTTGGAACAACCAGGACTCTTCCTAGAGCTGGTCTCTTGACCAAACTAAGCAATGAAGGGACTTGGTAAGAGAGGTGACCAAGAACCGAATGGTCACTTTGGCTGAGTTCCAGAATTCCTGTGTGAAGATGGGTGAAACTTCCAGAAGGACAACCATCATTGTGGCACTTCACTAATCTGGGCTTTATCGCAGAGTGGCCATATGGAAGCCTCTCCTCTGTAAAAGGCACATGAAAGCCCACTTGGAATTTTTCCAAAAAGCATCTAAAGGACTCAAGTCTGATGAAACCAAGATGGAACTATTTGGCCTCAATTCTAAGCATCATGTGTGGACGAAACCAGGTACCGCTCATCACCTGCGCAACACCGTCCCAACAGTGAAGCATGGTGATGGCAGCATCATGCTGTTTGCATGGTTTTCAGTGGCAGGCACTGGGATACTGGTCAGAGTTGAAGGAAAGCTGAATGGAGTAAAGCACAGAGCTATCCTTAATGAAAACCTGCTCCAGAGTGCTCAGGACCTCAGACTAGGCCAAAGGTTGACCTTCCAACAGGACAATGACCCTAAACACACAGCCAAGACAATGCAGAAGTGGCTCGGGGACAACTCTGTGAAGGTCCTTGAGTAGCCCAGCCAGAGCCCAGACTTAAACCCAAAACCCTCTGGAGGGACCTGAAAATGGCTGTCCACCAATGGGCCCCATCCAACCTGGCAGAGCTTGAGAGGATCTGCAGAGAAGAATGGTAGAAAATCCCCAAATCCAGGTGTGCTAAGCTTGTCACGTCATACCCAAGAAGACTCAAAGCTGTAATCGCTGCAAAAGGTGCTTCATCAAAGTACTGAATTAAGGGTCTGAATACTTATTTCAGTTTTTTTTTTATTTTTAATAAATTTGCAAACATTCTAAACTACTGTTTTCACTTTGATTTTTATGGGGAGCTGAGTGTGGATTGATGGGTGAAAAGATACATTTAAACAATGTTAGCATAACACTGAAAAATGTGAAGGGGTCTGACTACTTTCTGAATGCACTGTATAAGTTACAGGATTGAGTCATTTTCACACTCACTTATAAAGGCACATTTTTGCATTAATGCAATATAACTGTCAAGTAGCGTTTGAGGTTTCTTTGCATTAATTTTGGACTTTGTATATAATATATGCAGTATGCTAGGCAGACAGGCTTTTATTCACTTGTGTTGTATAGTGCTATGGTTGTGCAGTGGGTTGGTGTGACATGTGGCCCTAGGGAATGAGAGACATGGTGATGGCAAGGCTAACTGTCTGAGTGAGGCTGCTCTAGTATGCTGAACAAGGTGTGTGGTACAGGGCTAAGAAGGGGGCAGATGCAGGGAGAGGTCCAGTCATCAGGCTTGCAGACCCGTAACAAAAGGCTACTTTGCTCCTTCATGGAATGATAGTTTTGTGTTAGCAGTGTACTCCATGTTGCCAGCTACTGCTAGCTAAGAAGGAACCACCTAAGGAAAAAAAGCCTCTTGAATATGTGGTGTGTTCCATGAGTGCTGGGAAACTGGATCCCACTGTACTTAGGGTCCAACAGACCTACAGGGTCGTACATACAGTACATATCAAAAGTCTGAGTAGTTTGGTTGGAAACTAGTTTATTTAAAAACGTTTGAGCAAGAAATGAGTGGACATGTTTTCCCAGCTCTTGGCTACCCAGAGAGGTAGGATGGTTGTGAGATGCTTTGTTTTCACCGTGTCCAGTTTGTCCCATACAAGTAATATCCAAGGTACTCACATGTATTTATATGGTTGAGTGTTACTGCTACTGTACATTAAAATTTGCCTTACATAAACATTCAGGAACTACTAAATAAAGCTCCAGTGTTCCAGGTTCCAGTAGAAAGAATGTGATAATATGGTCGCTTATGGTACACAGAATCTCAGCTAGGCCCTATTCACACTGCCTCTCTAAGCACACGGTGGAATAATGTGGTGTATTAGTGCTTATAAGTTTGAAAGTCAAGGACAAACAAAAAACAAATCAAACATACAGTATAATAAAAATTACGTGAACGGTGACATTTGTATCGCAGTATTTGAGAGCTGAGCAAATTCATTTTAGTTAATTAAATAAACAGTAGCAAAAACACAGCCATAATTGTGTAGGGAGTCTTTTTTGAGGTTATTCCAAAAACAAGACAACAATTTTTGGCATTTTTTGGATGGGGGGGCTATCATTACATCCCAGCAGGGGCGCTGACACAGGAAGAGGAGGAAGAGGAGTAACAACACGACAACTGTGTCAGTCAAGGAGTTGTGGGGCCTGGTAACACAAATGGTGGGGCCTTGTGGGACTGCAGAACTGAAAGGGTACAAACACAAAGTCCCAGGGAACCCCTTTGCTGACCTTAACCAGCTCTTCTGAAGTCCCCCTGTCTGGAGCAACATGCCCAGTCCATTACCAGGCTGCTGATGTTTCACGCCATGCACACTGCACTAGGGTTCTCTAATTGAAAATGCTTTTGTTCAGGTGTTACTAAACCCAAATGTTGTGTTACTCCGGTGGGCATCCACGGAAAAGCATTTTTGTGTTAAAAAAAGAAGATGTTGCCGCTTTTCACGTATTGCGCGAATTGGCATCTGCAGGGGTTGGATGTAGTAAGTTGTACGTTCAGTGTAGCTTCAGAAAGCTGCCAGTTCTCTTCTAGCTGGGCACTGCACATTGTGACTGTCTATTTGTTATTTACCCTAAAGATATATGCATACTTAATTCGAGTGTAAACGAAAGATGAATGATACATCTCTGTTCTGCCTGACCTCATTACTGATGGAATGCCGTGATGAATTATTACAACCACTTTCACTGTGGAAAATCTGCTATTTCACACCCCCACAAACCAGCAGGAGGAATCAGAGAACTTTCTATTCTTTTTTATAAGCACTCCTGAAACAGTTTTTTTTAAAGGCTATTAGACCTAATTAGTTGCTCTGCTGTTGTACAAAGAGAGTCACTGAATAATAACCACCTGTTGTCACACCCTAATAAATGCTCTATTAATGGCACTTATATCGAATGCCGCTGTTCAGGGAAAAGTAAAATGTAATATTAGAGTGTTGTCTTGAAAGGCAGAGGCCCCCTGCCTTTGCAGTGAGCAGGATGGGAGTTCAGACGAAGATTGACAGGGCCAGCAAAAGTGTGTCTTCACATCGGTGGACTCTGGATGTGCGAGACCAACGATGTGGTTATACTTCATGCATCACCCTCTCATTTAGTCAATAGGCCTGGTGGCAGAAGCACCAAAGCGTTCCAGGTGTGCATTTATGATAGGTGCGCTTTCTCAGAACATGCAATGCATACGCTTCGGCTGCTGGACCGGAGTCAGTCTGTCGCTCTGTTTCCTGCAAGGGACGGATTACCAAAGCGGCTGTGTCAGCCCAAGGAGAAAAAGCTGGAGGAAAACCAACCATCAGAGGCAGTAGGAACAAATCACCTGTTGTGATTATGCTACTCAATGCTGGCACATATCCAGCATTCACATGCATTCCTGGTTGATCCTCAAAATCCCTCATTAAATTCTTTCAATTATTATTTGACTTATTCTAATCATAACCTGAAATTTTTATCCATTTGCAAACTGGAATTTTTTACAGAATCCATTGAAGGTCAGTAGCACTAACTCAATTTTTTTAAAGTGTGCATTTCTAACCATTATATCATCTACTGTCCTTAGCACCATGCATCTTGTAGCAACCTTATAATAAACCCATAAAAGACATAAGACCCTTGTAACACTAGGATGATAAGATAGATTTGTCTCAACCCAAGACAAATGCATTATTGCGCACACATGGTAGGTAAACCTGCAATATAAGGAATGATACTTGCAAAATAAAGCCACTTTTCCAATGAGACAGATTTAAATGTTTGTTTAGTTTCGTGAGAAAATAATCAAACCTGTGGATGTTCATATCTTCTGACAGGAGAGACCCTGGACTTTTGCCATCTTAGTTTCCTCTCTCCTCTCAAAGGAAATGTGACTTATCCATTTATAGTTTTAAGGCCTCAAAGCATCCCTGAAAATGCAGCAAACCAACTCCTTTATGTCTGGAAGCTTTTGTAGTACAAAAGTACAAGTTCTACAGGGTATTTTACCTTCGGTCTTAGTTTCCCCCCAAGTCAGCCGACTCACTGGCAAGACTTTAAATAAAATACTTTGGTTTCTTTTTAGATTCTCAAACACTACCCAACACCCGATGCATTTTCAAAGCTGTAAATGTTGGAGTGTGTTTTCTTTTGGTTTCTTTTCGCTCAGTGCTTCCTGGATGCTGTGGTGTTTACTATACTGGGTCAACTAGTACCGTGCTTTGCCTACATCTTGCTGTATGGGTCATTCTTTTTGTGCTTAAATGTGCACGCAATGAATGAAACCACCAAGCACGAATGTGAAGTAGACATAATTCATCAGAGGGGCTCAGTCTTGTAAGCCCTGAGTCACATGATGATGCCCCTTGAGCACACCGCACACTGTCCCAGGAAGTGCGACTCACATTTATTTGTGTTGATGTATCTGGGCTTGTAGGAGATGGTGCCGGCGGGGGGGTGGAAGGAAGCAGAGAAGCATGTGTTTGTCCCCAACATGGCCAACCACAGTAGAATGCAAGAACCAGATGAAGTTGAAGAGGATCATCACAGTCCTATGAGCGATTGTTAGGGTGACAGCTGGGTTTCAAATTGCTTTTCTTACAGTAAAACTACTTGGGCTAATTAAGAATTTGTTAAGGATGCGGCATACTGACCTTTAGGTGTCACACTAAAATTACTAGACGACCTAGAAATTTTCCGTCATACTGGAATGACTGTATGCACTGTAGGTGAATCATCCAGATATTCAAAGGAATTTCTTGAGAGGCAAAAAAAGCATTTTTTTAACGTATGTTAGTATTTTTTGCACTCAACATATATTGTAATTATAATGAGGTGCAGAATTTGTTTTGTACACACTAAATTACATGTCAGAATGTAATTTTAATATGGCTTTCAAATTAGGTTACTCAGTAGTGGACAAGTCTGCAGTTCTGTTTCACTAGAAATCTAATGCGAAAACCATGCTGACTTAAAATAGTCGATAGACAGCTAATCGTGTTACTTCATTTTGAGAATGTAATTTCCTCGTGCCCTGCCAGTAATTAACCTCATTACAAAAAGGTACGGAAACACCACAGACACAATTCGGTTTATTAATGGAACTGGTTCCAAAACGAAAGCCCGCATGGAGACTTTTTTCTACATCTTTCTGTGTACTGTTTTGTTTTACATTAATTTATTTATTTTTTTGTAAAAGTTCCATTTCTTCACTTGTGGTTTGTTAAGTTTGACAGTTTTCTGTGTAACCGCTAAGGTTATTCATTCCATTGTGGTCAAATACCTCGTGCTCCGCTGCCTTACCACTGCGGTGGCTTCCTTTCCTTCATCTCCGTGAGGAATAAGTAAATGGGGGCTGGTTATATTATGGACACCATGCGGCATATGAAGGTTTCCAGGTAATCTGGTAGTTTGTTACATCAGTCTTTTTTTTAAGAAATTATAATTTTTTTGTTTGTGAAATGTACCTGAATATGATGCAAGAGCAACCGTTACGTATTCTGCTAGTGTTTATTTATAAGAAACCATCTACACTAAGGAGGATCTCTGGTTTGGGTTTTCTGTTGACTTTCAGCGTGGTTGTGGTGAGAGCTGTGAGATGGACGGACAAGAGCAGCGTGTCACTGTGAGCAGGTGGAGCAAGTACAGCTTGTGCACCGGTCTACCTGGCACTAACCATTGTGAATGCTTGCAGAGGGTGTGGCTTTTAATACCCAGATTAACACAACTTCACAAAACAATTGAAAGCTCTAAAGCAAAAGAGACATGAACAATGGTTTTTGCTCCCTAGTTTTGGCATTATGTTAGAAATTCAAAACCTGCCCTTGGTTTCCTTACAGACTAGAAAAAGCCATGGTCAGCTGATGTCATCAAGCAGCTGTAAATCACCAAGGCTTGGTTTAAAACATTTGGTTCAGTGCAGCTTCTCAGAAAGCATGTGGTTAACATGGTATTATGCACCAGTGGAACCTTAAATGTAAGACCTTCTGGTTCCCGTGAGTTTTTTGTGGAACCAGCCTTGGGTTCTCTACATACAGGACAGCGGGTCTTCCCTGTGCCACTGTACACACAGTGGATTTCGTTTGTATCTCCATGCACGTACAACGTTTTCACAGAGATGACAACAGTCAATTGCGCTTATCTGACACTGTTTGCCGTTTTGCTCTACGTTTGAAAAAGGCAATTCAGATTGCGTATTAAATGGATATAAAGTATTAGTGTATTTTGGGTGAAAAAAGGACGTGGAGAATTGTTTTTTTGTAAAATGTTGCTCAAAATAATGTCTGTTTAACAAGGTGGGGCTGCAAAAGAAAGATCATATACCCTGTGTGCTGCCAGGACGAGGGCTGGTGACCGCTGGGGACACACAGTTTCAGTGTTAAACATTCAGGCCCGCAGTCCTGGCATTCTTTAGCAGAACAGAAGCTTCAGCCAGACCTGTCTCCACTTTTTAGCACTAACTAAATGTGCTAACAGGTGGGATATAAGAAGGCCATGTCGCAAAATAATGTAGCCTTCTCCTTGCCTTGTCATTGACATGGAAGATATGATTGCAAAATATGGTCTCACTTCACATGAGCTGCTTTGTCCATTCTCTACCATTACAACTCCTGTCCAGACTTAATTCCAGGATCCTGTCATATCCCCGCATAAATCATGGTAATAGTTCTACTGTGGGTTGAAACCAGGTTTCAAATTTAATGGAAATTTGAATTTAAACAGGTTGGACATTCCATAACATGAATCTACACACTTTACGCATCCACTACTTATTCTGAAATAAAGTGAACTGGGCTATAAATTATGCATTTTATTCACTTTTTTCTGACCCCACACGTGCATTTAACCAAAATTGACGGCTAGCTTCTATCCATTTGAACTATTCAGCTCTGTTATAGCAAAAAGGTATCACAAAGTGGTTAAGAACATGAACTTTCTGAAATGTGCCCTACTACAGTACCCTTGAGCACTTAACCTGAATTGATCTGATAATAAATATACAGCAGTTTAAATGAGGAAACTTATTAGTCAAAAAAGTGTTAGGTACACAGCTAAATAATATTCCCAATTAATTACCAATTATTACTTTCAAAGCTCATACACTTCAGGAATATTAAAGTCTCTATGAAACTACACATTCAAAAAAATGATTTGCACACTATTATGATATTAAGCCCAAGTTTAATTTTAGCAATGGTTGCTACCTCCCATTAATGTTTATATTTTAATATCCATATTTAAATATATTTGAAACTATATTTATACTTTTATAGGTGACACGCCTCTGTTCCTTTCCATTTTTGACACTGGTGCATCCTGAGATGGTCCAAATGCCAGCCAACTGGCAGCCACACGAAGTCAGGCCTGTGGGGCTGCCAAGCAAAATGTTGTAGGCCATTCGAATGAGTCCCTCTTCACGCCCCCCGTAGCCCCCTGTTCCTGGCACTGTGCTCAGTCTCACACAGCTGCACTCACAGACATGCATGTGTTCACACACCTTGAGTACGCTCATGCTGCAGTCCTGTCACATGTGCGCAGAACACGGGAAAAAAGGGTGGAAAAAAACCAGTGCAGTTGAAAATTAAACAGCAAACAAATTGTAAAGCAATGATGTGAGTCTAATTGGTTTTCATATAAACTGTGTGGGGATTGTGATTTCAATCCTTTTACATGGAATTCACTGATGCAAGTCTGTAGCAGAAGCAGTACACATGTGGTATACTCAGACATGGGCGATACTGGCTGGATTTGTATCCTGTGTTCGACCTGCCATATGAGTCATGTGTCATGCCTGGTGTTTCAAGTACTGCAAAACATGAAGAAAACCACATATGCCTGTCTGTTACAAGCTTGTGGACAGGTTCCAGTAGGATCCGAAGGGCTTCCTTTTAATGGTTTCTTGTCAGACTCTCACATTCATTTCTTCATCAACTTTAGAAATGATAAGTGAGAATATTAGCTCAAAAACATTAATTATAAAGCACAATTAACTCCTAGTAAATGTATTTTCACACTTTGCTATTTCCTCTAGGTTATGTTTGAAAACATGTGAAATGTTATTCTGTTTTCAACTTTTTATTTTTATTATTTGGCTCTTCAGAAAGAACACTAAACATCACAGGACGATTCACATTGTCACAACTAGCAAACGTGGTAACCTGGAACAAAAATGATCATTCTAGAGATAAAGTGGAGAACAGTGAAAGAATATTAATATTTTTGTTGCCCACATGGGATAATGATCTTTATTTGTTTGTAGACAGTCATATAAGTGAAGTTAATCTAAATGACAAAAAATAGTTGCAGCATTCTCACAAAGAACTATAAAATCAAACCGCTTCCTCATTAGCCTGACTGTACAAAAATGGGCCTTAACAGGGCTCGATGAACAAAGCCCAAGGAATACGCTTGTATTTAAGCGAAATTATAATTGATTCACATTAATGATATGGCTGGAGTACGTGGAATTCAGTCAGCAGTGCTGACACATAGCTCTCAATTTGTCAGGTGTATCTACAGCACTGATCTGTCAGCTGTACACTGTATGTGTCAAAGATGTCTATGTTGTTTAACGGCATCACAAGATTGTCTTTCAATGTCGCTGGACGTATCTCTCCAGCCTGGACATTCTCATTTCCTCTAATAAATATTATGATCAGTCATTGTTTGCATGTGACAATTACCCACTGCTGGTATAAAGGAAAAGACAAAGAAAAATTAAAATGATTTTCATTCGTGCCATGTATCAGAAATGGATCTGCAGTCCTTATCTCCCTGAAGACAAATTACAAAAGCTGAGGGAAAGTCTCTGGTAAATTGGTAAGTAAAATGAATCCATTCACTTGCACTCACAGAAGAATTCTGGGATACTTATAGAGTTCACACTCAGAAGGGGTGCGATGGGCTTGTAGGGGCTCCTGATTTGAGACAGAAAAAAACAGGGTGAGGAAGGATACTTGCCATCCAGCAAACATGCCTAAGATCAGAGCAGAAATTCAGGCAACAGCATTAATCTTGCATAAACATGTTTTTAGTGATGATGTGAAATGTAGATAAGTACTGCACAGACAGAAGGCACTGTTAAAGACAAAAATATATACCTGATGAGATACCCTTGTCATACAGATCTGTTGGTAAAATCTGATTTCAAAGGATCATCCAAAAGCATGAAAGACATTACAGAACATGACAAAATGTATGTCTTCTCAGAAAATGACATTCTTTGAAGACAACCTCGAAGAATTTTTTAATGTCAAAACAGAATGTTTCTGCACTTTCACAATCAACATTACAATTTGCGGATGCGTTAAAATCCAATTTAATGCAATTTAGTTTATGTGAAATCAAAAAAATAAATAAATAAATAAATAAAAACCTTTAAAAGTCGACAGAAATAGCACACAGGATACCTGTTTCCAAAATGCCTTTGTTATCGATATGGTCAAATGTTGTCAAAACTTTACGGTCAAAATGTGGCCCAAATGTTTCGTTAGCAAAAATATAATACAGCTATCGTATCATCGCACCCGACGTGCTGAAAGGTGACCAGTGCTGCAGGTCACCCCAGGTTTTTGATACATATCATAATGACATGAAGGTAGAAGAACAAACACTTTAGTAACAACGGAAAAAAGAGTCTCTGCACAAGTCACTTGGAGGTCCGATTGTGTCCTAGCGTGTCCCAGCATCCAGATGTTGGGAATTGCACGTCTCAATTTGAACCATTTTGGTGTCATCTCCTATTTCAATATTACTTCAAGTTTCAGGAATATGTGTTTTTAAATTGTGTTAAAAACAAAACAATATCTGCACTTATTAACATATATTTTAATATAAAATGCGCAAAAAAACTAAAATAAATTTTTCTTGCTCTTAGATGTAGATGGGATGAAGTAATGCTTGTTTCTATTAAAGTGGATGTTTATCATCTTCACACAATAAATATGAGAAGCTAATGCGTGCCATATGTTTAACTGTATTACAGACATGGTGGACTACCTAAGGCACATATGAAAATTACAGCTTTGCAAACAAAATTGGATAATTTTCAAATGTTTTCATCACATAAAATCCAATTTCCCCACATTGACAAAGATTTCAGCATCCAGGTACTGTAAAACTTGAGGATCAGGGGGTATCTTTGGAACAGAATCACAGCTATATAATAGTTCACTCACACAATCCTTGATATCCATACAGCAGAATGCACATATGCTGATATGCAAACAAAAGTTATCTTGGGAATAATACTTTAAAAAGCATCGGGTTCCCTGGGGGTCTGTGGATCAATTGGGTCAAACAGGTTTAATTTGCTTAAGCCTGACCCTGTCTGCATCGCCCAATACCCTTAGACACGAAAAACCTCAGTATGAAAAAGAAATAGTCAAGTTTCCTTTTCCAAGGCAAAGTTGTCTATATTTTCACAGCCTGCACTATTCCGAAATCAGAGCTATAAAACCAGTATTGCAAAAACCGTCTTGCTTTAGCACGTGACGTGTTTCCCTCTGAGTAAGAATCCATAAAAGGAAACAGTCTCTGAATGAGCAAACATTCATTGTCTTGTCAAACAGACCACCTGCCTTCACTACTCCACCAGTGTGCCTCCCTTTTATTTTAACGTGCGACAGGCACCAGTGCATCATAGGTTCAGTGAAGGAGCTGTGCTGCTCAGATATCGGCAGCAAATATAAGTCTTTGAAAATTTATGGCGTGCCGGATAACCTCCAGGGAGTGGTACTGTACTGAAATGGCACATTGAAATTGCTTTGCTAATAGAACGCTGATTATCATCGTTGCATTAACAATAATAAATTGAACAGTTGATCGCTTGGTGTATATTATGTATTCCTGTTTTCTCTCACTTTCACATATAGCTGCCAATGAGAATAGGTTATTAGACATTAATTTTGCGAGGAACAGCCTAGCAGTGTAGGGTTGTTCCTCAGCGTGGTCTCCACAGTCCTACAAAGGGTTGTGTTAGGGCAAAAGCAAATCTGCAGCACTCTTGCACACACCCTGGTAGATCAGTCCGGGCTCAGTGCTCAACCTCACACATTGCTGGCACACTTATTATCAGGTGTGACAAAGGTTTAGTTGTAAGGAATAGCTAACACATAGAGCCTGGCAAGCAGAACAACCAGCAAGAATGAGGAAGTTATTCTCCAGTTACTCCTCAGTGGTGCTCATCGTACGAAAGGCAGAACCTCACCTCTCTTACTGCACCAACTGGCATTCTGATGGTTGTGCTGATCATAAGTGAATGCCTGACTTCCTCAGGTGGCAGTTAACCACAGTAAAAGTGACACAATGCTAGGAAACAGGACACCGCATAGTGTCAGGTAGTCAGCAAACAAATAAGGCCCTTAACCACGGGCAAAATAACATTAATAGAACTGGAATGATGCAGCTGTTTAAAGTACATACTGCTATAAGTTGTTTTTTTTTAAATAATTCAGTTAATATCCTTGAAAATGAATGAGTACCTGTGAAATGGTACCATATGTAAGTAGCGTTTCGTCTGTTAAGCAAATAAAATTTGCACAGTTGTTATTATCCCTCGGATTAGTAACTCTATCCCTTGAAATCAATAGGACAATGAGCAGCGATAGCATGTTGCAGCAGGTGCAGAATACAATATGGGCTTTTAAGCTTGACTTCCCATTGATGACCAAAAAGCTTGGCTCGTGTGGAAATCCAGCGGTATACGGACCCTTTGGTGGACTAGGCTCTTTCAAGCATTAGAGGAAATGCCGTATGCCGCTCGAAGAGGCCTGTCACTCCTGGTTGATTCACCCAGAGAACTTCGAATGAGGAGAGCCCCTCCCCCTTCTTAAGCACACAAACCCAAGGATGAATATGTCAGCCCGCGAAAAAGAACCCAACATTTAATTTAGGGATGTAAAATGAAATTCCTAACGGACAATGGTTCTCCAACACACAGCTGAACCAGCAATAGCCTTTAAACGTACTTGATCACGTACGTATTAAGGTGATTAAAGACGGAGGGACAGAGCACAAAACATGCAAACACATGGCCAGCAGGGATCTGAATTTGACAGCCTGCATTTAATGCAATCAGGACAAACGGCATTAGAGTCAAAACGGAACACCTATTTAGAGTTTGATATGCTCAGGATTGCCTCCATTTTTATGTCATGGGCACAGGTCTATTTTTGTGGCTTTTGACAACGACACTCAGTCATGGAAGGTCATCCATTGATTGACTAAAAATGTATTTTTAAACCACTCCTGCCCTCAGACTCGTCCCTCCCCCTCTCTCTGGCACTAAGGCAGTTTGCCTGGCTGTGGAACACCTCTGTGAAAAATGGGACAGCGCAGGCTTGCCTCTCCCCAAGTGGCCTTCCTGGGGCCTCCCGCTCTCGCTCTCTCTCGCCCCAGCGGTACACACTTGTTTTAGGCTAATGAAAAGAAATGCTCTCTGCAAGAGGCAAAAAAGAATTGATGATACCAAGGGTTTTTTTATGATGGCGTAAGGCTTTTCATTGTGGCGGTACCTTACGCGGACCAAAGAACGAACTGGAATTTGCAATGAAGGTCCTTTTTTATTATACGGAAATAATAGGACGGCTATCTACAACAGCTGTTTGCACCTCGCGAAGATGGGAGCGAAGCTGTGATTCGAGGGAAATACTGTACCTGCGTGCAGCACTTCATTATTTGTTTCCAGCACGGGCTTCCAGAAGGCACACACTGTACCACAATTGACCTAATTCTTCCCTGGCAGACACCACTGCGGCTGTAGAAGCATCGCGCTCGCACAGACTTAGTGTCACTTTTGTTGAAAAAGCCAGCAATTAGATGCATGGCTGTGGCTTTTTAAAAAAATATATATATTTCGCTTCGACGGCGTTTAGGTTTCACAGTGCCGCACTTTTTTCCTTTGCTTTTAATTGATCAGGCTGTCGAGCAGCATTTTAATCTTGTGTCTCGTACGACAGCATGCAGTCCATTACAATAAATGCAATTTCATACGCACTTATGGTGTCGCGGCTGTGCTGGACTGTGGGTGGAAAAAGGAATGTTTCAAGGCCTTGGAAAACAGGGGGACTTTTACAATTCGTACAAGCCGGGATTTGCTCATACTTTGTAGTGTTTAAAATGTCCCCTCCACCTCCTAGCGCCCTTGCTGTCGTTTTCCTCCTGATTTTACTGGGAATCCTGGTGATGGCACTGCACCAAAAATGTCAAAATCTTTGTTACAGGTTTATCGAGAGTCTCCACAAAGGGGCTCGAGTTCAGCGACGTGCTACCACTGTCAGGCTTCAAGCTGCAGAAGTTCCCGTAGCCTTTTTCTCGAGCATACTGTGTACTGGCAAAACACTGACTGAGTATGCATAGACATGATATGATATAATTGCCTCTGAAAGATGCTGGCAAAAAATGTCTCATAGACATCCTCCCAAACTGGGGTTTGCAGACATCATGTGTCAGAGGTCTTTACTATGCCGAACATCTTCGTGATGTCGGTAAAAGTGTTCCAGCACTTTAACTCAGTCCTCCATCCACTCTTTTATAATTCATCTCTTGAAAATTTGGATGCTATTTTTTTGAACCAGCTTACAAACAGCTTTTAGAGCACAGAAGAGAAGAGGCACTCAACCTGTTTCGAAGCGCTCAGCTATGATTTTATTATCTGGTTGGGGACCCCTGGGTGTGCTCTAAAGAAGTGTCCCAAACCACAGCCATTCTGGGCCCCCACTGCGGTGTACAACTGAGCGTGGGACAGATGTTCTTTTCAATTTCCAGGCTCCATGTGCACAGACCTAACTGTGTGACATAATTGGTGACGATCACATCACACAGCCCCTGACAATGGGCATATCCTCAGCTGAGAACTCGTACGTTGAGGTAAACAGTTCCACGCTTGCACGCAGGACATTCGTTCTGGGTGGTCAGAGAGCCGATATAACAGGACCTCTGTCTCTGCAGGTTTGCATTTCCCACACCATATATTTATTTTCATTCAGCTCTTGAAATAAGGTTTGTATTCTCTGTGCCATTACTGCAATTTTCATTGTCTGGCATTTGACAGAATAACATTGTTCAATAATGCCACACAATTTCAAAAAGGCACTCATTCTGTTTGTCCACTGAAATTACTCTCCGTTGGTGGACTTCTAGTTATTATGCTAATTATTATGTTGAAGCAATAACATTATCTTGATGAGTTCTTTAAACAGAATATTTCGTTTTTTGCAAATGGCTTTGCATTAACTTGATGTTGATATAAGAAAATGGACGGCCTAACTTTGCATGTCTTGCAGGCTCACTGTTTAGTCACGAAATGAAGACCGAACCATTGCTTACATGACAATGCATGACAAGTAAATGAAAGTCTATTTAAATCAATAAAAGCAAAAAAAATTAAACAAAGGGAATGGCTCTAATATGCTTTTAGCAGCTATGTTTGATATGATTTTCAGCAAAATTAAATTTCCTTTTCTACTTTGTACTTTTGACTGAGAACCACAAGGTTGATCTAACACATTTTGATTCAGCAGTTTTTTTTTAAAATGCATTTACCCTAGAGTCTATAATAATTTTCCAATTTTGGTATATGTCACGTCCAACTGGGATTATCTATACACGTGCTATAATCCAGCCCCACAATGAATGGGATGCTGTGTGTGGGAACCAATTGTTAAGTCTGCAGAGATTCAGTCTAACGTATAATTAAGGGAATTATTGATGAGTTCATGTATACTGTAAATACTTCCTCAGCTTGCTAGACAGACCACCAGAGTTCTGATTCACTGGCATTTTCTGTGGATTTTAGGAAAGCTGTAGCATGCTGACATGAGTTCATACAAATCTCATTTTGTTATAATGGTTTGCGCACCATGAGCGTGCGCACGAATGTGATTGTGCGTCACTGACCAGCGATGGATTGAAGTACTTTACAGGGTGCATCCCCTCTTTGTGCCCTGTGCTTCCATCACAGGCTATGGACCACTGTGCTTGACTTGGAGGCCCAAATTTGTTGTCAAATTCCACACTTAACACCACTGCATTTACACTTCGTTGGTCTAGACACTGCTCTGTCTTCCTTGTGAGAATGGAAAATAATATACCCTCTTCCTTCATAACTTTAGATATGATCTGCCTTCCTTGGCACTACATGTAACTTTAGCCTGTATCCTCAGCTGTACCTAGGTATACATGAAATGCTCAGATTATCTTATCTGTGCATAAGAGTTGGTTAAATATTTCTTGGCAGTTAGGCCTTTATGATGTTCTATATGTGGTCTTATGTTGTGCGCTGCTAAGAGCATAACATTTAAACTTGATCCTATCATCCGAATCTGGATTTACACACATCTGAACTGTGCGGAGGAAGCGCTAAAAGAAGTGATGCAATAAAACTGATAATAGTATGGTAAAGTAATCGGTCAGATCCACTGCACATGGTAGATAGCATGTATTTCAGATAAGGCGTTAATTGGCTCTCCGTATTGTTTAAACTGAGTAATGTCCTCGTTGTTACCACAGGAGCTCCTGCTCTTCTAGTTTAGATAATGATTATCCAGTCCACCAACAAACAGCATTTTATACATAGCAGATACTGACCACATGATGCTGAAATGGCAGCTGACCCTCAATGTGTTTTCAGTGTCCACACAGACCTCTGGGCATTGTTTGATGTGTGTGTGTGTTTAGTATACAGAATGTGTTGACACTGTCCACTCCTGCTGTAAGATGTTGGCCCTTATGGAAGATAAGGCATTAGACAGCCAAATGAGAGTTATTAAATTACTTTCTTGGCCTACACATACATCCTGTTTACAGTTTACCAGACAATACAAGTTTACATTCATGAAAAAAAAAATAAAAAACAGAAAATTATTGATACCAAAGGATATCTAACAGACTTACTGAGGATGGAGGCTATAACCAGCTTGCCAACTCCTTTACGGTGCCTACCAGGATGCCAATTGGCCAAGAAGCATAGAGGATTGTGGGAACAGTAACAACCAGCATTACCTGCCTTTTTTTCTCTGTATATGAAGAGTACTGTCCAGTGCCCTAGTAAAAACATTAGCACTTCCTTAAATATGGTATTCCATGCTGTGGGCTCCACTTCCAAATTAGTTAGGCAGCAGAAGTTCAGAGTTAACACATGCCTGGTTACCTATACAAATAAAACACTATACGAGTGTAAAACAGTGTATACACTGCTGTGTAATGCATTCATTACTCTACCACAAAATGCCTAATATACTGTTTATTTCTGTTTTGAGTGTATTTAGTAACTTTCTGTGTCCAAGGCAACTTGCAGTCAGGAACACTGATTCCCCATTAGAACACGAGTTCATTCTTACTGGAGTAATTCAGGGTAAGTACTTTCCTTGCTCACAGGTGCTACTACTAGGTGGGTTTTCGAACCTGGAACCTTCAGATTACAAAGAAAGAGATCTAACCTGAAGGCCACCTATACAATGACATAGTTCTATGGTAATAAAAAAACGAATTCAGCCTTATAGTAACACTGAACATTACTGTTCAGTATCTTTGAACTGCATGATGCTGCAGTGGAAGTATGTACTAGATTGGATTCGAAATACGAATAAAATGAGGGATTCATCTGAGACACATGCATGTTCGTACATCGGGCTTTTGCTATATATATATATATATATATATATATATATACATTTAGAATGTACTACATGTATAAGAAACGGCATTATATATACATGCTATAAATAGACAGTGTTATATACGCTGCTGCTTAATTTATCTCAACGATTTCCGACACAGGACACGCACAAACACGCTGGGTCACAGCCGGTCGGTGCCGGTCTCGATGTCGGTTCTGGAACTCCGATCCAATTCGGTGCGCGTCGCTGTTTCTCCGCCACAAGAACGCGCCCCTCTCGCGGTGCAGCTTGGTTTCCGTCGCGCCGCGCGCGCGCGTGCGTGTGAGTGTGAGAGAGAGAGATTGTGTGTGTGTGTGTGTGTGTGTGTGCGTGCGTGCGTGCGTGTGTGTGACACAGTCTTCGGAAACACTTCGGTCTGTCCGTGCACCCCCTCCCGCCTCCCACCGGACCAAGCCATTTAGGAGTGGAAAATATTTACCACGCGTGTCTGCTGGACCCCACCCGGCCGTCAGATCCGCGAGGAGCGGAGTCACACCCCCACCCCCACCCTCCCGTGCCTACTTTTAATAGCTTTGTCATGTGATGGCAGGCAGTTGTAAGACAGGTGCCTTCGGTTCATTCTCAGTCAGGGGGGCAGTTCCCAGAGTGAGCGCGCCTGGACAGCGCCTGGATTCCCCTCTGCGTCTTCTTCATCTCCACCACCGTCATTATTATTATTACTGCTGCAAAATAAATATCCGTCGTCGAGTGCCTGGATGGCGTGGGACAGGTGCAACCAGGAATCTTTGTGGAGAGAACTAGAGGTGAGCGGCACGAACGAACTGCTGGCCAAACTGCCGCTCGTGGCGAGAGCGATTCGGCACCGGGGGGAACGGCGCACGTCGGGCTAAGAGACGCGCGGTTTGCGGCGGAGGATCGGGGAAATACGCCTCGTAGGAAGAGTATTGGTGGGGATTTGAGTGTTTACCCCCCGTTTCCCCCGCGCTTTCGCGCGAGCCCTCCTAGCTCGCGCGTGCACTCGCGCCGCAGGAACCCGCTTCTCCACCGTGCGATGCCGTGGGGTTTGGAAACTATGTCCACATGCTGCGAGGCAGACGTGAAACGTATCTCATCTCCGCGTCTTTGCAGCCAAAGTGGCCTAATGCCAGAATTATTTATAAGTCAGGTACAGTACAACTTTCGTCTCGGCTCACGCCGAAAGGGTGCCGCTCCAAGACGGGCGGAACCGCCCCGTTAAAGAAGAGTTAATGTGAGTAATATCCCAAAAACAACCCAAAATAATAAGGCGGTGCGCAGTGTGCGGGCACTAGAATGGTGCGATATTCTAGGATGTGAAAAACGCATCAGTGGGTCCATGTACGTGTTTTATTGTACCAGTTTTATTACAGGGAAATGACGGAGCAGAAGTTGGATGATCCACTTGGTGCGTTAACTGTCGGTTACATTCTCGCAGAAATAGGTGCTGCCGAGCGCGCGCCGGTTTCAGTTCCATTTGACAGCGCGCGGTGCGCGCCGCCACGGCGCGCGCGAAAACCGGTAGAAGCCGAGCGTGCAGGGTAAAGCGGGGGACTCGGCACGGTGTGACTTGTACTGAATGAAAAATTATGTTTATCCCGGGATGTTGTGCAGGGGTGTCGATGCGAGGGGTCCGCTCAGCATCCCAGCACGACGCGTAAAGGCGCGTAGGGGAGAGCTCGCGCGCTTGCCCTGTTGAAGCGTTCCTCCACGGCTCGCAGACGTGTCCCCACTGCCATCACACATCCTTTCCACGTC
Source organism: Arapaima gigas (assembly GCA_900497675.1). Taxonomy (NCBI): domain Eukaryota; kingdom Metazoa; phylum Chordata; class Actinopteri; order Osteoglossiformes; family Osteoglossidae; genus Arapaima; species Arapaima gigas. The sequence continues at coordinate 358,130 of UFQX01000015.1, forward strand.
CTTCACGTTCCACGTGCGAGATCTGATCTGGCTTGTGGTGGTTTCTGCGCAGAAACTGGTCCATGAGTAGCTCTAAAGACGGCGCTCCTGCGCACGGTATCGCTCCGCTGCGCTAGAATGCACTGTTTGTGGGGGGTGGGGGGGGCCTTAAACACTCAAAACCTGGTCTGTTTTGCACTGTCGCTGGCTGCCTCCTATTTTCACTGGTTCTCACTCCATGGGGTGTCTCCAAGCTCAGCGTAAAATTACTCCCTCCCTGTGCGCATATATAAACTGACTTCTTTGCCCGCATCGTGTCTGTTGTGGTCCAGTGTGGTCTAATGTAGTATTTATGTGGTGTGCTGCGACCTGCGGAGGTCTAATGCCGTCTGATGTGGTTCAGTATGGTCTACCGTTGTCCAGTGTGGTCTAGTGTCTTGTAATGTGGTCTGCTGTGGTGTAATGTGGTCTGCTGTGATCTGCTGTGGTATAATGTGTTCTGCTGTGCTCTACTCCAGTCTAACACCATTTGCTGTGGTCTAATTTGTGTGCTGTTATGTACTGTGGTGTAGTCAAGATGCCTGCAAACAGTGCAGTCTGTTTACCAAACCCTTCTGCAATCAGTGAAATGCCACCCCCCCCCACACACACACCATGATCATCTCCATATAATTGTGGCTTAGAGTGATTCATGTGTTCTGTGTGTAAATCAGGGGAATACTCCCATATTTACTCTGCTCTGTAACATTAGTGCCCAAGAAGGTTTGACTTAATATGGAAATTAAACAGCATTGTTTATTTAACTGTGTCAGTTTATCTACATAGCTGCTGGTGATGTTAATTCAGCTCTTACTATAACCAGGGGTTCAAGAGGTCCTCTTCTGTTGCCTCTGTGATGATAAAAGGATTACTTCAGAAAGCAGATTTTCCAAGAGACCTGCATTGGACAACTTTTTCCTTATTTTGCATTGTGTACTGTAAACTGCCAGGCTGAATAGTCTCTTTTATGCCACCTGTTTGTTGTATAAAGCATATTTTGAAATACCTGCTCACCATCAGATTGACCGTGGAATAAACAGGCCTTGGTATTTTTGGCTGTATCACAGTTGTTAATTTCAGCTGCATCACGTGCAAAAGTATTTTGCTTCTTCTTTAGGACCCTGTATGTGGCAGCTAGTCCAGAGTGTCTGGTTACATCTTTGTGCAGGGCACTTGGCCCCGAGCCGGAAACTGTGGCATCTGAAGTGATTTATCATGTGTTGTTCTAAGCTGTTAATAAAGCTTGTCTCTGTGGTGAATTCAGTTAGCATGTGTGCTGTTGTGTGACTCGAAATGTTCAGTGCAAACTTGCCAAACCGTAATCCAACACAGAGATGAGAGAACTGTGACATAATCAAATTTGCCTTCTGAATCACAAAGGTGGCTTTTAATTACTTGTAATAAATGATTACAAGTGAAGTGGTAGGTCTGCTTGAGTAACCTTGCCACCTGAATAGCGATAGCAGCAATTAGCATTTATGACCATTGTGCCAGACACATTATTGATGGTTAAAAAAAACAAAACATTCCAGCAGCTTGTTATTCGTGAGAAGTTGGACTGTTGACTTTGTGTCATAAATTATATAAACTTAGATAACAATTCAGAAATCGGTGGATTCTTCAATCACGATTGAGTGAACCTGGTGATTTGTATCCTGATTGCTGTGCTGCAGCTGTCAGTTAGATGGGCATCGTGGCCGTCAATGAATAATGAAATGTCGACAGGGCTTTACCGAAGATGGGTCTGAAGCAATACTAAACAGCAGACTTGAATCCCGTTGGGAGAACGAGTGTGGGCAAGTAGCTTCAACTCTGGTTTGGTCGGTTGGTTGGCTGGCTGAGGCCTGCTGTCAAAGAAAAGGGTCATCTACTACTGGCATCCACCATCAGGGTGGCATAGTGCATACACCTCCTTACATCTGTGGGTTGCATATTGTGAAGCAAAAGCAAGAATTGGCTAGAATATTTGCCTGGGCAGTACAGTAGGCCCACATCGCAGATGCATTTGCAGCTATAGAGTAAATGTCAAAGAAAAGAGCAATACACAATTAGTTGCCTTTCAGCCTGGTAGAAAACAGGAAAAAAAGAATAAATATAGAGGGCAGACAAACAAGCTTGCAGTTGCTGCCTGGGGTGCTTCTGGTGAGCTTTGTTAATGTCAGACTGGAGATGCTGATGAGTCCTGTTACAACATCCTTCCTCTGTACTCTGCTCCTGCAGTGTGCTGCCTTGGTCGGGGAAGACCAGCCTCTTTGCCCGGACCTCCCTGAGCTGGACCTCTCAGAGCTGGATGTCAGTGACCTGGATGCAGATGATTTCTTAGGTGGACTCAAGTGGTACAGCGACCAATCAGAAATCATTTCCAATCAGTACAACAATGAGTCAACAAACCTGTTTGAGGTAAGAACATGCATAAACTGTTTGTATTGCTTTTCCTATTTAGAAACACCCGACTGGCCCTATGGAGATGAAGTTTATTGATTTATTCATGTCATTTATCTGCTTTATATTAGACTGATACTACAGCAGAACATGTGTTGCTGGTTGTAAATTCTTAAAACATGGTCAAAATGAAACATGGTTCAGCATCCATTTTTATTCTGCTGGAGGCAAATGAAAGAAGAACAGGAGAACTATATATAATCATAGTACAACTTGGATTGGTGTCCAGGTAGCTGATAATAACACTGCCATAAAACATTTTACTGCTAAAGTTTACAAACTACGGTTTTGATCTCTTGAAGTTCAAAGTATTATTGCTTGAGATACATTGGAATATATCACCTTTTGACCCAAACATCTTTCCTCTGACAGCAGCGTAAGAATCTCACTCAGATATTTAAATCAAGCATTTATCAGTACATGTGAGGATGGAAGTAGTGTGTTATTAAATAAACCAATCCTTGGTTATAGGTCATGTTGTGAAACAGCTTCAAAGGTGTGGAGTAGAACTTTAAACTCCTGGGTTTTTAAACTCTGCCATTTTCCACATTTCAGAAGCAAAGTCCATAAAAGTACTAAATCAGCAATTAAGATACTTGTTCTTTTAACTCAAATGGCAACCACTTAAAAAATAAATTCCTCTCATTATGTAGCTGTAAAACACATAAATGCCTGAATGTTGTTATTAATATACATTTGTGATTTGTTTCAACCTCTGAACTGCACATTGTGGTAAAATGTGCCCAAAGGTAATTAGAGTTTATAGACCCCCTGTAATTTGTTTGCTATTTAGCAGCAGTTTTCTATATGTGGCAGCAAAATAATTGGGAAAAGAATCCCAAAGGCCAAGACTCAGTTTGCTGGGAGCCCGCGCACAGATCTGTTGTGAGAACTTGATATGGGCAGCATTTGAAATTTGGGAGAAGGCGGGACAGAAATATCGGTGTCTGCAGTTCTGTCTGAAACACAATTGCCAGCAGCACCGCCACACTTTCTGGCAGAGCTGGGAGAGAGCTCAGTCTAATCGCTGGCACGTGTTGGCATTGCATATTCTAGCTGAAACACAGAGCAGCAGTGCTCTTTTTATGTTTCTCTATTGTACAACTCTCGCCATTCAGTCGCACATTTTCTTGCCATGGAAATAATAATGGCTGAGATCAGAGTGTTATTTTATTGTCTTAGTTGTGATACTGTGTAAATACCATACTGGGCGACTGGAGGGGTGAACTATTCAGAGTATGGGTCAAAAGTTATGAGCACAGCTAGTGAACATTATTTTTCTTTTCTGAACATTTTACGTTTTGTAACTTAGGTGTGGGTGACTATTTGTTGAAATTACATGGTTATTTTCATTTAAAATTTATTTTAAATGCATGTTAAATGCATGTGTCATCATGAAAAAAATGTGATTGTAAACAGTTTTTGATTGAGACTGTATGTATGTATGGATGTATGTATGTATGTGTATGTATGATATGTTGAATGTTATGTATTAACATCAGAATGCAAATAGGAGTACGTACACCTTTTCTATGCGCCGTCAGTATTGTTCTGCATTAGATACATGTAATGTTGAATCACAGGCAGGAGTTGAGTAATAAGTGACCTGCTCTTGGGGGAAGAAAATAGACATTTTTATTGTTTCAAACAAGAATATATGCAGTGTTTTCCTAAGGAATCTTGTGACTGCAGTTAATGGGTGTCCAGGGAGGTTGGAGTTTTGAACCAAACTATAGACATCCATCTCCCATAGTTAATGTCACTTAAGTTTATTTAAGAAGACCTCAAGAATTACATTGGAAAAATCCCTGGATTCTTTGATTAGTAGTCTTGGGTGCTGGACTGAGATGAATCAGTCAATGTGGGATGCAGGGGATTTTTTTGGAAGAAGAATCTAGCATATCTTTTGGATTTTGGAAGGTAGTGTTTTGCTAAAATTGTTACTGTCCACTCGAATGATCAATGATGTTCAATTCCTGTTGCAGTACGGCTGAGTAAAGTACTTAACTTCTTTTTATAAAGATATGTTTGATAAAAACAACATGTTGCTGCATGGAGATCGTCAAACAACCACCAGGTTTTGTGGTCAGAAGTCCACGACCAACAAAAACTTGTGGATCAGCAGCTATGGGCCTAGATAAGGTCTTTAACATTCTTAGACTGTAATTCTGCCTTGATACACACTTCTATACTAGATACATCCAAAGAGATCGGTGGTCCCAGTTATAGCTTGCCCAGGAGGGGAAGGCAGCCACTAGCACTTGGACACCTAGAGGGTTTTTTAATTTTTTAATTTTATTTTTTTTGGATTTAGGAGGCTTTTGTCTTCCTCTCCTCATCTGCTAGCTGGCTTGTCCAACTAGCCAACTGTATCTGTTGTTTCAGAAATGGAAAACTGTTTTGTACCCTTCCCCTCTTTTCAATGTAAAATTCCTTCAAACTTTGTTCAGTGCAGTGGGTCACCCTGGTGAAAGAGCACTGTGTAAAAATAAATTGAATTGAATTGAATTGAACTGAATTGAATTGAATAGAACAGTACAAAACCTCAACTCATCCTTACCAGTTCTATACATACTGAACATGCTGGTATTCCATCTTTCAATTGTTCATGACTGCAAAATCCCAGTTTATAATTAACGTCAAAAAAACGGTTTTACGATAAATAATGACCCTGGTTCAAATCCCACTACTGCTGTAGCAACCCTGAGTGAAATACTTACCAAAGATTGATACACTAAAAATTGTGCATAAATGGGTAAATAACTGTAAATATCTTAAGTATAAAAAAGTGACATTGTTAGTCACTTTGAGAAAAGTGTCTGCTAAACTATCCAGCGAGCTTGGGGCTTTCCCTGTGGTCACATCTGGTTGGCCTGCCTTGTGGGGGTGGGGGGTGGCATATTGCTCTAGTTCCTGATTGGTCAGCTGCTCCATCTCTCTTTGACAGCAGTCAGTGGGCTTGCTTTGTCATGGCAAGCTCTACTGTTTTGGTTTTGTGGTGGCAACTAGAAGCGGAGTGTGTCAAATTTCTGAGTGTCCCCAGGTGTGGACAAAAAGTGGCATTAAAAAGAGTGGGTTCTTGTGTATGGAGCAGCAGTCAAGAGAGGGCCAGGCAGAACCAATGAAGTGGGTGATCTATCAAAGAGCACAGCTTGGCCCAGGAGCTGCAGGCACCCGCTCTGTTATCACTGACAGAGAAGCGATAAAGGCTTTGCGCCGTAAATGTTTTAGAGGACTGTTGTGATGCTGGATGTGAGCCATATCCTCACAAACACCATGGAAGACACCAGTCCTTGAATGGTCGCCATGCACCTGATTGGCTCCCTTGGCTGCATGGACTGCTCATTGGACAATGGGCTGTCCAAAACACAAGGATCAGTGTGGCTTTGGTTCTATTACAGGCATTTCACAGACTGCGCAGGTGTTCAAAATGGTCACTTTTGTTTTTCATCTTCATTTGAGAAGCAGCTTTGTTCTAGATTAATTTAGTGGATGAATTTCACTTTATTGTAGTCATGTGATGCCTTAAACAATTTTATAGTTTAAAAGTGCAAAAATATTAAGTATCTTGTCCTTGGATAAGAAATTACTGTGAGCAAATCAGGAATTTTTTTGCACGACGACAAGTTGGTTGAACTCCGGCAGGTGGATGATCCAGGTTTAAATGCAAACTCCTGCCTCAGTACCCTTGCTCATGGTGCTTGCCTTGAATTGATAGAGTAAAAATCACTCAGTTGTATAAATTGGTAAATAATTGTAAGTAGCATAGCATAGCAAATTGTTCTTTGGAGAAAGGCACCAGTTAAATAAATAAAAAAATTGAATAACTACCAATGAATGATCATTCATACTGGTTTTTAAATGTATGATATACTCTCTTATTGATTACCCTTTGGTCTTTAAAAGGAACCTGACTGCCACACTTACATCAGTTCTGGATATTGATGGTGGCAGCTGCTGTGTCTGTTCTGCAAGTGCGTGTTTATCACAGCAGATCAGCAATGCATTTTCACAAGTGTTACCGAATTAACATATTGCAGTGCTGCACAGTTGAAGACTGTAGAAACATTCCTGTTTGCTAGGGTGCATTTCTGTTACATATTTGCACACATCAAATTCAGCTGCATAAATTAAATTATCTTGACAGAGAGCAAAACTGTTTTAACATTTTGCATATAGCACTGCACCTCCATACAGCTGTAACGGTCATGAAATCACAGTCACGATATCAGGCCCTGTGTCAGTGTTGCTCCAAATCAAGTTGTATTATTAAACTAAACAGGCTGGTGGCTCCGTTCAAATCTACATAATTTAAGGTCCACCCAAAGGTTAACACCTACAATTGCTTCCTGGTTAGTTATGTGCTAGTTCTCCCTTAGTTCTGAAGCCTGGATGAATATCAAATGGTGGCAATGTTTAGCACTTGTACTGGAGGTCATGCATTGGTCTTGCAGTAATGGCACTTGAATGGGTGTCTGTTACCTAGCTGTCCATGACAAACACCCCCGCTGATTTGAAAGAGCTTCCCATTGCAGTGCAACGGTCAGCGGCAGCACCACTCATCAAAGCCATGGCAGCCCTAGGGTAGGCCTAGCAAACTGGGGCTCCTCAATCCCAAAGTCCAGCTCTGTGAGCACAGGGATGGTGATGGGTAAACTGCAGAGCTGGGAGCATCATGACAGCAGGTGGTGTAGTGGTCAGAGCTGTCTGTCTGTAGAAGCCTTGACCGAGTTTGTTTAAAATGAATTACTCCAGAAAAACTATCCTGCTGTACAAATGCGTGAATAATTCCAAGTACTCAGTATACGAACTCAAACATTTTGTTAGAAAAGCATTCATTAAAAAAAAAATAAAGTCAGGCATCAGACGCTGCTGCATTCCACTGAATTTGGTTCAGCATCTTTGTCTTGCTCTAGACATCACCTCCAGTGCTCCCCAACACAAACAGTATGGCAATTTGTTGTTTCTGTGCGCTTAATAACTAACTGCAATATGTATACCGTGTACACGTTCACTATTCTTAGCTGCAGGGTAATCTGCTTTAAGGGCCATTCAGGACAGCTCCTCTTCAACATGGCCCAAAAAGCTTAGCTTCTGATTGCTTTCTTCCTGTGAGAAACCAAACTGGCCATGGCATCCCTGCTTTGTTTTCCTATGAGTGAGGGACAGGAGCCCATTTATTTCCCATATGTGCCTGGCTTGACTACAAAGCATCTGCCCAGTGACAATATTTGAACTGGTTTCCACTGCATTTAGTGCTGACTCCCCCACCCCCCCCTTATGTTGTTACTATTCATATTTACTGGACACGTTTTGGGAAAAAAAGAGATTTGTTCTTTCCTACAGCTGAACAGGCAACCATGGTGCACTACACTCTTCAGCATTGTTACCATTTGTATTATTGCACTTTTGTTTGTGTCTTTGGCTAACTGGTTTGGTAGACAGATGCATATGTATAAATATTCTTTTATTTCAGTCTGATGTTATGTTAACCTTTGTATTGTTGGTGTTAAATTTAACTCAAACGTGAGCATTTCATTACAATTACTCTAGTGTAGGGGTCAGTAGCATTATTCTCAACAATTAAATATCTGTGTATATTAGCAATTTTATTTTTTTTTTATGTAAGCAAAGACTATTTAAAGGGGAGCTGGGGAACTGCATGTTGTAGTTTGATCATTCACAAGGATAATGTGTCTAGTGCTGGTACCACAGATGGTTATGTCATTTAAATGTTCTAATCCTATTCTCTATGCAGCCGTAAGACCATTGAGAAAATCTAAATTCTGTGTTACCTTATATAGCTGTTGCACATAACTGTCATACATTTTTTACTGTGTTTTTATATTCTTTGCATCGCAAGTGTTATCCTCTAAGGGTGACAGAGTGGCTCAGCAGGTAGTACAGAGTTGTAGGTTTGACTCTGACCTCCATAACTCTGTTTGTTTACACATGCTCCCAGGTTTTCTCTGGTTTTATGTGGCTTTTCTATTGCACTACAAAAACCTATAGGAGGTTGGTACATGGAATGCAGAAGCTCATGGAAATATATCTACATCCATAGGCATGGTTATAAAAGCTGAAGAAGAAAGAAGTGTAATTATAACAGCATTTGAAGGTCTTAAATGTCTTGGAAAAAGATGGCTTAGTTGACATTACATATTAAATATTTGCCATGTTTCCAAATTCAAATTAATCACGATGATGATAATTTTCAAAGGCCTCGAAGTAAATGCTAACAGAAGCAAATCTAAGCACATACATCCCGACAGAATGTCACTTTAAAGGAATAAATAAACTGAAAGTCAGAACCACGTCCCTCCCTTTTAAAATGGCTTTCATCTGCATTTTGTTCTCCCCGAGAACTGCCTACAAGTGCAGATGTATTGCAGCCGGCTGCGGTGCAGCACTGTCGACATGCCACTTTACATTAGCCTTTTGTCTGCGGTGCTATTACCACGTTAACAAAACTGTTAATGCAGTGGGTTCATCTCCAAATTCACGTTTTTTAGCTCAAGCTTTTCCTGTCACCTCTCTTGCAGCTTAGTTGGCATGATGGGAGGCACAATGCGGAAGGGAACTGAGACCAGCATGATTTATAATTACTTAAAAAAATGCGTAAAGCACCTCATTGGAAGTCAGAGAGCATCTCCCTAAGGTTTACACTTTTTGATGGCTCTCCTAAGTAATCTTCTCCATAGACTCAAGTTGTTCGAGGTCAGGTGTCATTGGTTGAGGTAGGTGGACAGCTTGCGGCCACTGGTGTTTCCAGACCTTCAGTTCCTCTCTTCCCTATCACTATCCGGAGGAGTGCAGGACCATTCCGCTTCATCAGTTGCCAGTCAGTTCCTATACCAGGTGTAGTCATAGGTTGGCCCCTCAATTTTGTTACCAGCTCTGGCAAGGTGGTTCTGAGGCACACTGAGGCCTCTCTGTCCGCTGCCATTATGGTTGCATGACATTAACTTGAATTTTTTTGTGTCATTTGGATGGCATCGAGTCTTTACTCTATCTGTTGGCAGCTGCATGGGATTAGAGAGCGTTATCCATCAGACACGGAACTGGCGGAGCAGCCTGGCCCACCTGTGGGTGCTTTTCGTGGACAGACTCAGACAATCTGGGCTTTGGGCTGCTTTGACAGATGAGACGTCATGTTAAGCTGGGGTTGAGGTTAAACTGCCTGTCAAGACACTTTAGCAGAGTCTTCCTTGAGCCTGGAGAACAGCTGTAAAATACGCAGCAATAACCACCTTCTAAATCTGGGCTTGTTTTACTGCAAGGGCAACTTTGTACCTTTGAGCTCTATAAATCCTTTACAGAAATTTTAATGAATTGCTTTTACTTCGGTACTTTGTGATCTTTTTGAAAGGTATATATTTTCAAATTGAAGATTGGACTCATTTACAGAAAAAGCCACAATCTCACAAAGAATTTATAGGTGCTGATGAGTTCAAATGCTCATGGACTTGTCTATGGACATACCTGCCCAAGTCACGGAGACTTTTCAACTCCTAATAGCCATTTACTCCCTACAGAATAATTTTAAGAGGTTCTAATTAGTGAGGTCATAGCTGTGATGTCTTCAACTGTGGTTAAACAGTGAGGATCTGTAAGTGTGACCAAAAGTTCTGGCATTTAGAGGACTTCAGCCTGGACCATTTTTCCAGTCTCTGTTTCTGCCGTACCAGCAATGCTGAAGGGATCCACAGTGTCTCTGAACTTCATAAAGGTTTGTAGTTTAGCCCCCATTGAGCATTGGTATAAGCAGAGGAATGTCCCACTGGGGTATGAGTGCTGTGAACCGGAGTTCCAGAAAGTGCTGTGAAGAGGTGAGCTGAAAAGCAAAGCACTGATGCTATATAATAATCTTCAATAATGTATGAGGTTTGACCGTAAGGTTTCATGTGGATTGATCTGTTGATGGACAGCAGCACTAGTATGGGTTTTGCACATAGACATGTTTTGTACCGTTCCTGTTGGAACTGTGTTAGCTGGTCTGTGGATCATTTGTGACCCTTCAAGGCAAAGTTCATAGCAGTGAATTCATGCCTCCAGAATGATTGACAAATCTGCTGAAGATTTTTTTTTTTTTTGGAAATTTCCAGGTTAAAAGTAAGTGATGGTAGCTTGGAAAATCTTGACAAGTTGAAATGTGTATTGTGGGAGATGAAGATGATGGGATGTTTTAACTCTCATGCACTTCAGTGGGTTTGGAGGTTTGTAAAATGGAGGATGGACATAGAAGATGAGCCCCCAACTGGTTTCCTGTCAGTCTGACTGTCACAGGCTGATCACATCAGGTGGAAGTTCTGATTCATGTCCCATGTCAGTCTATTTGCAGCAGCTGATGTGATTAAATACTGACTTATTTCTCACTGTTCCTCCTCCAGCAAACTTCAAGATGAGAGAGTTTGGTGTATGCTTTTCTGATGCATGTAGCTAATTACCCATGTTCATTGTTTCAGTAACTCCTTGGTTTACAATCAGCAAGATAACTAGAAGGCTTGGAATTCTGAGTTAAATGTTATAAGTCTTCTTTGTGTGCCCTTATTCTTTTTTTTTTATTACCAACAACCACTTGTTCTGTGGAGAATTGCAATGGAGAGAGCTCCTTCCCAATTCCAGATCTCAGAAACATAGGATAAAAGGCAGGATACACTCTGGACAGTACACCAAATTCATCAATTGCAAACATGGCAAACATACACACATTCACACAGCAAAGGCACCTTAGAGTCATAGGTCCACCTGCAACATGTCTTTGGACTGTGAGAGGAAGAAAGAGCATATCAAGGAAACAAACATGAGCACAGACTCCACACAAACTCCACACAGACTAGTGTATACTCCCAAAATCAAAGCTCATAAGCTGTGAGGCACCTGCACTATACTCTGTGGCACCCATGTCCTCCATTCGCTATACTTATATTACCATGCAGGGTCACTGGGCTTTCCCACAAATAATTATGATTTATTATTTCTGAAATCTGAGGACTGACTAATTAACATTTAAAATGAACACCCACATTATTTATTTTTCGAAGTGTGTTTTTGCTTTATAGAGATCAGATGTGACAACATACATACTTAACTAAAAATGTTATAATTATGGCAGCTGGCCCTTTTGATTAGCCTTTCCAATGACCCAAAGCACCCAAAATAATGTTAACAGCCAAAATTGGAGTCATTTCCTGCCCTTTAAAGTTTAGATGGTTACAAGTTTTACCTTGTTTTTGCATTTAAAACACTATGCATACTGCATCAAAACAGCACACAGTGGGGATTTTACAGCTTTATTTTTATTGTTTGATAAACACAATTAAGAGTGTTTCAGTAGAAATGTAGCGTTATTACAGATTAAGTTTTGAAATCACCACCAATTTGGGAACAATATGTTCTTTTAATAATGAAATGTGTTGATTTGTTTTGGTGGATTTTTTGCAGTTAAATAGTTTTTTTAGAAACTAAGGAGCCTGCAGCTTTGTGTTCAGTTCTGATCTGGGTACTGGTACTTGATTGTATTTTCAATTTTGGCTCACATGTCAGAATTAAAAATGGAGCTTATCTGAAGTGGGAGTAATATCAGGGGAATACAATGGAATACCATTGTGTGCTTTCATTAAAGGGTTAAACCAAGGACACCATCTATGCTGTCCATCTGATAAAGTGTTTACCTGATAATGAATGACTAGCTTGGTCCTCTTTTCCCCAAAGTCTGCCAGGTTGTGTTATGTTTAATTGATTAATTGGCTAATTGAACCATTTTTAGAAAAGGGGGAAAAAAAGTAGAGTAATGCATTGAGTAAATGTGTTGTGATCACACAATTAGATTTGATTGTTAAGCTTGCTCTAATTCAATGAACTCTATTAAATGAGGCTCAGCTGGAGGATTGAAAAGCAAGTGCAAACGATGAAACCGTTCTCTTTATTCCTCTTTGCAGCTTCCAGGTAACATAGTCGATAGAAGAGCTTTTTATCTAACAGGCTTTTCTGTTCCCGTGGCATATACATTTTGGTTACTCGTTTTATAGCTGGCTGAAAGTCCTCTGTAGAGAAGGTCTTACAGAGATGTTCATGCAAACACATGATGACACACATGATTTGACACCAACATGCCTATCTTGTGCCTGGAAATATCACTCCAGGATGCTCCTGTTTGTGTGGTATTCCACTGGTGCTTTCCAATAATGGTACGCAGTAGCCGTTTCAGTTCAACCTGGGTGGTACGTGTGGTAGTAGGATAAATTGGCCAGAACAGGCAAACCAAAACAACCCACAAGTGCTGTATTGTACAAGAGCTCAGGGGAGATGTTGGCTGATGTCCTGCTCAAGTTTGTTTATCAATTGCATAAAAACTAATTTTTGTACCTCTAGTAAGTGTACCCAAGTATTTGATTAGTACTGTATCTACCACCCCACCGAAGATGTGTTTTTGTGCCTCCCCTCAAGTGTGTGCATACCATTTGACCAGTGCTTTTCTGCCTGACTGTGCATATTTCTCTAACTTTGCAACCCTATATGTGTACATGGACCACTGCACTGCTGCAGGTGTCCTTGAGGCCCTCAATGGTGACATTGGTTCCTGCAAAGGCTAGAAAGCCAGCTTTGGAATACTGGTCCCCTGCCAGATTCAAGGGCACTGTTACACAGGAGACACGTGTGCCTTTCTGCAGACGACCTTTCAGCGCAAACATGCCTCCCTTTTGCACGTGCTTCTATCAGGAGCGTTTAATCGGGATGGGGAGTGTAAGTTGTTAACCTTTAGAAAAAGTAATCCAAAACAGTGATTAGACTTGGATCACCGTTTAAATGATTCTGGCCAATCAAGTCTTTTTTAAGGTCTGGAGGGCTGCATAGAAGTGATTTGGGGCTTTCAATAACCACTTTAACAGCATGCTAATTTGTAGGAAATGGGCTTCCTCCTGTTCAGCTCCAGTTGGCATTTTTGTGTCCTTTGGAAGTAAGTGGCTCATCATCTTTGTATTAATAATGTTGCGTGAGCCAAGTGGAGTGTGTCTGATGAGCCCACTCCTGGTTTCTTTTTATTTCCATGCTGTCTACAACCAATCAAACATATCTGCATGCTTCAGCAGTAGTTTTGGCTCAAAGCAAACAAAGCGACAGCGGGTTTTAATATTCTGAAATATTTTGGCATTATTGATTTCTAAGCCGAGACCCTCATCCTGAATGACTCGCAAAACATGGAAAGATAGCTTTACCTGTAACAGTGTGTAATTGTGAGGAATAATCAAATCAGTAGGTACAACAGCATCTATTGAGAGGCTTGAGATTGAAGGATATCTAGTATCTGATAAAATCATTCTCTTAGGAGCCACTGAAGACAGCTTCTGTCTGTGAGCAGTACAAATCACATTCTGAGCCTAAAGAAAAGTTACAGTTGGGGCCTGCATCTTATGAGTGGTGCTTGTCCAGCGCAGGGTCTCTGTGTTCTAGAGTCTATTGCCAAAGCATAGGTGTTGAAGCAGGGTACCCTCTGAATGAGATGCAGTCCACTGCAGTACAGTCACACTAAAAAGGCCGGCACCAATCCACCTGAAAAATTTGTCTATGGACTGGCGAAAACTACCCACGCCATTGGAGAACATACAAACTTCACCCAGACCGACGTGAATTTGAAGTCACGTTAACATACTGCCAGGAGCTGTCTGTTATAGCACCTCGCTGCCTTTCTAGCAAAGTGCTTGAAATTTATCCACTAAAATAAAAGTAGTTCTTGAAATGTGTTGTGTAAAAAAATTTTTTAAAAAGTTGTTGGGATACATTTTTTGAGTAAGAGATCATGGGTTGGGTTATCCACTAATTAGTTTGCCTTTTTTTCCTCCTCCTAACAATTTTTATTTCCCTTTTTGAATGCCTTAATTCTATCTGCCCATCTTCTCTTTTATGGGCAAAGCTGTAACTAGTGTAAAAGAAAATAAATATGAAAATGGTTGACTTTATATGTTGCAAGATGTCCTACTTTAGCCATCTTTTTCCATTTGCAACTGCACTTATTCAGCACCAGACTCTGCAAGGAGCTTTTATTCTCTGCATTTTAAGATTTCTCTCAAGTATCTTGTCACCATGGTGATAATTCTAGCTTGTTGGTATTTGTGGAGAGAGTCCTCAACATGTACTTCATTATCTTAGATTTTTTTTTCCCCTTCTTTTTCCCTTTGGGCACTTGCTGTGTGTCTGATTCATTAACGGTTTTCTTTTGGGTGGAAAGATTTCAGGCCTACGTGATGTCTGCTTGCTACGTAACCATCAGTCCTGACTCATGCCAACACAGAATACATAAAAAAGAAATCTAAGGCTACCTTTATCTGCCGATGAAATAGAACTTTAGTCACTGCCATTGGAGGAAGAATATAACTTCTGTTTATTTGTTTGTTTGTTTATGTCTCATTTCAGAAGATAGATGAGGAGAGCGAGGCCACTCTGCTGGCAGTCCTTACTGAGTCCCTGGACAGCATCCCAGTGGATGAGGACGGACTGCCTTCTTTTGAGGCCCTAGCGGAAGGGGATGCCGGCAGTAGCAGTGAGCAGAGCTGCCGTTCCGCCCCTGACGAGTCACCCCCTGCCTCAGAGTCAGAGGAACCATCCTTAGTAAGAGCCACCTTTAGCAGATCTGTATACACCATGTACTGGAACATCCCTAGCTCTAAGGAGCTGGAGCTACAGATGCTTAAGAAGGATTAGTCAAAATGGAGTTATTTGTTTATGTGGCTCCAGCTCCTGTTTCATTAACAGGTGTACTGTGATTCATAGCCATGCTGTATATGTCACTTGCATTAAAAGTGTTACAGACATGGACAGACATGTATATATTTGATTTCCATCCTCAGTTTTAATAATTTTTAGGAACTATTGATTTTTTTCATTCTGTGAATCTGAAGGGGTTCGTTGGTGCTCTTCAGGGCTTCAGTAGCTGCTCACTTGAATGCTCTTACTTAAGTTTTTAGGTTGCTGATGTAATTTTAAGTGATGCAGTGGCACACAGATAACTCGGGTGTCTCGCAGTGCCTAAGCTGGGTGTTTAAATGTAGGATTAACTTTTGCTCAGGATTTATAGAGTTTGCATGTTCTTCTTGTGTTTGTAGTCCAAAGATATGTGGACGAAGGCAATGGTGAAGCACTTCAGTACCCTGACCCACCATTTACATGACATGAGTAGTTGACATGAGCATTTACTCTATTTGTAGTTTACATTTGTAGGAGAAAAATATAACACAATGAAACAGGTCTTTATTAAAAATAAAGATGGTGATGAAGTATGTTTGTAATGTTTATATAGTATATGCCCTGTACACTGACAAAATTAATGCCAGATTCACCCCTCTGAGTTTTATCCTTGTGCAGATTTACAATACGTAGTTACTGCACTGATGCAAAGAACCTGAATGTTACCCAGACATACAGAGATGAAATGCTGTGCTCCAAGGTGTGTGAGGAACAATCCAAATCTCGTGCCTTTCACACACCTGCCAACGTGTTTTCCTTGTGTCCACAGCTGAAGAAGCTCCTACTGGCCCCTGCAAATGTGCAGCTCAGCTATAGCCAGTATATAGGTGGTGATGCACAGACCCGCATGGCAGCCAACCAGCGCATCCGGCCGGGAAATGCTGTCACCAAGGTAGCTGTATGTTATAGTAGAAGCTTCTGAAGCCATCTCTTTGCCTAGTCCACCGCACTCGTTGCTTGACAGTCTCCATTTCAGTATTGAGGAATTGATAGCTGGAAAACATCTTCTCTTCCAGTGGCCATCTTGGAGTAATAAAACAATCTGATGGCTGACTTCTGCATTATACATCAATGTTGTCCCATTAAGGGAAGATATGCCCATCTCTTCGATCGCTCATCTAAAAGGACAGCGAAGCCTGCTACGTAATGAGGCTGCCTCTGATTGTCTAAATCAAGTCTTTTTATTTCAACGGAATCAATCCCCTGTAATTATAGACCTCCCCCTGTAATGTCTCATAATGGAAAAGCATTAGAGAATGATGCTTTCCATTAGAGAGCTGTATCTCTGTACCTTAAGGTGCTAATAACCACGTGACTGCAAGATTAAATGCTTCAGATGTGTTTTATATTGCTTTGTAAATTGGATCAAAGTGCTGTTTTAGCAGCTGTGAGACTTTTACCTCTGGATTAAGCAGAACAGTTTTTGAAGACTTAAGTCAATGGTGCTCATCGTTTTGGCTTATGCGTATTTTTTTTTTTTTAACACATGTAATTACTGGGTTTTTGAGAATAATTTCTAGATTTTTTTTGGTGTAGTTATTTTTCTCATGAAACTATGAGGATGAAATGGGGTTGATATAACATATAGGCCTTGCCATGAATGTGTTCCTTCTTGAAGCATGCAATATTCTTTTCGCAACTTCTTTATTTCAGATTGCCAGCACAGTTGGTCGACATGAAGGAGGCCGTCCACGAGTGTTTGATTTGTGTGGCCTCTTGCAGATTGAGAGCCCTTTGAATGGCAAGCCGAGAGGTGTCCCCCCTCCACTGGGCAGGGCCACGCGACGCCCATGTTCCGAGCTGCTCAAGTACCTTACGGCCAGTGATGACACACTCCACACCAAAGTGCAGAGGGCCAGTAGAAGCAGAGCTGGCGATGCATCCTCTTCCTCACCCTCCTCCTCCTCTAGTTCCTCCCTTTCCTCCTTTGCATCCTCCTCCTCATCATCATCGTCATCATCTAAAAAGAAGTCTTCACAGTCCTCCTCGTCATCATCCTCATCTGCATCTTCATCCTCACAGCAACCAGAGCAGAGGCAGCATCAACAGCAGCAGCAGCATCAGGAACAAGAACCTCAGCAGCATCATCATCATCATCACCAACATCAGGAGCACTATCATCGTCATCATCATTATCAACAACAGCACCAGCCAGGTGAAAGTAAAGCTGCTGGTGAGGGTGGTGTGCCTGGTGAGTGTGCTGGGAGGCGGAGGCGCCGCACTCACGGAGCTGACACCACAGGACAGTCTGAACCAACACCACCAGCTCTTATTGCCCCAGTCTTCCCTGAACTGGAATGCAGGCCAACCAGAGAAGATGGGGGGCTGCCAGGTCAGTACCCGGCCCTGGCTGCTTCCGTTGCTAGGTTCATTGCCTATATACATTCTTATGCCCTCCCTTCCCGAATTGCGGGTAATGCTGATGGCTGGGTGTGTGACTCCAAGGGTGGAACAGTAGCAGTTAGCAAAGACTGTAGTCGCACACTTAAGCAGATCACAGTGAAGGTCCGAAAAAGAGAACATGCAGGGCACTCATTAAACAGTTTGGCCGTTGCATCCAGGTTGAACCCCTCTATTCACTCTGGACATCCCAGCCTGGTCCCTTCCTCCCTGCCCAGCAAGGGTGTTTCGGCAGGAGTCACCTCCCTTCACCACCCAAGCCACTCTAGTGAGGGGAATGAGGGGTCTCTACACCCTATGCCCATCTGGCATGCCAGAGAGGCTGGATGCCCTGAGCTGGATCTCTTTTTCCCTGGAGAGCTGGGCATAGCTGGGTCCGATTATGACACACACCAGGGGTTGGGCCTGGGTGACATGGAGGACATTTGCAGTGATGTCCTGGGCATCATTGAGCCAATCTCCCAGGAACCCCCAAGCCCCCTCTTCCCAGACTGTGTTACCCCAGTAAGAAACTCCGTCCCCCACATGACACCAGAGCAGCCCCCACACAGACAGGCAGGCTGCAAACACCCTGATGACCAGGTCCTTCTGCTGTTAGGTAATCGTCGCTGCATCTCTGACCTGACCCCCCATCCTGCTTTAACTGCTTTTGCATTTCACTCTGTACTAACCACTGTGCTAACTTGTATTTAAGATGCCTTTAAAAGCAGTAAGCAAACTGTTCTGTGGGCTCAGTTGGATAACAACTTTGAAATGGGTAGTTAGGAAGTGAGGCAGACAGTTCTAATTTCTACACAGGTGTAGCCCGGCAGTAGACCTTGGAGGTGGATGGATGGATGGATGGAACTGAAGGGGGCCGCTGTGTTTTGATATGTTAAACTGTTTTTAAGTCAACCAATTTCAGGCTGAATCAAGGTGAATATTTGTGTACTTAAGATACAGGTGAACACAGCCACCGTGACAGAGGTATTTAACTGAAATGAGGTTCTGTTGCTGCAGCTGGAGATAATGAGAGCCTCAGGCAACTGCACAAGCTTTCTTGACTTCTTTCTTCTGCTGCTTTGGTCCTGTGCATGCAAAACTACTTTAAAAGTGTTCTGGTTGGATGCTGCCAAATAATTATGTTCCATGATTTTTTGACCACATGCTGCTGGTTCCAAAACACAGGAGTCAACATTGGATAATGTGTATGTCCCGTGACTCTGTTTGCACCATAGTCCATCATTTGCAAAAGACTATGGGAAATGTGTAGCTTTAACAGCTGGGAATGCAACATATTTGCATTTTGTTAATTGTCACATTTCTGAGATTTTAGAGAGGGAGCTGACTTTTTACTAATTCATTGTTGTCTAGTTAAATAATTAACCATGCACCATTATGTTCTGCAGCAAAGCCCACAACCTTGCTGCTTCCTTTGACCCCAGAGTCTCCAAGGTAAGTGAGAGGTTTCTCTGAAGAAAAATTTGCCTTTGTCAAAATGATACCACCACGCTGTCATTTGCATTTATTAAGAATTCAAGGTTCTCTTGTTTTTATGTTGCAGTGACCACAAGGAATCGCCATTTGAGAACAAAACCATTGACCGAACACTGAGTGTGGAGCTGTCTGGAACTCCAGGTAAGAAAGCTGGTGTTCAGTAGCCCTATCGATACCACATGCCATCCCGATTGAACGAATCGATGGGATATATATTCAGTCTTTGGAAGCCTTGGAGCATACATCATCCTGTCTTCTGTAAATGAGAAATCAGTTTTCTAGGGCAGAGTCCAGTGAAGGGATGAAATAACAATACTGCTTTGCCCTTACCTAAGGAGCAAGGCTTGTGGTTCAAGGTGAAAGAGTGCTAGGAGTGTTTTGGAAATGCTGTCTTTCTCTATGAGGACATAATCTTAAGGTTTCTGTACTGTTCTACCTTGACACCTTTGCACTTTGACTGAAATGCTCATTTACCTGATGAATCATGGCAAAGCAATGAAGCATTATTATTGGTTTAATTGGCATTTACCATTATTTAGTGTAGTGATATTATCTGTGCAATTTGTCTAAATAAAGGTCATTAATGAAGTTGGACCAATTTTAGGTAATTAAAGGAGAAAATTGCTAGCAAGTGTAATTTATGCCTGAAGTAGAAAGGAGGAAAATCACACGTCTTTCTATCTATGATACCTTTATAAAAACAGACATTGCAATAAAATTGCAATAATTTTCTGTGATGAAAAGTCTTTAAATATACATTGTCATTCTCTTACAAATCACTGTACATCTATTAAACCTGAACATTTTTTCACAGATGCACTTAATTCCTGTATTTTAGGTCATTGGAGTATAAAGTCAGTAGAATCTGTGTTTCTGAAAATATCCAGTGTGAGCCTTTTAGACTCGTGTGCATCTGCTACAATATGTATGTGTGGCGGAGTAAGTGAGGTCACATGCTCACTTTAGCAACAGGATCAACTTTAATTACAAGCTCTTGATATTTATTCAGGTTTATAGCCCAGTGGACCCATCTGAAAAATAAATAAATATAAAAACATAAGTACCTAATATGCCAATCACAGTAATCATGCTAAATCCCCTGAATTTATATCCCTGATTCATCCATAGTTAATAAGGGTATACCCTGTCACTCAGCCTGGTTTAAGGTTTATAGGATTACATGCTACAAAAAAGTCATTTCAAAAGAAAACCCATAGAGATCAAGCCTTTCAACTTTCAGATTACGTTGTCCAGTGCCATAACTAGCCTGCGCAAAACCTCAAATGAAAGAAATGCTCTACATGCTCTGAGTTAATGTGTTGTGAAGGGACCCGTGTAGGTTTTCCAGTGGAAATCTGTTTCTGTTGTGATGAAATTGCTGTAATTGTAAGTTAGGATGAGGAATGTTGGCAAAAGTTGACTGCATAGCATATTATAAAAGATTCATTGGCCAACCTGAATGGGACTTTCCATCAAAACGACAATGTTTCAGTCCCACTTAGTTTTTATTGATTATTCATCACTTGGATAGAGGAGATCTGACCCTCTATGCAGGAATGTGATGATTTTGAAGCCCCTGCAGGGGATCTGGCTGGTTGGGCTGTTACTCACAGTATGACCAGGTTGCCTCAGAACCATAAACAGTACAGGGGTCTATTTCAGGTAGCTGCCTGTGCCTGGGCATTGAAAGAAGGAGCTTGATGCAGTGAGGTGCAGTGATTTGATTTTAAACCTTTTCAGATTTTGATTAACCTGCATAATTAAAGTGAATTTTGCATATTTGTCATATGGCACCAGTCAAAGAATTAAGTGCATCTGGACCTGTATTCGATAAACTGAACAGAAGAGTGCAAGCAAATCAACCCACAAGAGTCCTAAACCTCTGGGAAGTACCGCAGGAGAACTGGAAAGACATACTGACTCATTTCCTGCTGAATCTTAATAAAATACCTGGTGGGGAAAAACGGCCAACTTTATCAGGAAGTGTGCAAAAACTGACTGAAACTGTATGTGGGAAAGGTGCATTGCTTTGCTGTTCACCAAACTGAGTTGTGCAAAAGAACATTGCACAGAGGGGGTAAAAAGTAGTAGAGTGAAGTACATGTTATGGCGGACGGCAGAGCCAGCAATTTGACTTTAACACACGGGGACTAATCCTGGGTCTTTCTGAGTGACAGCCCTGAACATCTGTGTTAGGTGGTTCTGTTAAGGAACAGAGTGGGATACTGAAAGCATCCAGAATGGGACATTCTGATGCTTTTCATTTCAAGTTCAGTAACAATGTCAGGTTTTGGCTTTAAGCACTGAATGCAACTTCCATCAGATTCTTTTTTTTACTTGCAGCTGCTGGCTGGCATCCAAGGCATTGTGCTGTGGATTTTAAGAAATCTGGCATTCGCAGGGACACCAGCAGGGCAGGGACCTTGGCGTTGTTGTCTAGTTAATGTGCTGGCTTTGGCCAAGCTCAGAAAGGATTTTAGCTGCTTAGTCATGGGATCGTTGCGGCCTTGAGTTGACACTAAGCTTTACATTAATCAGTCAAGATTGCAAAGAATATGGATTAGCATCAGGACACATATTCTAACCAACTCTCAGGTGACTTTTTGTAGAAATTTTGACAAATTAAATATTTTACTTTTGTTTTACTCTCTCCCTACTTCAGGTCTAACACCACCTACAACTCCCCCCCACAAAGTGAATCAAGAGAGTCCCTTCAAAACATCTGTGAAGAGTCAACTGTCTTCATGTGCATCTGCCGCCTTGGTGGGTACGGGTGCCCACTGCAGTGGTCCGGCCCCCTGCTTCTTGGCGGTGGGCCCCATGAAGAAGGGCCCTGAGGAGACAGAACTCTTTGCCCAGCTGTGTAAGGTGCCATTCCTGCCATCAACAGGGGGAGAGGAGCGCAGGGGCAAGCGGCCTGCACCGCGCCTCTTTGGTGACCACGACTACTGCCAATTTGCCAGTGGCAAGCGGAACCACACCCTCTGCCTGGGTCTAATGGAGAGCAACCTTTCAGGATGGAGGGACTCAGTTGGGTTGCCATGTCCTGCATTCTTCTCCTCCTCTTCAGCATCTCAGCTGCCGATGTTGAGCTCCACAGACCAGGCTCTGCCTCTCAACAAGGAGGAGGGGCAGTTGGAACAGCCCTCCCACATCAGGCCTGCCACAACCAGCAGGAAACTGCTCCAGGACAAAGACATCAGGGCAGAACTGAACAAGCACTTTGGTCACCCCAAACAAGCCATTTACAGTGAGGGAGTGAAGGCCATCCCTCTGGTGTCAGAGAATGGACACTCAGGTGAGGAGGACTACAATGACATACCAGGTAGCACATGGCCCAACCTGCCCCTTGAAAGTGTCTGGGATGACAGCGAGGAGGAAAGTGACCGGCTCTTCTACCCCTGGGAAGGCTCACAGCTGGACCTGTTGTTTGGAGATTCCCCTTCGGGTTCCCCATCCAGCTGCTCCCCCTCACGGAGCTCAGTTTCCCCTCCTGTCACCCGGGCTTCCTGTTCATGCTCCTGCTGGCCCAGGTCCGCCTCTCCGTCGCAGTCTCGATCACGCTCCAGTTCGGCCTCCCACGTGCCTCGAAGACACTCCCGCTCGCGGTCCAGGTCGCCTCGCAGTTGCTCCTCCTCACGGTATGAGTCCATATCTAGCCCAGGACCCAAAGCATTTAGTGACATCCAACTGGGATTTCTGAGTTTTTACCATTTACTTTAGCCATGTGCTCTTAGGATCTGTGCAATCACAGTTCGGTGCAGGTTTTGAAAGTTACAGAAAATGGGACATAATAGAATAAAAATAATAGGGAAAAATAATTCCTCACACTGAGAGGAAAGTGTTATCAGAAAATGTTACTGTTCATACCCTTAATGTACATGAATGACTGAGTGGTTCTCAAAAAAGTTCTGTCATTTTGGGTAACAACAAGCATTTTGCTCTGTTCTGTTCACTTATTTAAACAACTAAACTAAGTTGGTTGTGTTATACAAAAAAGTTGGTGGAGGGATCAGCAAAAACTTCTTTAGTGCATTCTTCTTCTTCATATTAAATTTCGAAGATACAATTTATAATACCTGGAGTCAGTGAGTGAGAACGAATTTGAACTGTTGCTTCACTCCACCAATTTTTGAAATGTGGAAACTTCAGCTTGGCATTGAAACAAACAGAATCCAGGCAGCCTAATTGAAGTTTGTAAAAAAAAATAAAATAAAATAAATTTTGAGAGAGAAGTATTAGACCAAACTCCTGACCGCACCCAACCATCAATCATGCTCAAACCCATAGAAGCACTCACCTACTTCTGCCCCACGGGTGCTGTTTTCATAAACCTGCTACCACCTCACCTCCACCTCTATCTTGTTTAAGGAGTCCCAATAGGGGTGCTCAACAACCCTGCTCGACAGCAGGTACGAGCCCTCCGGTGGACTAGAAGCCCCAGTGGACAGTGCACCAAACATCCATCCAACCGCATAAGCAGTCTAATACTTCCAACTCTTGAAATGGCTATGTGGGAACATTGATAAATTTTTGTATTATGTGTTTGAAATACAGATCAAGTTAAGTCTTAGATGTTTTGGTAATTTATCACAAAGGATTTGATATTTGAACTCTTGGAATAAAATCACCTGCAATTATGGACTCCTGCAGCCTGTGTCGAAATAACCGCACCATGTTGCATGGTGTTTATTTGCTTCTGCATTTAACAAACTCTGTGGTCAGGTTTTTTTTTTCAAGGCTCAAAAAACACCGTTTCCTTAAGCTACAATTAGTTATGTATTTGAGCTTTTTATCAATGATCTATCTAGCTTTATTTTCTTTTGCGATGAGTAGGAAAATTTCCATCCTTGCAACCTTTGGTCTGTGGAAAAACAAATAAAACAGTAATGGCACGTTGAAAAGAGAACACCATAAAACCAAGGTTCTGTGAGTTCAATACAGTACTAAAGGGGATATGTGAAGACATATTTACAACTATTGATATGAAAATTTTAGGTACAAGGTTTTGTTAGGGTGCCCCTGGACTTTGTCTTTGCTGGACTGCCATGTTGAGAGATGAAGTGCTCCTTGTTGCTGTCACACAAGCCATCATCCTGTTTACTACATTCAAAGGAGCTGCAAGGATGATGTGAAGGTCCTCTGTAACACGTCTACACCGATGCAAGACAATGAATCAAAAAGCCTAGTCAAACAGACAGTCATTTAAAAATATATTGGTACATGTCACAATTTATGAAGCATAACAAAGCATGATTTTTGAGGTTGGAAAGTTTGTCCATTTATTATTAGACAGCCATATAAACCGAACGTGCTTACCTCTAAACATGTAAATTATAATTACGGTGTCTAATTAGCTGTACAAATAGGTTTTCCGTAAAACATGCTGGATGTAGATTGTAATTAGCCATTTTAATTATGTGTTTTCGTACAGGATGCTCCACTTTGGGGACACCAGTTCCTACAAGGCGAGGACTCCGAGAAGCCCACACACACAGTGCCGAGCCCAGTCCAGGTCCCCGCCCACACGGAGGCCAAGGTGCAATTCTCATTCACCCGGCTATGTAATGCTGTGCCTGGGGCTTCTGCTGTTTCTCAGTGTTAAACTGTCGGTATTGGTGAGCTGATGGAGCCAAGTCCTCTTCCTTCCTGTAGAACAGTTTATAGCTATTGCGAAAATACACGTTGGTTATGTATGCTTAAAAGTGGTTGGGCATTTGTAAGGGTGCCACTATAGCTCAGCCTGAAAGCAATACAAAGCATCTGTTTATAGCAGTTGGGTCTGGGTGTGAAGAGGAAGGATTTTTTCACCATAAGGACTGCACAACTGGTGTAGACGGGTCTCAGGCACACGGCAAGTCGCTAACAAAGTTAGCACAGTCTGTGTATAAATAACCGGTGTTTACACCCGAGCTGCAAATAAAGCAGAAAACAGATTAATTTTTAAAACCAGGGATACATGTCACACAGCAAATGTGGTAAACTGGCTTCTTGCAGATTAACGTGAGCTCCTTATTCCTCTTTGGACCAAGTGTCTAATTAATTTCATAGGACCACCTGACTGAACCGTTGAACTTCTGAACCTGAATGACTGCAAATCATACTTTTAGTCAGTTGCTCAGGATTTAACATTAGCAATCTAACATATTCAGATTATCAAAGCACTGTGAAAATCATTGTAATTTCACAAAATAAATAATCTGAGGAAATAAATCCAATCTGTTGAAGGTTGAGACGTACTACCAAGGCAGATACTCAGTCAGTTTCACCTTCACTATAGTACACCTGCAGCTTTTCAACCCTGCAAAATACCTCTTTCAATCCTATTCAGTGATGCTGTTCTTTACAGGGTCCTGAGTATTTTGGACTTCTGTGCGTGTGTGTGTGTGTGTGTGTGTGTGTGTGTGTAAATGCAGTAACTTTATACAGATAGGCATTGCATGAGAAACCTGAAAGGCATTAATTCATAAACAATACGTCCTGTTCAGGTATAATAGCTACGAGGGATACCAGGATGAGTGCCTGAAGAAAGAGGAACATGGGGAGAACTGTGAGAAGCAGGAGCATGAGAGGGCCGAGCAGAGGGAGAAGCAGAGGCAGAAAGCCATTGTGAGTACCATGCCCCCCCCCCCCCCCCCCCCCCCCCCCCCCCCCCCCCCCCCCCCCCCCCCCCCCCCCCCCCCCCCCCCCCCCCCCCCCCCCCCCCCCCCCCCCCCCCCCCCCCCCCCCCCNCACCCCCCCCCCCCCCCCATCTCCACCACCACAGCCGTCCTGGGCCTTTTTAACAGAGCCCAGACCTGTCTCTTCAGTAACCTGCCTCTGACTCTGACAAACAAACCCGGCAAGTTTAGTCTCTCGACAAAGAGGCTACATGTGCAGAGTGATTTGCTGAATTATTCAAGCAGCACATTCTGCTTTTTACTGTTCACCTCGGTTGTTATTAATCCTGGAAAAGTGTTAGCTAATGTGTGTGCAATATGCAAAATCCTCCTGACGCCGAACGTGTCGAGAGAAATGATTCAGTAGTTTATTACATAATTTGTTTATTCAGACCCAAGTGTTAAATGGACACTTGTATCACTGGCTGAGGCATTGGGCCTGATAAGTGGCAGGAGCAGACATCTTCAAGATCAGGAGTCCATGACATGGAGACTGACACTCCTGTAAGAAGTCAAAAACACAATCAAAAACAACAAAACTTGAACAAAGTATGTTATATATTTAACGGGGCCAAGAACCAGTACTGACATGCAGTACCCATGCAGATATGGGAAGAACTTGCAAACGCGACTTTAACTTAGGTAGATTTAAATCCACACCCAAACAGCGCAAGTGCTGTGAGTACCCTGGATGTTTGAGTGTGTGTGTGTGTGTGTGTGTGTGTGTGTGTTGTACACTATATTCATTTAACCTGGTATTGTTCTCTCATGTTTGCATGAGAATGTAGAGTGGATGGTTATTTATGTTTCCAGCTGGACTCTGAGGGGAGAGATCTATAGATCCCTGTGGGTTGTTTTTTCCCAGTTTCCCAGAGAATCTCTCTGCAGCTTTAGTGAGTCACTGCAGAGCGGCAAGCTTACACTCACGCTGGAAGTGCACTCCACACTGCTGTTTCCATGAACCTCATGGCACGGGGCCCCATGGCACTGAACTGGGTTGGGCATGGCTTCTAGGGCCAAGGAGTGCATATACTGTTTATATCCTCTCAGTTTCAGTCCAGTCCCCCCTCTATGCCGCAGCTAAGTCCCACTGTGTCCATACAATCATTGCTCAGTTAGAATCAGCACAACTGATTTAAATGCCCAGCCCTGTGAGGTCCTACGATTAGTACTGTTTTAGTTAAGCAGTTGGGGAAAGACACCGTATAGTCGTTTTAGCAAAAATTTGTTGAGACCACAGAATAAACATTTAAAATAAGTTGCAAAATGATGAAAAAACCAAAAATATCTTTGGAACTATCGGCTATAGTGTCAGCCGTAATATGTAATGGACTAACGGACAGCAGTCGCTGGACTGTGGAACTCGGCCTGCTGTTGTTGCAGTTGCAGCTGAAAGAACCTGTGCTGTGTTTTCTCCCGTGTGTTGCTTTGTTTTGTTTTTTGTCGTTACTAAAACACTGTAAGCAATGCACATCCAAGAGTGTGTTGCAGTAAACGTTATTTGTACTGTGCAGTATTGGGTAAAGGCTTAAAGTTTTAATTATAAAGTACTGCACAGAGGTGCAGTGTCCTCCTCTGACTTCTCCTGCCCTGCTGTCCCATGGCCAGGAGGAGCGACGCGTTCTGTACGTGGGGAGACTCCGATCAGACATCACCTGGGTGGAGCTGAAGCGCCGCTTTGAAGTCTTTGGCGAAATGGAGGAGTGCACCGTCAACTTGAGAGAGGACGGGTAAGACCCCCGGGGGAGGTATGAGAAATTGCCCTGCGTGTTAAGCAGTAAAAGCAATCATCCCGGGTCATTCGTCTGAATTCCTCTCACTGGCTCTCGATTAAATGAGGATGGAAGCTTTCTCTTTTTTTCTTCTTCTTTGAGGCATATTTATTTTCCCAGCCTTTGTGCAAGAGGCAAAAATTGTAAGGTAGATTGAGTGTTGAGGGCTTTGCCTGCTTCTGCTTTGAAGGCACGTGTGACAATCTGTTTAATTTCCTAGATGCAACAATAGCTTTGTAGAGATCTTTAGCCAAGACTTCTGTGTTTCTCTTTCAGGGACAGTTTTGGCTTCATCACTTACCGCTACCCTCGCGATGCTGTGGCGGCCCTTGAAAATGGACACACCCTGCGTAGATCTAAGGAGCCTCATTTTGAGCTCTGCTTCGGAGGACAAAAGCAGTTCTGCAAAGAAAATTACACAGACCTGGGTAAGAGGCCGTTTCAGATGTTTCGCGGTTTCAAGCTGTGTGCCGTGAAACATGGACGAGTTCTGGACGAGGACATGACCGGTACCTGGGGCAGCTCTGCACAAAACACGGTTTAGAGTAATTGCCATTGTGCAGAAACCTGGAATGTACACATCACTGACAATTTCCTTTTTGCAGGGTGGATGGCTGCAGCACAGTGGCACAGCAGATATAGGCATAGTCCCTCACAGCTCCTAACATATATTATGCTACACCTCCAAGACTATCTAGGGATATGGAGTGGTATGACAGATTGTATGCTGAACAAACGTACTGAGCCTTTTCACTTAATTTGCATTGCAGGAGTAAAGGCCACCTCGGGCCACCACAAGGAAAATGCAATGCACTCAAAAACACTGAAATTAGAGATGTTTCTCTATGTGTGGGAACCTGTACATGACACAGTGTTTATATGAACTAAGATGCTGAAGAGCCAGGAAGCAGCATCATCAACTGGCTTGTGTATTGTCCAGGGGGTACTCTTCCTTATTGCACAATGATTTCAAGATAAACTCTGGACCACCACAACCCTGTCTTGATGAAACACTTGATGTATATGGGAAAAAATGGTGTGAATGAACAATCCATGTGTGTTTTTATAGTGTTAAGCTAAAAATGGCACCTGAAGTCAGTGGTGGAGGAGATCATCCACAAATATGTTTCTGTGCTGTTATACCCTCAACACAGTTTCCAGACATTCATATTTCATATGTGAGATCCCCAGTCGGTAGAGATAGAGTGCAAGGATGGGGGTCAAGGCCATGTTTTTTATTTCTGAAGGTGGCCTTTATCTGTTGGCAGGTGTGATGTTGAGTAAAAGTAAGACCTCAGCGTGACCCTCAATGTGCAATTGACAAGAAGGTGGAGGATGCTGATGGAGGCAGCTGATGCTTAGCTTGGTTTGATTCAATATTACTGTTTTTCTCTCTTACCATAAGTGTTGTCAGAGCACTAGTGCAGAGTCCAGGTACTTGATTTAGAAATGGACTCATCCAAGACACTGAAATATGGGTCAGTGTGGCTCTCCTGGGCACCTGGGAAGGCAAATCCCAAATCAGGAAGCAACCAGGGTGAATAAGCCACCGTTTGTCATTTAGCGTAAATAATTCAGTGCATTTACAAAAGCACAGCCTTTCAGTCCACTGTGTTATACCTTGTATCTGTGTGTTTGTGCTGCAACATAAGAGGCTCAAGCCAGCTTTCTAAGTATTGTCTATAAACATTTGGCATTAGGGAATTGTTCTGC
The DNA here is from genome assembly GCA_900497675.1 of Arapaima gigas. Taxonomy (NCBI): domain Eukaryota; kingdom Metazoa; phylum Chordata; class Actinopteri; order Osteoglossiformes; family Osteoglossidae; genus Arapaima; species Arapaima gigas. The sequence goes on from UFQX01000015.1 coordinate 387,354, forward strand.
CATCATTATTATGACTATATTAAGGAAGACTCCTTTTGCCAGCGTTTCCAGTAGAGTATTTCAGATGTGAGGAGCAAACAGAGGAAGGAAGATGGCAGTGTCTACTCTGCTGGACTGCAGGCAGCAGGATAAGGACTGCAACTTGGTTGCCTTTGATTTTGCCACCGTCTGAACTCTCGCCTTATATATTTGCAAATTATTTGCATCCCTAAAAATTTTCTTGCATATTCTTTGGTCATCACTATGTGTTGCACAAGCCCTGGCAGAAATGTCTTGGGATGTTTGACACGGAGCATAAAAACAAAATTGGTTCAACATATGCGTGATTACCCCTAACAAGTATAGCAATTTCAGCTTAGAGATCCCAACTTAAAATATAAACAGTTTTTAGCTGTGCTGTTGGTGTAAAGTTGTCCTAAAGGTGTCATCTGAAGAGGTGGGTGCCTTTATGGTGCTGTTATTGTGCAGTTTGAAAGAAATAAAAAAATAAAAGTGCCAGATTAGGATGCATGTTGTGTTTTTATAACGGTTGGGTTTATATTGGTTGGCAAAGTCTGTTTGCATTTGGCAAGTTTTGTTCCGAGTTTTATTCCAGTCTGAAGAGATATTATTGCCTTAGGAAGAGAAACAAAAAGGGAAACAATCACCATGAAGAAAGTAATGTATTTGTAATTAAAATGTACTTTTAGGGGCAGATCTATTAACCTTAAGTCTTGCAAACAATTTTCATAAGCAGATTTAATTTAGCATTGTGAATTCGACTGCCAGAATATTTAATAAACAATTCAGCTGTACAATGGTAGCAGTAGTCGACGAAGTGGCTGGACAGTCCAGCCATGGATTCTTGGTCGTGGTCATGCTGATGCTCAGTGGTGCGCTCATGTGTCTTTGCAGACTCCCACTGCGAAGACTTTGACCCGGCGTCTACCAAGAGCAAGTACGACACCATGGACTTTGACAGCTTGCTGCAGGAAGCCCAAAGCAGCCTGAGAAGGTAACATGTGACATTGGGGTCATACGGGCGGGCAGCAGAGCTGTCCGTACGTCACCCTACGTGCGACCGAGAGAGAAAAGAAAACCTATATGTGACACAAAGTTTACATGAACTAAGCTGCTGAAGAGTCAAGAAGCAATGTCATCAACTGGCAAATGTTTATTGCACATATGAAAACAGGTCTGATCTCATTTAGAAGGAACATAATCAAAATGCTTATCATCTTTGTTCCAAAAAAATTACATGCAGCTTGTTCAGTTCTTTCTTTTGTTGTGTTTTTGTGGAGTTTCTATCTAATGTTTGTATGTAGTGTTACATTTAGTGTAGGGGGTTAAAAAGATATATATCTGGGGTGTTTGAAATACCATTGTTGTCTATTTGATGAAAATATAGTTGTGTATTTGGAAAATAACATAAGTTAAGACTATTTTTTATTTTGTGTATATATCAAAAAAGTTCTTTATTTGTTACAGCTATGCACTGTAAAATGCAGCCTTTGTAAAAGATTTTCTTAAATAAGAATGTTGATCTGTAGTTATTACAACAAAGTTAAAGGTATTGTTCACCTACATGAAGTTCAGATGATGTGATATGATTGTAAAAAAGTGTACTGAATTGAGGTGATTTTTTTTCGAAGGGGGTGCTGAAAATATTTTTAAAGTTTATTTTGATGAAAAGCTGTTGTTACAAATTACAGTCTATTAGAGTTTGTATAGTTTTATCTGTTTTTAAAAATACCCCAATCTGTGTTTTCCATATACACATTATGTAAAATGCATTTTTTACATATTTGTTTTAATGATTCTCTATGTGAACCTCAAAAGTTGGTCAAAAAAATTTATTTAATTCATTCTAAAGTAATCTGCACCATCATATAAATTTTAGACAAAGCAAACTGAGCTACTTTAATTGTGTCTTTCATAACTGACTTACCTCTTTTTTTACTTCTTTATCTCCCCCAGGAATCTATAAATATATTTAATTTTTGCAAATGTTTATGCTATCTATACACAAGGGGTGGCCTACTAATTTAGGTTACTATTTATTTGGTTATTGTATTGTTGTAATGATGGAAGTATACAGTGGTATACGTAGTAAAAAAAAAAAAAAAAGTTTTTCTATGCCTTTAAAAAAATCTCATCAACAATGAACCCTCATCAAAATGCTGCTTCTAAATAATTTATATATACTTTGACACCATGCTTTAAACACATCTTTATAACATTCACATGTCCTCATTTATAAATAAGAATTCATAGAGCAATAAAATTATTTGACTTTTTTCCATATTTTCTTTAAACATGTCATACTTACACTGTCTGCCCCTCTATTTCATTATGCCAGTACCGAACAAAGGTTTACATGTTACTTTCCAATTTTTGTAGTTTTTTTAATTGTTTAGATTCTTGTAAACAGTTTAGAAATTTACATGATTGTGAAGAGTCATTTAAAAATAAATGTAAAAAAAATGACACTAATAAAGATAAACAAGCAATAATTTTTTTTTTAGAAATTTTATTTTAGTTATTAATATTTTTGGACCAGACACATTACCCAGCTCTCCACACTCATTCCAATGTGTGTGTGTGTATGTCGGCATTTGTAATACAATAGTTAAAAGACTTGTGCATCTACTGTATGATATTAATTTGAAATCAATATTTTAAATCTCTTTTTTAATTTAATTTCATATGTTTCAACAGCAATTAATTTCAGATATTTCGATGGTAGGCACTGACTATTTAGTATACATGGCAGATAGCTAATGAATCTCAGAAAGTAGAATCGCTATCCATATAATTTTTGGTTTAGTTCAAATCCATTACATACAGAGGAGCAGAAAATGAGTATAATATCTCACTTTTAAAGGGGGTGCATTAAAAGTTGTTTATCCCAGGCCAGGTGTTGTGAAGTAGAACTGTATAGATGAAAACACACTTTCACAATATAAAGACATACAGGCAGTCAGCAAGAGTGCAAATCTGCATATATTTTATCCTTGCACAGCTTGGGTAATAGTGTCATGTCCCATTTGCTAGATAGGACTTTAATCATAAAGTAAATATGCTTTGTAAATTGCCTTGAGTAGCAATATAATATAATTTGAATGGTGCAAAATTTGAATATTGTGACGGGCATTTTAATAATGTGAAATGGAGAGGGGGATATGGCGCTGCTCTAAGGTTCGAGGCATGAACTTGTTTTGTTTGGAAGGACACCACACAAAGGGTGCAATTCTTGTTGTCTTTTTTTGTTGTTTTCCACGATGCCTTCTGCCAACTCCTTACCAATGCCTTTGTGATTCAACCTATTGTTTGAACTTCTTGTGGATTTTATTTTTTATGTGCATTTCTCATTGTTCAATAAGTCAATAAAGGGAAAGATGTTTCAGCTAAAAACGATGTGCAAGTAATGTGTCTAATTTGCGCTCTTTGAATGTGTTGGGACCACCTTTCTAAGTATGCATTTTGAATAAGCAAAAATAACATCTTTTGTAAAAGGGGCTGCATGTTAGCGCAGTGAGGAATGCTTTTTCCTCACAGCTTCCATGCAGAAGTTTTTGGATGAGAGTTCAAATCAGGTTCAGTGTGTATGGAGGTTGCATGACCTCCCTGTTTTCTGATGGGTTCCCTCCCATAGTCCAAAGACGTGTGTTTCAGGTGAATTGACAACATTAAGTTGCCTCAAGTGTGCATGTGTCTGCTCTGCGATGGACTGACATCCGATCCAGAGTGTACTCTGCCTTATTCTCTACGCTTCTCAGACGGACTCAAATCTGCCATGATCCTGCACTAGACAAGCAGTTATTGGCAATAGATGGTGGACGGAAAGCTGTTTAGTATACTTCTTTACTCCAGCCTCTACTCTTGACAGACTTAAAAAGTAAGCTTGTTCAAGTAAGTTTGATTTCCCGAATCTGGGATGGGTTTCCAGGTGTAATACAACTTTTCACAGTTAGCATTTTTCTTAACACACACTGACATCGGTTTAGCCTGAATGCACTGAAAACAAAAAACTGAAGTTGTATAACAGGTCATTTTGGAAGGAAAGTATTAGATCAAACCCTAGGCTGCACAAAGCTGTCAATCATCCTCATACACATATAAGCCCCCATCTGCTTCTGCCCTGTGGGTGCTGTTTTCATAAACCTGCTCCATCCCACTTCCACCATCTTGTTCAAAGAGTCCAGAAAAGGGGGGGGGGGGCTCAACAACCTCGACGGCAGGTGGGAGCCTTCAAGCGGTCTCCGAGCCCCAGTGAGCAGCACACCAAGCACCCATTCAAATGCACGACCAATCTGACACTTAAACTCCTGAAATGACATTTAATAAGTGGAAGTGAAAGCAGACCTGTGCTGAAAACCCAAACATTGTGCCTGCAGAGATACAGTTTTACAATAACCACCAATTCAAACATTTTCTGATGGGTCAGTTGGATGATAAAAAAATTGGCTTTCATGTATGCCTTGATTGATTTACATTTCTTCACGAAAGCAGGCTGTAAAAGCAGGGTCTGTCCTACTAGCTGTTAATATCCTCATCTGAGCAGTGTGTGTGGTGTGTGCTCTGCGGGAAGGCAAAGCGACTTGGCCACCTGAGAGATCACCAATTGTTCATGTGCTGTGTGGCCTCTGCTGGTAGAAGAGATACATGGAAAGGATCCACATTAAAATTTAATGTTTATTGTGTTTTATGAAGCCAGCTATATAGCTGTGGAGAAAGAGATGACGTTTTGTGTTGGGGGATCTCCCAGAGAGTGCCCTTTCCACACAGCGAAGGAGGAGCACTCCATTCTTATCTTTCTTCTCTGAAGAAACAGAAACAGGCCAGAGATAGTTTGGCCACGCTTTCTTTACAATAGGCAACCTTACCTTCAGTCATCTCTCTCCTTCATTGCTGTATGTTCACCTATATTTATGATATGTTTTCAGTTTTTATTTAGAGCGCAGGCTGTTTGATGTGTCATCTATGAAAAACTCCCGAGGTGCATTTCTAACTTAATGCACATTGTGCCAACCACACTGTGCTGCTTATCTAAATGAACAGCTGAAAAGACAACATATAAACAAGGCAGCTGCACTTTGGGGGGTTTTATGTTTTTTTTTTTTAAACTTGGGTTTAAACAAACACAAGCACAGGTATGTATGTCAGAAAAGATGCTCTATGCACTCAGTCCTGTACAATGAAAAACCGCAACACTTTATCAAAATAAACACAGTGCAGTACTTTTTCATACAATTGGGGAATTATTCGTGACAATAGCTTTTTTGCCTGGTTAAGTGGTCATTTTGCTTATACAACTGGTTATTTATTCACTTCAATTCGAATTCAATTAATTTTTACAGAGTGCACATTGTGACTCAAAATGCTGAACAGAAGTTCAAGAGACATAGAACACAGATATAACAGGTATAATGTAAGGCTTTAAATAAAACGTCAGCTATGCATTTAATAACTGTAAGACCTATACTAGCTAATGAAGCTATAAAATAAGCTTGCTGGCAATTGAGGAGAGAAAGCAACAAATAATTATAAAAGGCAAGAGAGAAAAATAAAGCTCAGCGGGGCCAGGGCCTGACCACCCTTGGTATTTGAGGTAGAAAAAGAGAACCTGCTATGTATTTCGGTTTACTAAGCACACCGATATTATCCTTCTTATAACAAAATCAACTACATCCTATTCCTTATAACACTGAGCATCCATCAGTCCCAACCTTTTATTAAGATAAATATCCCAATTAAAATGGCAGATTCAGTACTATTATTTTTAGTAACTCATTTACTTGACACTTTTCTCCAAAGCAATGCAGCCATACAGAGTAAGTTCCTTTCTCAAGGGCAGTATAGTAGGAGCAAATGTTAGTAACGCTACACGGCGCCTCTAACTTCATGGTGTCTGTGTGTTTTGCAGAGGGAAAGACAGAGGCAGTGATCACATGATCTTTACATCTTTGTGTTGTAAACCCCCATAAGCCAAGTTATAAAAACGTGTCCATCCATGTTATAAACTCTTTCACACACTACACTTCCTAAATAAAAACAGTTTAATACGTAGTAACTAACAACAAATGAATTAATGAAATCATTGCACTGAAGGAACAGGAATTTTATTTTTTTTTCTTACAAACATTAAAAACATGCTGGAGGTCATGCATCAAATACCTTTTATTTTGATAGTTTAATTAATTTTAGGAGAAGACTGGCTGTGCTACATGTTAGGTAAAACAAATTCAAAAAGAAAATAGATCAATTCCTGCAGCATAGATCCCAGAGTTTAGGCTGCTATATGATTCACACAGTTTCACTGTATGATAATGCAATACTGCTAATGTGTTGCCGTCTTTTTATCCTGACGTGCACCTGAAACTCACACTAAAATCGAGACGGATTTGCTCATACTCTGCTCAATATTTCAAGCATGGAATCACCTTGACAAAAAGGCAAATGTAGAGCAAATTAAGATAAATTGCGCATCGTGTTTTCGGCACTTGCTCGGCACTGTGAAATATTTATAGAGTGTACTCACTGCTTGCACATTTGTATTTCAAGTCAACGTTTGCATTTAGGATCGTTGTTAGAGGCAATTTTGTAACTGCAGTTCTGTGATCATGTGGAAACTTTCATTTAGCCTGAGCTTTAAATGCACATTCAGTTTGAATTTATTTTTCCATTGGAATTCATGACGGTGTGTGTGAACCATTGCTGAAAATGTCCAGGTGTTACTTTTTAGGACTGCAATGGCTTTAATAAGTCACCTGGGGCGTGAGCAGGGTCCATTGATTGGATTTCTGCTCTTTTTGCTACCAAAGGTATGAATCCTAGTGAAGTAACAGGACCAATTTAAATACTTGTGAACCATCAGAGGTAAAAGATGATGTTAGCACTGCAGAGTTGGGTCAGAGGAGGATGAGCGTGTGCTGGCGACCAGCATTAAGAGAACCTCTGAAATGTGAAACAACACGAGAAATGCTAGCGCAAAGCGGGGCCCTTTGATTATTGAATTTTTATGGGTTATTATCCATGCCTTCATGCTGCATTAAAATAAAGAAATCTGTCTCTCTTTTGTTGAGACGAGTGCTATTAAGTCTTACTATTCCTGCTTCTCTGTCTATTAAATTGTGCTGTTTGAACTCTACCCATCCTGTGAGGGTATCGCTTTTAGCAGAAATGAAAGGTGTTACAATACTACCTTTAATCACCAGTTAGACTCCATGTTACAGTGTCGAACACTGACATTTCATTATGTCACACAAGGACAGGCCAAAACTGCAATGATCACCACATATAATCGTTCTCGTCTAATGTTTTCATTAGCACAGGTTTGCAGCGAGTGGACAGTTCTGTGAAAATAGCCGCTTTCATTCGGCTGCAAAGCACAGCCTGTAGCGATGGCAAAAACAAACAAGAGACAAAGGTAATAAATAGCTGCCCCGATAGACAGATTGTACGACAGTGACCTTGCAAACAACGATTAAATCACCAAAACAACATTTCCAAACTAATACTGTGGGCTTTTTAATTGAGTTTTTTTTTTTTTTTTTTTTGGTCTTTTCTGAGTAATGAGGAACATGAGGACGCTATTAGTTTCCTCCCCAAATCACCAGCAACGCGACGTACTGTAACACAGCTCAGGATAATAAATGGCTGCGCAATAAAGACAGCTGATTGAGCGAAAACGTGTCTGCTCTCTCTATCATCAACCTGACCATGAAGTGCCTGCAGAAGTTCCAGGAATATAGCTAGGAATGTGATTAAGACACTGGTATTAATTAGAAACAAAGGGGCACTTGGATCAAAATGTTAAATTAAAATGAGGAGGAAAATGAATGAACTCCACCCAAGATGTGGCATTTGTTAATGATGGCTTCTGGGAACATCAGCAACCGCCTGATCGTGTGGGGGGAGGGCAACATGCTTGCTGTTGGGAGTGATGCTTTGTACTGCTGTTCAATATTTTTCACCAGACTGACATCTCAAGCACTCGGTGTGTATCTGTGAATATTTTCAGTATCTTCTGACCACAAGGCTCTTGTTTTGGGGTTTTAACCACTTGCTTTGGGATCATGCTGACTCTATAGACCTTAGTGTGATTGTTTGAGTGAGCAAAGCCAAACAAGATCTGTATCAGCAGAGCAGAGCTCAGGCAAGTGTCCGTAGGTGTTCCTGTCTAGCTGGTGTGTTTGAATTTGTTTACAGCAAGACTGTGACCAAGGAGACAAGTTAGTCCATAACACATAAGGACAGTGAGGAGTCCTGAAAAACCAGAGTGGCTGGGTAAAGGGGCTCAGTGAGCGTATCATAGAACATCTGTGCTGGCACCACAGCAGCAGAGTAGACATTGTCGAATGACGGAGTGCCTGCCTGCCAGTCCAGACATACTCCTACTCTGGGAAACAGTGAGTCGTGAGCAGCATACATATGAGTTGTATGACATATAAAACTCCAAGACTTCTGCCCAGGGAACACTGTTCACCTGTTATGTTACTACAGATTCCTCTATATTCCATTCTCTGCAAACTGTCCCAATCCCTTCAACCTGCCAGTAAGAACGACGTGTATTCACGTCTACCTGAGTCAGCAGGGTGGTCTGCCTCTGACCACCGCATATCATCATTCAGACAGAGACCCATATTTCGTTATGGTTTGGGGTTCAACGTTTATGTGGCAGTTAGTAACAAACTTCAGGAAGCAATCTAAAACAATTCATTTTGCGTAACATTTACCGCTCCAAGACCATTTGAAGCCCACTGACATCATACTGTATGTATGAGTTTGCGTTGCATGAACAGTATAAGTGATCGGTACAGCATCAAGATTTTAGAGCAAGGTAAGGGTTTTGCTGAAAAGTGCGGACAGCTCTTTGGGGGAAAAACTCTTACGTTTTCTCACCCATAGCCTGTTTCTGCATTGTCCACAGCGATTGACGGCAGACAGCGACCGAGTGATGGGACAGAACTTTAAGTCCTGTGTAGGAACACAGATCCCGATGATAATGGAACAACTCCATGCACCAATATATCGCTTCTGCTTCAGACATGACTACTTTCATACCAAAAGATGCAAGCATTGTCTTGTATAATAAAATCATTAGATCAGATTCTTGTGCTGGTCGGAGAAGGTCATGGTTAATAAAATTGTCTCGAGTACAGGTTTCACTGTATGTGGAATGAATGGGTATTAAGAGTATGACACCTCTCTGCCAGATGTGTTATTTTACACTCTAATTATAGAAGGGGCTCTAGGATGAATCATGGACTCGGATTATGCACTTGGAGACGTGTCAGTGTTTATATCAGTAATTTGACTTTGGTGCGTTTCGGTGCACTTCAGGGGAATTAACCAAACACATTTATTTGTATAGGAAAACGTTTATATACATGTTAAATAAGAGCTGCTCTTTCGAGCACATTTAGGCATGACAGAAAAGTGTGGATGGGAATATACTCACAACAGTTTCTCCGGTTCAGCCTGGGATGCTCCAGGTCAGCTGAGAGCAGCGTGTGGTAAGTCCCCAGAGTGATGGTGGCTCAAATCCTGTCCTCTCAACTGAGAGAGATTCCAATGAGGGGACTGAGAAAGGAAAACTTAGCCTCTCTCTGAGATTCAATGGCCTGACACCCTGTGGACAGGAGGAACAAGTCAATAGCAGCTCCTGACACATTATAAACTACACATTTAGAGTGTAGTTTATAATGTGTCAGGAGCTCTTACATTGCTTTTACATTTTTAACTTCAGAAATGTCCCAAAGGAAATTACACTTCTGGACATGTTGCTAGTATACAATTCAAACAATGTACTCCTATGTACAATTATATATAGTATGAAAGTTATTATATACAACAGGAGCAAAATGTTTTTCATCCCTCTATATAAAGGCATTTTTTCAATTGAAATGATAAGATTGTGACTAATCGTAAAAGCATTTCTGAGAATATAAATTATCTTATTAATAAGGTCACCACTCTACTCTGCAGGTCTTAGCCACCATAGAGACTGTTCCTCATAGTTTCTTTCAGATTCCAGTTCTTTGTTAATGGTTTCTAACCCCTGAATCCTTCAGGCTATTATTGCTCAGCTTCAACACCCTGAGTTCACAGTAGGGACAGTGCAGATGTGGCACCTGGTCTCTTCAATAGGTCTGTCTAACACAGAGACTGTATGTCAATGGTCAGTAAAGGAACCAGTCAGACCACATGTAGTTGGACTAAATTATTTGCACGCTCCATCCACAACCAGGAAAATGATTGGTGGGACTTTTTTAAACAGGTATTGACAGAGGAAAAAAGTTGAAGGAATAACAAGGGAAAGAGGAGTGTTAGATAAAACGTAAGTAACCACAAAAATATCTGTGAATTGCCGTTTCTCAAGATGTCATCCACACTCTTCAGCCTGCTGTCAAACATCCTGGTCCTGCTTCTCGGGATGACTGGAGCTCAGATCACGCTCTATCATATCTAAGAGATTTTTGCACAATTTCCATAACCAAAGACATGAAGACCTCTGCAAATGCGAGGCCTGGTGGCCTGAAGAAAAGAGGACAAAATGCCCTGTGGATTTCTGGAACCTTCTATTGCGGAAACCTTCGGTCATATGCACAGCAACTTCTGTAGCCTGCAAAACAGGCTTTTCAGTACAGCTGCCAACAGCAACATCTCCCAGGCTGCTGTAACTCAGGGTGAACTCTAACAAGTGGAGTTGTTTGCTCAGAAAACGACAGTCACTGTTTTGCACCAGGCCAATATAACATTACAGATGTCGAGAGTGTCCAAAAAAAGAGACAAAAAGCTCCTCTATCTTGAAAACATAAAATGCTTCCAGCCTGGCCATGGAAATTCTCATCTTATAGGCTCCTTATACCACAAATATTCTATCTTAAAATAACACTATACCGAGTCACATGTTTCAGGGTGATGTTGTGCACAGATGCAGTATGTAAATGTTTCATTTTCAAATGTTTAATGCATAATGCCTAGCAACACAATACCATGCAACCTCGGTATTCATTTCCAGTCAAAGAAAAACTTGGAGACATATGTGACATTTTTCTATGACTGTCTTCTTATGTGATTCAAACATGCTATGAATTCAGAAATACTAACTTAACTGAGGTTTGCAAAAAAAAAAAAAAATACAGATAAACAGTTTCAGAATTGAATTCCATAATAACAATTAAATAAATGTTACACACTTAAAAAATAGCTAAAATTCAGCTTATGGCTAATGTGTAATGGGATAAATGTTATTTTCAGAACCCTAGAGAGTCTCAATTTCCTTTATGATAGAACAAATATTAAGAGAATGGAAGTGATTGAAGGGCCTCTCAGAAAAGCATTTCTCTTTGATATTCTTCTTGATAGCCTTTAAAGCCTTGGTCATTTACTGTGGAATCCAGGTTGGCTCCTCTGAGTTATTTTGTCAAACTTGACAAAGTGACAGAAAACTGCCAGATACTCACTTAAATACAGAGATGAATAAAGCAGTACACCTTCTCTGATACAAGCTGAGGTTTTCTTTAAAGGCTTCTGTGCTCACTTCAGAACACAGTGATAATTCACTGATGCTGATGTCATAAACTTTCAGATCTTCTCCAAAAAATGTAACGTTGCCCCCAGCTTGTGGAAAGCAATCTCATCAAGTTTCAAAATGAGTTCTTCATCAGCTTCTAAAATGTTCTTTGCTTCTTTCCCATGGCTCCCTTGATATGTGTGATTGCATGTGTTGATTTTAAAAAAAGTAGATTGTAAGAGTCTATTTCAGGCAGTATTTGATACACTCAACTGATTCAAGAGGAGCTGCCAAAATCCAACTATAAACTATTAAGAAACACAGGACTGGCATCTTTCATGCTTTGTACCCAGAGGTCTGATGACTAAATCTCTTCCTCAAGTGCACCTCCTTCTAGGTAGATGCAACTGGGATGGATCTGACTTTCTGCCACGGAGCAGAAGGTTATGCAACCAAAAGCAGAGGAAAGGAGATTTCCTTAAACGAGTTTTTGGTTAATAGCATGTCTTCTGAAATTAATATCGCTTCATCACACCAGATGAGACTCATCCAACTCATCCAAAAAAATGTTTGGATTTTTTTCCACTCAGTATTTTCAGTTTTTACATTTCTGGAAAGTAATGACGAATAAGTTGGATTAAGCTGTACTGATTCCCTATCAGTTGGTTCAGGTCTCGGAGAGAAACAATACATATGAAATAAATCTTGATTCGCTTTTCCCTCTGCATGGTTGAGAACAAATTTCCGCACAGAGACCTGTTTCTTACGCAAGCAGCACCTGTTGTCAGCACAGTTGTGATAAAGAGATGTGTGAAACTTTCTTTGTATTTGATATCAGTTGCTTGTCTGCAGTTTTACTCAGATGTTGCCTAAATTCAAGTTGTTTATAGATTCCCTGAGGTTCACCCTCTACAATAATAGAGCTCAGTAGAGATACTGACAAATGCTGTGTCCCCAAGCATTGCAGTTACTTCAAGCATGTGTCAAAACTTCTTCAGTTTGAACTTCAGTCTTTTTTGGACTGTTCCATACTTTTCTTCTTTAGGAAAACCTAATGATTAAAAAGCTATAGCGGTGGTATTATTTTCAGTGGGACACAATAATTAGTCATTAGCCTCAGTGGGAGATTCTATGTATACATATATAAAAATAAAATATGTTTGACTTGAAAAATGTAGACATAAAGGATTTTCCTCGCAATGTTTCGATTAATGAAATCAGTATAATATGATCTGCTTTTCTGGTAAAGTTATTAAACAAGGTTTTGAAGTTTCATGTATATATCATTTTCAGTTATGAACATTCTCTTAAATGATTTTTTAAAACTAGAATTTGCTTATTTGTATGCCTAGTAAACTTGTACCTGTTTAAATCCAAACATGGCGGCTGGGAAAAAACAATGGTTTAACGGTGGCATCAATGACAAAAGGAATTCTCCCAAGAAACCTAGAGCAGCAACTGATTCAAGACTTTGCTTCTCTCAACACGTTGAAGCCAAGTGGTGATGACACCCTGCCAGGATTACTGCGAGCCCCTTCTGGCTAATCCAGTGTCCATGTTTCTCCCCACCTTGTCTTCCTGTAGCTGTTCAAGACTTCCTACAAGACTGTCATGGAGTAAACCCCCTGATGCCTACAAGCCCTGATCTTCACACACCCCAGAAGAAGTGCTGTTGCCTTGCACATCTGAATTCTCAGCAGTTCCGCTCATTAGAGGTCAAACATTGTAACTTGGTAAGTTCACAGTTTTGGTCTCATTTGATAAAATGAGTTCCCTTAATCACTAACATTCAAGGAGGGTTTCAAAAAACTCTCGGACTCTAATGATAGAATGTCTGTATATAAAGCTCTTTTACTTTGAAATTCATTTTTGTTTGTCTTGCATTGTACATCATTTTGGAGGAAAACACCTGAGAAATGAATAAAAGTAAACGTGTAAGCAATTGGTCTGATAGTTTTTATTTACTCCGGGACTGATCTACACTTCCTGCCGCTATTATTCTAATTATTGGACTGATTGTCTGATGCAGATACAAACTGAGTGAGAACAAATATTCTCGCTGTTTTACATTGCTGAGATTTTTAATGGAACATGATTGCTCAGTTTGGTCATTTGGGAAATGAAAAATAAAAATGAACATTAACACATCTAAATGTACCTGTAGTTAAAATATAATTACTGTTTAAAATGCAATCCATTAATTCATGAGGTAATAAAATAATTTAAGTGGTTTATTATGGATTTATAATCAGCTCTAACAAGGCTTTAAATTTAATTAACCTTATTTCAGTACTTTATAAAACCTACTTTACAAGGCAAATGTACTTAAAACTTCCTTCATTTAAGGTAATTATTCTTCTTTGCAAATAAATTGTTTTCTAATTTTAGCATCTGGTGTTTATTTAAGCGCAGAAGTATTTTGTTATAGTTTTTATTGCACAGGGTGTTGGACAGGATACAGGATAAAAGACGTCGCCGACAGCTGTGGAGTACGGATGAGTTTTCAAAACCTTTTTCGCCAGGAGCTCATGTTACTGAAGGGATATTTAACTGACCAGGGACAGAGGAAGAAGTTTTTGTTCGAATTTCTCGTGTCACAACCTGCCGCAGAAGCTCTGCGGAGTGCATTGCCCTTTTCACTGTTAGCCAGCACTGTGCTAAAATACACATCTTGGGCTGTCCTATGGTCTCCCAGAAGGTTTTAGGCCTAGACCCACTCTCACCACTGAAATCAGGCCAAGATACCCATCCCCTGTGCAAGTGAAAGTACATCATGAACAAGTAGATGTAGGTCAGAGCCGTGCTCCCTGGAGCTTTGCCATGCAATGCAGTGCGAGTGTTTACTGCAACTGTTACGACGAATAAATAAGTACTGTGCAAAGGCATACGCCTGGCACTGAAGGGTGACCAATCTGGAAAATATCTGGCAATTTATTTCCATTACAGTGTTTTTTATTATAATGTATTCCCAGGAGACAGACAGAACCCCAAGTTAATGAACTCCCATGCATTCTCTAGGATATACCGAAGGCAGCATATAACACATATTTTCTCTGACTCCTGATATATCTGTGAAAAAATACTGCAAAGGTAAAAATAGCTTGAGTCTAATTTTCCATTTGGCACATAACACAATTTTATATTTTTAAGATAATATCCTGCATGTTTTTATTTTTTTAATTCCTCAGAACAGAAATTCCATAAATGTGAGCAGGTTCCATACATATTTTTTCCCATTAATCAAAAAAATACAGACTGAAAAGCTTTTGGGACATTCAGTCCATATTTTGCTGTAATACAATCTTGAAAAGGCTGAAAATGACAAATGCACTTGGACTCATGGGTGGTGAACAATGTCAATAGTTTATACAAGGTTGTCATTATATACTTGACCTCTGATCTGAGTTCAAGGATTGTATGAATATTTTAGTGGCAATTTAAGGAAAAATCTATTTTATGAAGCTTTCTCTTACAGATGAATGCCCGATGGTAGAGCCATAGCAATAGTGTTCAGCAATGACAAATCTTTCAACTGCAGCCTTCATGAGACTTTGTGACATGTTTTCATATAATGAAGTGCAAACACCTACATACAATACATGCTGAATCCCAACTGTAGTCAGTGTGTTGCTTCAACACTTTAGTAAATACATATTGACTTTCACCTGATTAATTATTTCTTCCTGCCCAGGCCGAAAAAAAATAAAATAAACAAAACCGGTACGCTGTTGTCGGATAACATTCTGGCAGTTAACATTTAGTCAGAGAAGTGGAACTGCCCATGCCGGGTTCGATTAAATTACAAATGTATTCGGTATTGATTGGAATGTACTTTTATCTGCCCTTCTCTGTACAAAACAAAAGACATTAACAAGTAGTTTTAAGGCTCGCTTATTTGTCCACATGGGTTGTAAGTTGCAATTTAAAATGGACCAAGGTGCAAAACAGAGAAACGGATGGGGATGTTGGAGAGACCTGGTTGTTTGGACTGAAAAAAAATTAAGAAAGGGTTAAGACAAGTAAAGGATGAACCCATTTCATATTCAGCTGCAATCAGTAAGACAGCTCTCATCACAAGAAGTGCGATGCTCTCTGTACCACAAGTTTTGAACGGCCCTTTTTCCCTTTTTTGAATGAGTCATGTGCATGGACTTTATTGACTCTGATTTATTGTGCCACTATAGGTTATGTTATATTTGCACAAGGGAGTCAGTGTAGCTACTATACATGTGTAATTTCCAACATTCCCACACTTTATTCAATAAAGTAAAAAACCCTCTGATGAGTTCTTGACAAATAACAGAATAGGGTGGTGGTGTTGAGACGGTAGACTGGGATGGGATTTGCATGTCGTACCTCGGCTGAGCGTTAATCGTGTGGACAGCGGGGATGTTAACAGGGCACAAACAGCTGGCTCTGAGTGGCGCTTTTCCGGAACACAAACAGAGTCAAACCCAAGGAGAGAAGTACCTATATTTAGGATGTTCATTTCAAACATGCTAGTAGCCAAACTGCCAAATGCTGATTTGAATGTAAACGGCCAGTTTTTAGGGTCCATGTTTACAGACAGCATTTTGGGAGGGATTTTCGCTCTTTTGTCAGGCTTTAGGCTGTCTGTCACCCTTTAAATGAATTAAATTCCTTTGCTCCAAGGTGTTTCGCCAGTAAGAAAACACCTTGTGCATAAACACACCAAGTGTTTATAAAACGTGCATTGTACTTGGGTGACTTTCGCGTTTCTGGGCAGATCAGTAAACAGTGAGTGAATACTGAAAAACTGATACTTTTTTATTATGTAAGAGAGGTCTTTGTGTTCTATCAGCTCAAGTCACCAAGGATGCTTGTTATTGTCAGTGTAATGTTCAATAGAGGCTTGCTTGCTGGGCAAGAACATCAAGTGGAGATCCTTTCGTTTACACTGGATTACACTGACAAATTTACTTTGCTCCTCATAAATTCTGCCTGAAATGTCCTCTCATCATTTTTTTCTTAATAACAAATTTATGCTTGGTGGCTGCATAGAGGAGGACGTGACTTTTACTGGACACCCCTGCATTTTTAGGCTAAATCCTTTGTACTTTAACAACAACAAGAACAACAACAGCAATTATTAATAATAATATTAACAATAATAACAGATTTAACCTGCTCAGGGTCATAGCAGTTCTGAGCCTATTATTATTATTATTATTATTATTATTACTGTTGCATATTAAAGGACAAAATATAAACGAACAGGAAAATTTCATTGCATAAATGTGTATGTGTTTTGAATTGTATGTCCAAACGGTATGACAGGTGTTATTTATGTATCACAGCGGGTACACAGCCTAGTTTTTTTTCCTTCGCATTCATATATAATAAGCGCAAAAATGTGCTCTCTCAGTATAATATGCAGTCAGACGTCAGCAAGTGTCCCTGTTGTCTTCTAAGTTGGTCCTTGTGGCTTGAGTCCAGATTAATTCAGACATTTTGCTTAGGAAATCATGTTTTAAATCAGCTGCAAATACCAGTGAGCACTTCTTTCGAAAAAGAGCTAACATTTATATAGAATATCAATGATGGAGCCCTGAGTTCTCCATTTTTTGAAACAGTCTCCAAGGTGAGAGCATATTAGAAATACCAGCTTCAAGGGAGTTAGTGCCAGAATTAGGTATTCATGAGGAGGTTCTGGGGATTATGTAAGAAACACTGTTCAGTGTTTACTCCTTATTAACACATGTTCATATATCAGGTGATTGTAAGGTTTTTTGCTTTCACACCAGCGCAGATCTCTGGTTATTGTGTAGATAAATGTGGCGGGTTTTCCTTGCAGGAGTGCATTCCTCTGACTCCCCTGATGATGAGGAGATCTCAGGAGTGATGGATTTGTCCCTGCCCCCAATTTCATAGTCATGCCAATCTTAGCATCTTTTGCTGAAGATCAGGAATGTGGTGGTGGGGGGGAGTACATCAAATTGAAGATGAGGGATGCTGAGGTAGGGGGGCCCTGCTGCATCACTGATGAGGAGCCAAAACATAAGTGAGGTGTGAAGACCTCTGCACAGTAGGCAGGTGGTTTGTGTTTCCTGGCCTGACAGAGCTCCTGTCTAATGAATTGTTTGGGCCCTAGAAGTATCTCAAAACTTGCATATTTCAAGACATTACAAGTTTTTTGGCGGGGCTTGCGCAATCTCATTTTACAGTTTTCCCCACAATTTGTGTGGCGTGTTTTATTATGTGATTGCTGGGCTGCAATTAGGTCACGTCTCAGAAGGATCGGCGAAGAAAGCTTGTTAATCTGTTCTGCTTTTCATCTGTGCAGCTTTCATCATTTAAATCCCAACCTTTGTGTCCCTCAGGGCACATTTTGTGCAGTGTAAACATACAGGAAAAAAGAGCAACCTTTAGTATGAGTCGCCTGGCCTTTGTGAGTGCACGGTGTTTTAACGTTGTTTTGTATCCCAGACCCCTGGAGCTTTCCAATTCTGGGTGTAAAACTCCAGCACCGATGAGGAAATTAGCTTCTCATCTGGGAAATGATCTCAATTTTCTCAAGTTCCCCCACTCCTAGTTAATCATTTTATCACAGCGAGTTTAATAGTAGTAAGTCATGTATTCAACAACAAAATGTGTTCAGGCTGCCAAGAGTTTCTTGTGTTTTGTCACATAAAACAACACTGTAGTGCTTTGGTATAGACTCTGCGTGCGACTTTATTCAGTATTTCCCCATACTTAGCCATTAAAATACAACTGAAACACACCTTCAGAATGACGCTTTAGTCTAAACATTAAAACCACTAAAATGTAATCAATCGTACAGCTAAAGATGTACGTAATAAAAACTGACTAAAATGTTTTGAATGCGTGTTCTGTAAAAATGAACTTCAGTTATATGACAGAGTTGTACAGCTACTTGCAAACTTTATATTCTCTGTGATATTGGAATTTCACAAAAAAGCATCAGTACTTCACAAAACACCCGGCAAATGTATTATTGTTATTAATAAAATAATTAAAATAAAATATTAATTCTCAGAAATATAATGAGTAATGCTAATTAACAATAATGAGATCAAGTAAAAACTCAGAACTTGTTTTAATTTGTTTGATAATAACAAATGCCCCTTTCACAAAGAACAAACAGAAATCTTCATCAGTCACAATGAGGTTGACACTTTTAAGAGAGAAAATTAGAACTCCAGCCACCTGGTGATCCGGGAAGCCCACGGGAACAGGGAAAACCAGGGGGTCTGGACTTCATTCACAGTCTCTGAGGACCACATCAGGAGGAACGTGACTGAGACAGTGCTTGCAAGCAAAAGAAAACATGATGAAAAATCCCACCTCTACTCCCCCACATTAAACCCCCATGAGTCGTGCTTTGTGAAGTTCAGCTCCTAAGAACTCCAAACTGAGTAATGTCACTTCAAAGCAAGCCAGTCGGAGAGGGTGGAATCTGGTGCTGCACGTGTGAGGAGCTGCCGTAGGTTCATAGGAGCCTCATACAGCCTGGCGGGGGTGGGCAGTGTGCAGGCAACCCCTCACAGATATACACACGCTGCACTTCTCAAAATCACTTGCAGGGCATCACAAGAGTGTAGAGGTGATTTAGGGAAACACACCAACCTCCCCTCCCAAAAAACCCTTGGTCTTTCCTTACTTTGTGAAATAATATGTAGTCATTTGGCCAATTGTCTACTAGAAAGGGTTGCATGTCCACAGCTTATTCGGTGGTCATTCACAGCTGTGTCTCTGCTGTGCGATCCCATATCTGTTTAAGGCACACAAATGTAGCAATAATAATAATAATAATAATAATAATAATAATAATAATAATAATACACTCCATCCTCACAGAATACGGTATGTGTCTCATACAATGAATTACTGCTACAGTCACTCACGGGTTTAACTCATTGCGTCATAAAACAAGCAAATTCAGCACTGCTGCATTTCCCACATTACAGTCATTTTACTTTCACGATGGTGTACCGCTTAGGTCACGTTTTGGGACTGAGATACACACTTGGTGTCTAAAACCCCGTTTTTGTTCCTTGGTGGTGTCAGTCTGCCTCTTTTACTTCAGTTTATTACCTCGGTTACACTTTTCTTCACATGCAGCTAGATAATTTCTACAGCTGACAAACTCAAGCAATCGCGCCCATTAAAGATGCTCTAAATCACAATACTGAAAACATACTATGAAATACAACAAAAATCACAGATTCGACACTACTAATTTATTTAGCTGACACTTTTTTCCAAAGCAGTGTAAAGATACTTACAATTAATAACCCATTTTTACAGCAGGACAATGTTTACAAGTGCAGTTCACTTGACCAAAGGTACCTTATCAGGAGTAGACCTGATATAACCCTGTAATGGACATTTATGGAAAATATTATAAAATGAGTGAGAAATATTTCAGCTGAAGTTGCCAGAGTTTGTGATCTGTTGATAAACAGTAAGAGAAGACATCTGAAAACTTGATGCCATTTTATCATTTTCACACTGACAAATGAAAGGGCTACATATCCCCTGATATGCAACTAGTTTCCCTTTGCATGGCTTACCTGGGTGCCTTTATATTTTTTTAAACCGAAGCCCCATCAGTAACAAAACACCACCGATGTGTATAATGTCGAGACAGGTCAGATCTACCACAGTTAAAAGGGTGCAAGAAAGCTCACTTCTTCCTCCCGGAGTGTTAAAATGTCTTATTTGGCGCTCACGTTTAGCTGGCTGTATTTCCATATACACAATCATTCAGCACATACTAACACTCATGTCCTGCGCCGGAGGTCCAAGTAATGTTTTAGGTGACCTTGTTTACTGCCTGTCTCTATGGAGCTCATGCTCAGTTGGAGCTGAATGGGAAAAGTCCTTATTGGAGATGTTTATAATCACTTGGTTTGGATTAATTGATGTGTTTAATCATGATGGTGGATTGAAACATAAATTGGAAATTATATTCCTGTGTGGACCTCTTGAAATTTCTTGCTAGGGAACTCAAATGTTTACTTGGTTCAGATCTGTATTATTGTGGTCTGTCATTTGGTGTAAACTGATAGAGTCCTTCATGAAGACAGTACACAGGCCTTTTAAAGAGTCCATCAGCACTTTTCCAGGAGGTTCTGTAATTGTTAACAGTATTTTTTGCAATAAGGGAAGAATGGAGTTCATTTATATGTAGTGCTTCTTTCTATGGTAGCACAGTAGTGCAGTAGGACGTGCCATTTAGGCATAGTTTTAAGTCTGGCTTAGTCTGTTTGGAATGTGAATGTTTTCCCTGTGTCTGTGTGGGTTTCCTCCTACAATTCAAAGCTATTGCTCTCTCCAAATTGCCCATAATGTGTGTCTGTGTCTGTGTGTGAATGTATGTGTGGGTGGCCACCCTATGATGGACTGGTGTCTTGTCCAGGGTGTAGCCTCCTAGCATAGTTACTGGTGACCCCTGGATAGGCACTAAGCCACCATGATCCAGATCAGAACAGACAGTTAACATGCACGAGTGAGAGTGAAAATTGGTTCTCTTTGTCTCTTTTATTATTTGTTACTTAAATAAGCACGTTTGGCACTGAATGTGTTCTTGTGACTTAGCAGTGGTGAAACCAATAACCCAGAGGAGGTATGTTTAACCCTCGCCAAGCTGTGAGGTGTGACACATGTAAACTAACATCTCTAGACTCCTGAGGGGGAGAGCAGCCTAAAAAGAAAACCTACAGAGATATAACTTTGTCTTGAGAAACGTGAGCTCCCACACTGTACCCAGAAGAGCAATGGAGAGGGTGAAGTGTGGGGGTCTTTTAACAACTGCTGCTTTTCCCTAATGATATTCCCATTTCAGCATCACTTCGGTACTTCAGCAATTGTACCCTTTTAATGTGACACAGACTACATTCTCAATCTAGTGCATGAGTGCTGCTGTTGCTAAGGTGATGATGCAAGTGCATATCAGGCTATTGTATAGTGACAAGACTAGAAGGGTTGTGAGGCAGTTCAATTAAGACTCCCAAGACAAACACAAGCAGGCATGACAGTGAACATTTAAGTAGACCAGCAAGGAATAATCCACATATGCTGTTCTCTCTGGCTTTATTTTTTCAGCGACTGATTTAAACACTCCTTTTGAAGTAAATGATTGTTGAATTTTCCTCATTTTTGTTCAAGTCAAATTTAGATCATGGGAACTTGGATCTATGTGACATCCTTGATAAACATTTACAGCAAACATCTACTTAGCTGAAAAGGCCCCAATGTCTCCAGTAACAATAACAAAATAACTGTACTTCTGAACTCTGGCAAGTGAGGCGCACGCTTTTTCCAGTTGTAGGTGACTCGTAAGACATTTAAAAGTGATGCAACAGATGAATGAGCTCTTGCTCACCCCGGATGCAAGAACAATGCACAAGGCAATGGGCAGGAACCCTTCAAGCCAGAGACTGGCGTTTTAACTGCTCAGTAACCAATTCACACGGATGTTGTTTAAAAACTCCCCAGAGAAATAAAATCCTGTGGTTTATTTAAATACATGTTTTTTTTCCAACCAAGATGTATCATAATCCATCTTGAAAATAAAGCCCAGAGCCATAAACAGCGTATTAACAACTATTTGAACATCACGTTGGCATGTTAAGTATGTTATCGATATTTCATGAGATCAGAAAGAATAATGCTACACAGTATATGCATCACAACAATGCCTAGAAATATTATGCATTCTTAATTATTTAATACAATTTCAATGTCTAGACGTTTACTATTTCATGGTAAATCCTTGTTAAAAGTTATATGCAATGCTGTTCTGTTTTAACCAAACATATTTTTGCCAATTCACTTCATGTCTGTGCATGTTTAATTCAGATTTTAAAGGCTTTACTTAATAACATGATAATGATTCACTCCAAATGGGTTTAGATGAAATTACAGACCTGGTGGCAGGTTTCAGTTTGTAAATTAATTCTTTTTGCAAAGTGGGTAACCAGGGTGCAAGGAATGGGAAAGCAAATGTAAGGGAATGAAATACTTATTTGTGCTAAATTTAGATGTGTTTTTTTTCTTTTTTATAATCCCAGTCATGAAAATGAAACGGTGGAGGTGATTCTGAAAAATAACTTGACAGAAATGTGTGGGATTATCTGTGTTGACAGTTAAAACACCTGCATGGCCTATATGCCTGGATCTGATGCCTAGGAGATATGAAACAGATGGAACCTTCATGAGACCATGCTGTCTCGGCTCCTTGAAATGTGTACTGTAAACATTTTAGAGATAAAAATTCTCCAACTTTGGTCATGACCTTCTGAAGTTTGAACAACATAATGCCACGGGAAGATGTACATATGTATATTATAATGTGATATATCACGTTATAAATACTTCTTATTTCCCAGTACACTCTAGGAATACTTCTTATCCTACAAATCCAATTTCCCAACTACATAACATCATAATGCTGTTTTTTCTGAGTAATTTTATCTGTTGTGTTTGGACCTACATGGCCAGTTTCATTTCATTGTTTACCGAGAGTTTTACTGTTCGAGGTTATTTGGTCATTAAAAATTAGCATAATAAAGTCTTTCAACTTGTCCCGTCCTGCCCCATGTCAAGTGACTACCTGGACTGTACTTGACCTTTTGTGTCACTTCCAAATTTTATTGAACCTATTTCGAATAGTTTTTTTTTAAAATAATAAACATGGTTAATATCTCCAATTTTGTTTTAGTATTTGATTTTCTCCTTTGATGGTTGTTGTGGGTCTTGCTCTAGATGGATTTTAGCTGAATATGGCAGTTACCTACCAAGCCATATCTTGTATGTTATCAGATGAAGGATAAATCAGATGCAGGGTAGGACATCTGCTGCTCCAGGTGTCAGGGAGCCCAGTGTTTGACTCTGACATCTGATAGATGTACGAATCTCGCTAATCAACCATTTGTAGTCATAGAAAATATCCTCCTCAGCACTCGCATGCTGATTTGCTCATAGCCAGAAAGAAACAGGGTGTTTTGCTCAGGACTGTGGAACCACACTTGAAAGTGTGCAAAACCATCTTGCATTACTGACCTATATTTGGAGCACCGGAATGAACATATAGTCATTTTTGTCTGTTTTTGATGCCTTTAGAGTTACGAACTTGCCTTTCTGTGATTTTCTGTTTGTTCTGTACTACTTCAAACCTAACATGGTTCTATCTGTAAAGGATGCAGGAACAGGTGGTGAGACTCATTAGCAATCAGTTTGGTGCTTTTTTTACGAGGATATCGTATGAATATTCTACTTGCCACTGATGCCTACAGAACATATTTTGTGTTATGAGTTTATGATCAAAAATCTTTCTTTATTTCCCAGAGATAGTTTCTTTTGATTGCAAAGCACTAAAAATATACTGCGCACTCACTCTGCACACAACAGGGTAAATTATCGTTGTTTGTACCATGTCATTTAATAGAATGTTTTAATTTAATCCTATTTATTTATTTTGATTTAACCCTATTGTTAATGCCATCCATCCCATTCAGGAGCAGTTTCACAGCTTAGCACTCGGTGCTTTCAGGTTTGGGCCTGTGCTGCTGTAACCCTACTCAGGCGAAAACGGTTAATACTCTTGTATCTTCTGTAGCATTGTGGTGGATGAGAAGAAATATTGGGCCTAAGACAGAGTACACTGTGTAGAGACGTGGTATCAATGGTTTTGATGTAAAAAAGGTCACTGCCTTTCTCTTTCACTCTGCTGAGCATGAGAAAATACTTACTCTCCTTCAGGAAAAATGACCCTGCTTTATAAATGGGCAAATTATTGTAAGTAGCTTTGGAGAAAAGCAGTGGGTCAATAAATTAATAATACTGAATCTGTAATTTCATTAGTGATATGTGAGTTAACTTATTTTATGGTTGGAATTAAGACTTCCAGTGTGATAAGAGGTATACAGTCGGTTTCTTGTCTAAGATACGTGACCAGGGTAATAAACTGAAGTTGTACCACTTTTTCACTGTGCGGTACCCTGTACTACAAGCTGATTGTATGCAGTATTTTGGAATTTTTGCAATGGCATAGTTTTTCTCTGTGTGTTAATAATCAAACAAGTGTGTTCACGGGTTTGCAAAGAACTTCACTGCACATGATCACATTCTCAATTTTTCACAGCACCACTAAGTTTATGCAGGCAAAAGATAGTGTCGACAAAAATGCGTCTAAAAGAGAAAGGTTCTTTCAGTCAAAAGTTCCAAAACTATATACAAAAATACTTTCAAGTTTTTACATCTTGAAAGATCTCACTTTCTGAAAACAATTTTAAAGACATAATTCTTCCCCTCAGTTTAGATACTGTGAGCATTATTTCTATTTTGACGGCCCTTGCCAATCCGTTAAGATTCCAGAATGCCTTGGGCTATCCTCAGGAGTTTATGAGCAGCCCTATCATATTGTCCACTGCCATTGAATATTGATGCAAGGCTTTCACAGGTCGCAGTTTCAAAGGCATGAAAGAAAAGTAACAAATTATTCGCATTTCCAGTGTTTTTTCTACAGAATTATTTTTGTGCTGCTACCCAACATTGGTTAGATGTAGACTGCACAAAATGTTTTATTTAAAGTCACCTTTCATTTACACACACCCACACACCCACACAGTATATATGTGTTCACTCAATGTGTGTGTGTATCATACCAGCAGTCTATTTAGAAACGTTTTAATGTCGAGACCTCCACTGTATAACTCTTTACTTCCCCTAGAAAGAGTAATAACCGAATAACTAGGCAATAAAAATCATAATGTGGGCCGGCATCTATAGCGAGTATGTGTCAGATGCAACAAACAATACTGAATTCTTATGATAAATCTTAAACTCACAGAGACCAAGCAAACACAAAAAACAAGGTCAATTAAAACTGAAGAACTGCATTTCTCAGAATGAGATCACAGAAAATAAGACTTCTTGCCCTTTTGCAGAACTTCAAGATAGAATTTGTTTAACATTTTATTCAATATTGATTCATTTCAGAATGATATGCAAATTGTGGTAATATGCATTTCCTGCCATTTATGTAATTGATTTTTTTTCTTCTCTTGCCATAGGACTAGATTAGCCTCTGTTGTCTCAAAGTAAGGGACAATATTTTTAATAACTTCTTAAATGCCTCGAACATGAGTGCTGGATTTTTTTAGATCCTTTGACAGTGTTTGTAGGTCATGTTACAGAAAGGTCCACAAAGCCATACTGGCAGCACATTAAAAAGAATGCAGTTAATTGCAGGAAAATGTCCCAGTTTCCTGGAAGACACACTGGATTTTATTCCATGGGAAAAGAGCAGCCATGAGGGTTAATGGCAGAGGAGCGTTAATCCCCAGGTGGAGCAGCACATAGGCGAATCCGTTTTATTGTGCATTTATCAGAGCAATTATCTACACGCAGCGTCAGTGAACAAAGACCATACGATAACAACCTCCTTTCTCACAGGCCTGGAAACTAAGTATAATCCAGAGAGTACAACAGAACAAACCAATTAGAAGCATGTTGTAATGTAAGAAAAAAGCAAAACATTACATGCTCAAAGAGTAGTATAACAGTGCAGATATGGTTTCTCGTGTTAAATCAATTCAGACTGCTGGAGCTGATAGTATGGTGACTAGAGCACCTCCCCCAAGACGTGGGTTCGAATCCCACCTCCTGCTGTTACATCTTTGAGGAAGATGCTTAATTGCTCAACTTAAAATGATCCACCTGTATCAAAAGGTAAGAGCAGCGCAATGGCTCAGCACAACACCTGGGCTGATCAGGTGTGAGTTTGCATCCAGCTCAGTCTGTGTGGAGTTTGCATTTTCTCCCTGTGTCTGTTTGGGCTTCCTCAGGGTGTTAGTTGCTTCCCACTGTCCAAAGACATGTGTTTCAGATTAATAGGTTCCTCTAAGTTGCCTTTAGTGTGTGGTCACCCTGAAATTGGAGTGGTGTCCCTTCCAGGGGCAGTTCCATAGCCTTATGCCCTTTGCTTCTGGGATGGGATCTAGATTGCTGAGACCCTGCTTAGGGTAAAACAGTTAGGAGGTTTAAATGGGCAAATAACTGATAGTAGCTTAAGGTTGGAAGTTGCTCTTTTTTGACAGCTGTAAGGTAAACATAAATTTTCCTCCATGCCATGATAGTGTGCCATTGAGCCACGTGTCCTGGCTGTAAGTCTCTGTCACCCATCCTCCCATCACACCGAGTGGGAAACAAACTGATCAAATATGCTGGTGACGATTCTGAAAGGAGTCACTGGAACGCTTCAAATAACTGCGATATCAGGCTCTTTGATGTTTCTTTTAATCTTGAACAGAAAATCGTCTTTTTCATTTTTTGTCATATTGCTCTACTCATTTTGATTTTAGTACCATCAGGAGCCATTGTCTCACCTCTCATTACTTACCTGCACTTCAAAGAGCTGTGGCGGTATATTCAGGGCTGCCACACATTTTTTTGTGAGCCACGAGCCCTGCTCACACGTCAAGTGCCATCATCTGTTTCAACATCATAGCTTTGCAACTTAAATGGGCCTGGACTGACAGCAGAGCGCAGTCCTGCATGTTCCCACATTAATACTTAGATTACATTTGACTGTCAGGATTTCGTCCCAAAAAATATTTTGACAACGTCCCAATTACACTCACAATGAACTCAACCCTTCCTAGGATTACACCCCTCAAACAAAATCCAACGTTGTACAATCTGAATGCAGCAAATGTATTTGCTATAATAATACCTGGCATCCCTAGAAGGTTCAGATTCTGAAAGTGATGGCCAAAAAAATGCTCAAAGTGGACAAGGATGAAAAAAATATTGCAAAAAATACACTTCAACCATATTTTATAAAATCTCTCCCACTTGTGACGAATGCTTCCTGGAAGGCATGACTGAATCCGGCTGAGGGAGTAGGGAGACTTTCTTGGCACCAGGGACAGAGATCCACTGACAGCCCTGGCCTTCAAAAAAAAATAAAAGAAAAATCCCCTTTGAATAAGATATAGAAACTTTTATTAAATGGCAGGAGCAATGCACTGGAAAAGCCTATCTCCTAAATAGGCACAAATGCTATACATATATTTTTTATTTTTTTATTTTTATTGATGTGTTTTATCCATGAAGGTTATTTTCACGTATTTCAAGTTGAAAGGTGTTTAGTCAAACTCCATTTTGCTGGTGGAGTAGGGGGATGGTCTGCAAGTCTCTGTATGTCTCCCATTCCATTCAAACGTGCCCCCGTATGGCAGGAGGGCTATTTCCCAGTTTTCTGTGTGTGCAATTCATGCTCAGTGACACTCCCCTCCTAGGAGAAGGCCTGTACTCCCTGGTAGCACCAACCCCGTCCGATGATCTGATGTTTTTTCAGGCATCTTTTCCGCATGAAATGGCAGAGGATGACTGCATGCACAGCAAAGCCTGCTATTGTTCTCTGTGTGCGGTCAAGTTGTTCTCTGTATGCTTTGGGAATTTGAGGGCCTCTCCAAAGGCGAGCCTTCACTAGTTACACATTAATGTTGCATAAGAATTCACCCTGTATTAGATGAATACACATGTATTTTCATGCTACCAGCTAGGAACCACAAGGAATATTCACTTATTTCTCTGGTTTTTACTGCGAAACCCGTACTTTATACTGCAGTATATGACTCCAGGTACCTTGAAATTAATGAGACGGTCATGAATTGTCGTGAGTGTAATCTTCCTTCTAAACTATGGCATAGACTCTTATACATCTGCAGATTTCTGTACAATGACAAGTAAATAATAGTAAACATTAGAAATGGAAGCAACAGAACCATTTCGTGACAGCATCGCCATGCAAAATCTATTTAATGGGAAAATACTGTTTTCCAAAGCAGAACGTGTTCTGTGCATCTTTAAGATATTTCCATGTTCTGTCTTCATTGTTGAAAGCCCTCATTCTTTTGTGTCATGGGAAAGCACCAGCTGTGGGGCTTAATCTCAGGTAGAACAGCACATGTGGGAATTTGCTGCACATATAACACTCCAATTATCTCCACTCAGCATCGGTGGGCAAAGACTATGCAATAAAATTTTTCCTCATAGGCTGAAACTAGTTGAACAAGAATGACGTAAAAGCGGGACATTATGCTGACAGCAAGATGGAGTATTTTTGTTATCATTGCACATGTTCAGACAAGTGCCAAATAAACCCCAGTCTACTGGCCAATTAACTGGATAGAACCTATGAATTTATAAAGATGGAAAATGTAACATTCTTATTGGATTTTCTATGAAATGGTCATGGTGCAATAGTTTGGTTTCAAATGAGATATACAGTATTGAAATTCTGGAAGCCCATGAGCTGAATTTATCTATCCAACTGTTTCATATAGAAAGGGACAGGAAAACAGACCCAAATTGGTACAACAGTAAAGATGGGGTACTTAAATAAAGAAACCAGAGCTGGTCTTGCATGTTACAGCTGAATAACGGCACTTTAAATGCTTACTGCCAGATGTTTTTCTGGTTCAGATTTAACATCTGGGTTGCCTGTGCAGTAAGATGCTTATCTTAAAATTGCTTTTACAATTATCAAGATATAGCAATGGATAAAGCTGGGTCCTGTGTTGTTTTTTTTCTCAGTTAAACAAAAAACATGTTTTGAAGTCTATATACTAGTTCACCTTTTCAGGTAGTAACAGTTTAGTAGAGCATTAATTTCCAAAATAATTGTCAGCCCTGGTTTTGTTTTCTACTAGGTATTCTTTGACTAAATATCTATATATGTATTTAATCAGGTAAATACATATTTGTACTTGTTGAAATACAGTTTGGGACAATGATGAACATATATGCTTTCTGCGGCGTGTGCTATTTCAATCATTTACCAGAACTGCCAAGTTTGTATTTATTTCTGAATTCTCTACCACCAGGTTCAAAAAAATGAGAAGAAACAGAAATGGACAGGGCAGAATTAGGGTGTCTTCAAGTACAAGATTTCAAAAGACGGCACTAAAATCCCACACGTACATGAAATAAAGTCCCACAGATGTACAGCAGTTTACAGGCCCAGCTTTACTATTTTCAAACAGCAAGCACTTGCAGTTTAAGTCATGCTAACTTAGTTTTGGCACTTCTAACCAGGAACACATCAGAATAAGCATAAAAAAGGAGAAAAAAAAAACAAACCAAAAGATTAAGCATAGGTCACTATTATTACAGCCTAAAATGAGGTTACAAGCTACATGTGTCAGAAGTGTACACTAGAGAAAGACCATGAGGCAGAAGGCATGGAAGCGCAAAGAAGCTCTCCAGTGTGACCATGGCAACAGAACAGAAGTACATACAGAGGCAATTCCATTCACACTGTGGAAAATATCCCAAAATTAGACAAAAATATTTAGATAAATTCTTAAATAATTTCCATCAAATGAGCAAGAATGAGGAAAATGACTAATCCTCTTAAGGAGAAGCACAAGCTTTGCTAATCACAACACAATACAGCTCAGCCTGCCATACCCAGAGTGACAGAGAATAACCACTAAATAATTTAATAAATCATATATCCCAACTGTCATTGTTTCAGCTCTATACTCTTCCTTCTAAAATTGAATAACTTTAAAATCAATACTCTATATGTGTATGTATTTTCCCTTCTTCCTTTTCCCCATTATTTAACAACTTTAATTTTAGTGTTGTTCCATTCATGAGCAACACTGAAATATTATTATGTTCATATGCTAATGGTCAGTGAAATGCAAAAGTTAACTGGCTTCACAGACACTGCTGTTACTGTCTCCCAATTTAATGCAAATGACTCAGTTAGAAGCCAAACACATTTTGACATGAAACATAAAAAAAATTAAGTAATCACACGTCGAAGCCTTTGTGATCTTTATTTAAAATAATTGCCTTGTCAAAACTATTTCCTATGCCACTCATTTAGATGGCAAACCATTCTTTACAGGTTCAATACAAATGGCTGCTATTAAGGTTAATTAGGCCCATAATTTTCAGAAGAGCCAAACATTTTTGGCTGTTCCCCTTGAGGACACCTGATGGTTTGCTGCTCTGTCTCAGCAAAACGGTTGCTTACTGGTTTCGATTTTATCTGTGTACTTCAATAAACTTGTTGATAATTTCACATTAAATGTTCAGGTAAACTTAGATTGTAATGACAAGTTAGATTCCAGAGAAGTTAATGCATTATGAAAGGTTTTTTTTTACTAGGTTCTCCTGGAACAGCTTGATACAAGTGTAGATTTCTAGAATGCCGATGAAGTTCTCATGGGATTACTCTGAAAGAACTCAAAATTTGTCAAAGCCAATTACAGAATCAAGACATCCCACATGCAACACTCAGCCAGTTCCAGAGCTATTTGAATGGAAGCATCCCTTTGAACAACTGAATGGGCAGAAGGTCATTCAGGGCCAGAGGCGTCCATGAGTTCTGCGGTGAAACCATCTGCAGGTCAGGCTCCTACTTCGCAATGACTGTAGCGTGCAGTGAGCTGATTTAGGTGCTAAATCGAGAAGGGACCTGACAGTCATCTCATGATACCAGTCTGGAAGGCAACAGGCCTTCAGCTTCCTTCAGGCACACCTCTGCTGGAGATGATTGTCCTGAACTGACCTCAGGGCAAGATTTCTGTGTGTGCAACTGACTTCGCAGTGACAGAACTGATCCTGTCACATAGTCTGGTCCTTCATGGGGGTGTCACTTTCACACTTGTCCTTGTGTGGTTTGAGTTTCAAGTCAAAAGTTTAGCAGTGTCACTCAAATGCAAAAGAACTAAAAATTTGTCCTTATATTAAAATATGAACATTTCCATAACAACATTTATGATCATCTGCTACGGACTGGCATAAAGATCTGGTTATTTCCTGACTAACCTGGTACCCTCACTAGCCTGATAGTCTGTGCTTCCAGGACAGACTCTTGACCACCATGACCAGAACTTTAGTCAATAGTGAGTGATATTGATGATAACAATATTCCAATTTCAGCAACTTTTTAATGAACTTTCTACCTGGATCTGTGCAGCAAAATGCCCATTTTTAATGCTGTACTGAAATGTGGTGTATAAATCAGTTTTAAAATAAAGATGTACAGATTTTTTTTCTTAATTTGTATTGACGGCAAGCTCACATACTCTTTAAAATGGCTGTGATGCTATATTTGCTTAAAAACCGGAATAGAGAGACAAGTTAGTGATTTGACGAATAGCTGCCAAATCATTTCAACGAAACCCAAAAGGAGCTTAGATTATTGTGGAATACTGCGCATACCTGGTTCATGGGGTGACCATATGTGAGATGCTATGGGGTGGACTTAAAGAGGTTTATTCACTAAACATAAAACAAGCAGCTTACAAATAAAACATAAAATATGCATCAGGCATCATTTACATCCACGGTAATTCCTGGTCTTGTTCCAGTTGTCTCCTCATTAACCAGTTGTAGCCAAAAATCCCAAAGATGGATGCAGCCATGCTCCTTGACACAAACCTTATTTAAGGGTTTTGAATGATCGTAGGATGTGCAAAGTCTTAGGTCCATCGTTCTTTAAGGCCCTTGAGTTGGTGTAGTCATTGAGGTTTGTTTTTAAAGTGCTGGTAGCCATTAGATCACAGGAGTGTCAGTGTCAGCACGAGAACAGGAGGGCCTCTGTTGCTCAGGCTGTTCCGCCCCACAGACCTGTCTCAGCACCGATCGCCCGTATACCTCATACATCACCCCCTGGTTGATGAATGCAAGAGCATTGGCTGTCTGAGGTCTGAGCCCTCCCCTCAAGCGCTGCTTGCTGCCCGAACCCAGCGTGACACGTCAAGAGACATGACACGCCATCAAGGAAAAAAGACGAAAGAGTGCTGCCATTGAAGAAAAAACTGAAAAGAGCATCATGAAGGAGGCTATTGCCATCCAAGTGTCAATTTAGAAAATGAAAGCCTTTTTTGCCCTGCTTGCCTCACTCTCTCCTTCTGGCCATAACAAACTGACGGGCTGGTTGTTCTCTGGGGAAAGAACACAAGCCACCTCCGGACTGATAAAGGACTAATAGGAAGCAACAGGAGCTTTGAAGCGGGCATTTTGCGCTGTGCCTTGCATGATAAAAACTGAGCAACACAAAGAATCACAAATTAATGGTTTTGTTTGAGATTAAACTCATATCACAAAATAGAAGGGAAAATAACTTTTGATTGTTTTGAAAAGCAGGGAAATTGGAATGTAATGCATGTGAGTGTGAGTGTGTGTGTATTGTTATTGATATTGCCTATTTACTTAGTTGATGCTTTTATCCAAAGTGACTAATACAAATTACAATATGCAATTGACCTGTCTATGACTGGATATTAACTAAAGCAATTCAGCTGCGAGGCTCAAGGCCATAATACTGAAGTCCATCCCATGAAACACACTTTCAGGCCTTCTGTTAATATCAAACATTTCTTTACCAATTACATTTCCCATTTAATGGGTAAGTGATTGCAAATGTATTAAGGTGAATGCATTATTAGGGATCAAGTGAGAAAGAGGCAAGAAGATTAGCTGTAGGGGAGAAGCCCAGCACAGAAGAGCCTATTCTGAATGTACCTGTATCTTCACACGAACACGTCAAATGAGAATCTGTGATTATTGGTTGAGGTATGGTAAGAACCTGTCTTTCATTGTTGGTTACATATACTGTGATCCTTGTACAGGTGTTACAGCGTGTATCTGTGTCTGGCTAGATGCCTTGCTCAGCCTTCATTCACATCCATGTGACCCTGAGAACAGGAGTACAGGGCAAAGGTCACTGGGAAGACTATATTAGTTCCAGACATGACGTGATATGCAACAGCTGTCACTCCCGAGCCATTTGTAAAAAAAAAATCACTGACTGCGAGTCAATTCCATATCAAAAAGTATGTTGTAGCCCCCCAGTGTGAGTGGTGTCAAGGATATATGTCAGTTAGAGAATGGGTTAAACTGTGGAAACGCATTATGAACACGGACTGATTTTGTTCGTTCTAAACTGACTGATACTTAGCCTAAATATAAAGTCCCAAAGTAATATGCAAATCAAGTACAAATATCTGATTTTACCAGGCGTTTATTAGTTTTATGATTTTTTTTTGTCACTGATTCAGAGCCACTAAGAGATGAAATCGCATAAAATCAAACAGTAGAAGGGGAATATAAAAAGTCATTTAGATTATGAAGTCAGAGAAATGTATAAGTGGGGAAATTCTCCATTTCACATGAAGGTGTGCTCTAATAATACTTATAACAACGGAAACCTACCATGTGTCGTATACAATTTACCTTGTTATGCGTGTATTATAGTATGAACATATTAACTCGAATACAATTTTACACTGTAGTGAATAACAAGGACTTTGTGATACTGGGTGTTAGATATATAAATATGAAGCCAGCTGCAGTCCCTGGGAAATCCTCAAGGATCAATCGACTGTGAAATGGAAAGACCTTGACTGAGGTGGCCAGTGTGTTTATTGCTATTGCAGTACGTTTACACATAAAGGGGGATTCACTTCTGGAGTTTGTTCTCACCAGCCCCCCCCCCTTACAAAACAAGATGAGTGCAAAACAATCCCGGCAGCAGGAATGTATCCAGAGGGCCGTTTTAAATCTTTTGAGCTTCTCTCACTCACCACTGCACTTGTCCACCCATTCACTATGGTTCTTCTGTGGCCATGCCTTTATTTTACCCTTGTGTATGTAAATACTTTGTTTTTCTCTTGCCACTGGACAGTGGGCTACGCTACGCTCCGCTAGACTTCATTTATGCACTCAGTGAATACTGTGAATGTTGACGGGGCTGCATTTTACACAAGATTTATTTGCTTTTATATCAAAGTGAAGGTGAAGATGCATTAGTTTAAAGCTTGACGTAGAGCACAAAAGATGATATGCATTTGTAAGTGCTGGTGCTTTGAATATATGTCAACGATGTCATATTACTACCGGAACCCAATCACATTATGATAGGAAGCTATTGTAATGGCGCATGCAGTGTTCTGCTGTGGGTATTTGGATGTATAGGTTGCTGGAACCAGAAGAAAAGATATGCAAGGATGGATATTGGATATTTCTGAGCTGCAATAAAAACAATTGCTGTGCCATTGCGGAGGTACACCCATTCGGAGCGAGATAACCCAGTGTCTCCATTTTTTAATCTGAAAATGGATACAATCGATTTAGTGCTGTAGTTGTGGTGGTCTGACAGCTCTTCAGGTTGTAGGCAAATTGATTCACACTGCATGGAACTGGCAGATATACGGTTAAAGAGGGTAACCCAAGTGGACAGGTCATTAGTAAATGCTGATGAGCTTGGGGTGTTAACGGCTGTCGCTGACGTTTATGATTATTGGGGGTTTTCTCTTGCTTTGTTAATGCTTTTCTCCTTGATTGGCTTCCAGATTGCAGTAAATCTCTACAAAAAGAATCCCATCGAATGAGGTGTGTTATTTAACAAAGGTAGATCACGAAGAATTACCAGATGAAATGCTCTGTATCTGTGGTTACTGTAAACCTGGAAGGGTGTACTGGGCTGAAGTGATAAGACTGGTGCATAAGTTCATATGATCAGCCTGTTCAAGCCTGCTAATGCAGACTGACCTATATTTGTTCATTCATTCATTCATTCATTCATTCATTCGTTCATTCATTATCAGCAGCTGCTTGTCCAGTGCAATGTCGTGGTGGCCTGGAGCCCATTCTGGAAATATAAGGCACAAAACAGGCGACACCCTAGATGGGGTGCTGGCTCATCACAGGGCAAATCATACACAGATGGTTTATTATGACTTTATTATTCTGTGATTCTTTTTTAAAATTCTACAACGACAACAAAATCCATCCAATTTATGGACCATCTCTTCTTCAGTTAAGATAAAATAGAGGATGCATAAAATTTTTTTTTTACATCAAAACAGTTTGAAAAGTATGAAACCTCAAATAAAATGTAACTACAGGATAATGTTTTATAGCTGAAAAAAAAAGTTAAAATGTGTGTACCCTCTAGTACCTATAGCATCTTAACTTCCATTATTGTGCCTCCAGCCTGTCCTTTATAGAGGGATACTATAGGCATCACTCACTACTCATCTGTGAAATTGTCACCAGTCATTGCCCCCTTGAAAAGGTACTGTTAATCTTAGAGCTGGCTGTGTTTTATGTAGTGTATTAATTTCCATTGTTCATTCCTGCTACTGTGGCAATAAATCTGCATTGAAAATTAAAAGTAGCCTGTCAAATATATTCATGTAGTTTTAAAATTAGCACAAAGAAATGTGACCAAACTGCCTTTAAAGCATTTTGCCAACCCTGAAGTGTGATTGATGACTTTCCCTAACAGGAATGGTAAAAAAGGGATTTAGCTGTGCTTCCTCTGGGTACAGTCTGAATTTTGTTTCACTTATTAGTGATACTTTTTTACGAGTAAGGGTGACCCTCATGAGTTTTAACAATAAGGGCACCATGTGATGCTTGGCCATGTGACCTCCAGTCAAGAAATGTTTTGTGTAGGACAAACAAAGTCTGGCTCCCTTTATTATCAATGAAGTACAAGTGACCCATTCATGGCCAATCTAATCAAAATGAGGTGGAGTTTAAGAGCTGCACTTTACTCTCTATATTCACAGCACTTTGACTAAACCAACTGACAGCAAGGGCTTGTTACCATTTTTTGCCCTTGTTTGAACACGCTCCTGCAGAGAATTATGAGATTTTTTTTTTATTAATGGCGTTTCTGTGACAGATTTTTTAAGCTAGTGAAATGTCATGAACCAAGATTGATTAACCCATAATATTTCTGCCAGATTCAATAATTTTTATTCTTATAAGTCCAGATTTTGATTGCAACATTAAATCTGCTCATTGTCCCAGTCTTTATACTTTATGCAAGGTTTTTTTTTTTTTTTTTTTTTTTGCTGGATTCATATCAGATGCTTTTTTTCCCCCCTGCAACAGTTCACAACACCTGCATCTTTGGATTTGTAGGTATGAGGGCTGTGCAGATATAGTGAAAGATCTGGGCAAAAATGAGCCTTTATGAAAAATTCTTTATGTTCCATATTAATGTTCTGGGGGTAGAAGACAGGGCTCTCATCCATGTATCTCACACTGTGCTTTTACACTAAGAACTCTCATTTGTGTAGTTAGCTAACAAAAAGACTTTGGTCAACTCAGTTAGCCAGAATGAATATTAATGGGGAAAGTGAATTTTGATGTCCTTCATAAGGTTAATCTACAGAGATCAGAGGAAAGTAAAATATTTGTCCTCAGTAGTCATGCAGTGTTTAAAGACTTATGATAATGAATACTAAAGTTCATTCCAATTGACTTCTTGTTTGTTAACATGAAAGAATACATTCATTTTAATCTAATACTTCCAAGGGGAGTGCAGAACAGAAACTTGTGTTCACGGGCAACAGCCACTACATCTGGAACACATGAAATGCGGAATGTGGCAGCTGGTGTCCAGAAATTATGGATTAAGACGAGAATTAGTGCAAAACTGGAGCACTGTTCAAATGAGATTGAGGGCTGAGAACAGAAGCAGCCACAGTTTCATGGTCCCAGGCGATAATTTGAACAGGGCTGGAAATGCCCTCCCCCTGGACCTTGAGTTTAAGACCCCTGAGTCCAGGGTGATTCAGGGGGTTTGGGGAAAGCATTACCTCTTATCTCAGGCGCCCAATTTTCTGAGCCAAGTCATCTCTTATACATTTTGCCCCATCCCCACATGCCCTCTGTTCATAGGAGATATTACAAACACAATATTGTTTACTGTCGCATGCCTTCAGGAACATGGGGTATATCCAAAACCTAATTGACTTAGTGAAGAAGATGTATTTGAAAAGGCTTGGAACCATACTAATGCAATGAAAAAAACATTAACACATTGAAGACAATTTTGCCGTTGTAAAAAGGGCAAGGAAGGGTCTTTTTCTCCCCTGCATTGCATCTCTTTCATGGGTATCCAGGGCCCCTTATTGAGCCCATCCAGCCTCCATCATTATCAATTTAAATAAGGCCTTTCCTCAGTAGGTCATATTCATAATGCAAAACTGTGTATGTTCTGCCTGCCTGGTTTGGTGTTCATTTTATTGCTTCTGTGTGTCAGATGTCAGTAGTGATTTTGTTGGCCTATTGGTCACACACACTTGAAGGAAATCAAGCTTCAAGTAAAAACTGTGCTTGAAAAAACAAATTTCCCATATTTCTAGTTTATTGTGATAATACAGGATTTATTAATGTTAGAAATATCTTAATGTTTACCACACAAGTTTAATATGCACTAAATTACTTTTTTATATTTATTGAACTAGATAAATCTTAAGAAGGCTTTTTTTTATTATGTGTTAATTACATTTCTGTGCTCTTCTTCTTTCTGTGATAACATTTTTTCTTATCAATGTTTTGAGGTTAAACCCTTAGGTAATTTCTCTTTATCCTAAATATAGATACCAGAATAAATCACAGTTTCAAAACAATGTTTATCAAAGCCTCAATATTTGGAAAGTGGCCAGATTCTCCCACTCCATTCTACACACCCATCCCAGTGAGAAAAGATAGTATAGCTCTTGTTTTACTTCCTTGTACATCAAAGGATAACTAGTATATAAAAAAGAACAAATACCTGGTGTACTTTTATATTTTCTTTATAATCATCCATCTTTCTCCATAATACAGTTCAGAATCTTTGCAAACGCTTGAATTAGGACTTCACAAACTACTCAGAAATATTTCCATTTTGAGCATGCAGTCACAAATTCCTAATCTTACAATCTGAAGCCACACTGTGTCCAAAGACTCGTTTTAGGGCTGGAGTACATGACACAAACTTTGAACAAAATTAAATGTAACCATTAGTGACGTATATGGCAACTTTGTTTGTATATGTTTATATACATACTTATTTACAGTTTCCAGCTGATTTGTGAAGATGAAAACAAATGGGCAACTTTACACAAAAAACCCACCCACTCGAACACACACGTGCATACACAGACAAACAACACTGTACACATTAGTGATGGCTGCCTCCAGGCAGTTCCCAGCTCAATTGTCAAGATGAAGATAAACGGGCCACTTTCCACACACACACACACACACACACACACACACACACACACACACACACACACACACACACTTTTTTCCTTTCCATTCAACTAGGACTGTAGTAAATGCAAACACTTCAAAGATAAAATAGTTTGGTGATGTATATAATATGTTATTACTTTTTACCTTTCCACCACTACACCTTTTTCAGCTGAACAACACTGAATAACTCAGATAGTGTGTATAAAAATGTTGCCTGGATTATCCTTACATATATTTTCCCCATTTGTATTTTTGCTGTGAGCTCATATGCTCTAACACTAAACTGTTGCAGCCAAAATAAGGTGTTTGTCTGCAGATATTTTAAAGAAAATGAAAAACTGAAATTTGCTACTTGCTTAAGTATTAGAAAGCCACACGTTAATATAGGTTAAAGGCACCTTTTGCTGCAATAACAGCTTTAATTTTTTTGGAATAAATATGTTCCTGGTTTACATATTGTTTGGGAGCTTCTTTCCCTGTTCATCTTGACAAATCTGCAGCATGTTGTTCAAATATACAGTATTCATACATATGTATGGACATACACACAAACAGCACCACTGAAACATTTATTTTTATTTTGTCTGTAACTGATTGGAACTGATTTGATTGAAACTGTATACTTAGTCACAATCCAGGACTGTAGTTGACATTTGGCATCAGATAATAAATTGTAGTGGAAGAATCATTTATCTTCCACCATTTTTGGGACTTAATGCAACAGTTGGCATGAGGTAAGCTGGCAAGCTGCACAGTGATTCAAAGTCCTCAAGTCCAGCAGCACCAGGAGGGTGCTGTAGTGTTTACCGTCTAGTATTTTCCATGTTCTTCTGCCAGAGATGCATGGCGAGCAACGATTTCACTCATCTCTGGTGTTGTGAAGCAGTCATCAGAGATGGAAGTCGCTTGGTTGCTGTTTGTGTCATCCTACTTGCTAGGGGGACAAGGCAAATGTGGACCTGTCCTTAGCCCAATGTAAGTTCTGCAATACTTTCTTGTAATTTAACTTATTTTTATGTGGAAGGGTTTTCCATCAGGGATCCTCCCATTACCATGGTGCCTGAGAGATGATGTCCTCCCAATTAATAAAAGTCGAGGACAAATGATATAGTAGAAAGCAGTTTGGAAGAAAGGAACAGGGGACTATGGGCATCCCAAATTTAACAACATTTGAAACTCAGAAAGCCCAGTAAAGTGGACCAGGTGACAGGTGACAGGACCTTCCTTGCAGGCACTTGGCTCAGTTTTTAACAATTTACTTCTTTCCAGGAGTAAAAAAAGTTTTATTATGAAATCCAGTTTGCTGAAGAGCTTCATCTGTCAGCATGAAAACAAATGTGGGCAATCTGCATAAAGTTAATTTTAAATTTATTTCTTATGCTTCTCTGGAGGGATTTTACTCCAAATTCCCATTTCTGCCCCATTGCCATCTTTAGCCAACCTAATTAAAGAGCACTCTTGAAGTTTAAATCCCACAATTCCATCATACTTTATACTCTTAACAGAATTACTGACAGATGAACATTGCCCAAATTGAGCTCCTTAATTATAGGTTTAAATGGTTGATTAAAGACCCACAGCTCTTCCCCTCGATGAGCATACTGTATGGGTGAAACGCTGTTCATTTGATTGAAAACCTTTTCTGCAATAACTGCTTAATCATGAAACAAAGGGATAGGTGGAGAGGGGCTGTGGCATTCATTGTGATCCTGTTATGAATGACATCCACAGACAAATAAGGACCCAAAACAATATGCATCTGCAGCCAAGCCCATTAGGTCTATTGAAGTCTACTGTGCCAGTGAGGTCAAAGAAAGAGTGATTGGTACTCTTGGCTGAGAATGGCAGTCTTTAGTTTGGAGGACAGCATTTTTCAAGAGGTTGTTCATGCTGGAGTAAAAGTTCTTGGGTTAATGGGTCTACTCCCAGGTCATGACATTTTTTCTGGATGCCCTAAAAAGTTTGTTTCTCAGGCTCCATTAGTGAATCTAATCAAATTCATGGCGCTTCCTTTTTTATTAAATATATTGCCTAACATTTCTTAAGACTGAGCGTCAAAAACAAATCTCTTTTTATGAGTAAAGGCTGGCGTAAATTTCATACTGCAAAGCAGCTGATTCTGAATCCCAGTCTCTTTTTTATTTGTTTAAATACACACAAATATATACATATATGTACACACACACACACACACACACACACACATATATATATATATATATATATATATATATATATATATATATATATACACACACACACACACACACATATATGTGTATATATATATATATATATATATATATATAGAGAGAGAGAGAGAGAGAGAGAGAGGGAGGGAGAAAGAATCAAATGGTGTTCTGTGAATCACAGGCCACCAGTCCTTATCATTTGCATTCTTTTACATAAAAAGACTCTCTGTTCTTGAGGCAATATGTGACACATCAGTGTGTATGCAGGCACATGGACCTGTGTCATTGGGAGCTGTGGGCGTTTCTGGAGCTGCTCCTCTTAGTTTCCTGCTGAGATTTAGGGAAAAAATCTCTTCAACAATGGCAGCAAAGCTTTCATAGACGGTATGACCCGGTGCATCTTGTGGGCGTGTTTCCATCACAGGCCTCCTCTGTGCTTCTGCGAACTGTGCGATGTACCCTTCTTCCAGCACCTGGTAATGTTAATAATAAAAAAGGGCTGTGGTTTCAAATCCAGCTCAGCCTGTGTGTAGTTTGCATGTTGTTTTTTCTATGAATTTCCACCAGGTGCTTTAGTTTCCTGCCACAGCCTAAAGACTTGTGTTTCAGGTGGATTTGTGACTCTAAGTTGTAACGTGTGGGAGTGATTGCCCTGTGCGAGATGGTTCAGGTCATACCCTGTCACACCCTATGCTTCTACAGCAGACACAAGGTTAAAGGTTTACACGATTGTCATTCTGCACTTAATCAGATTTACAAGAGAAAATGCAATTTATTTTCGCCTGGACTCCAGATCTCCATTACATTTATCAGATGCTTTTCTCAGAAGCAACTTATAATTTTGCTTACGTGACTTAACCATTTATACTGCTGGGAAATTCTTAATGTTTCATCTCAGAGTAAGTTCCTTGAGCAACGGTACAGCAGAGGTAGGATTTGAATGCGGATCTTTTGTGTCCAAAGGCTGCAGCTCAAACTACTGCACCACCTGCTGGTACTCCACAGCTGCACAAGTTGTTAGCAATAATGATCGAATGATTGGATTTTAAGTGCATTATAATGGTGTAGTTCTTATAATAATTGCACAGTGCCAGCATTCCGCTAGTGAGATTGACACACATATGATGATGTTCCCTGGTCTTATGGTCACTCCATTCTCCGACATTAATGATGGCATGAGCTCCGGTGTTAATTTAGTCAAAACATGTACTAATTCAGACATTTTGATCCTTGTGAAGTGGCCCTTCAGAAGGTCAACATGGTGAAGTCAGCTGCTTCCACTTTACTGTCTCTGTGAATTGGGCTGGCAGAGAGTGGTGACAGAGCTTAAAAATAGGCCAAATACTTCCCTGATGATGTCAAGGAATTCTCTCACGGATCAGTGACATGGTATCTCTTTACACTAACGCTTACCAGTCAGATATTTTGTTTCCCTTGCCAGATGCCCTTAGCCAACTGACCTTGTGTACAAACAAAGTATTTGACACTCTTTCACCCTTTCTCCTGGAACAAGTTCCATAAGTTTGAATCACAAAGTTGAGGCTAAGAGAGTCTGGGACTCCTTGCATTATGAAAATGTAAGCATAGTGGAATTACTGAGATGTGATCAGCACCTATTTTAATAAAGGTTCATTTTTCAGAGCAAAAAAAAATCTAAATTTCTATCATTTCTACCGCACAATATGTTGAACTGATATGATCCAATTTTAGTGCAAATGCAGTCATAACAGTTTTATTTTTTAAACACATTATAGATTCTTCACTGGATTCATTTATGCACTTTAACTTGGCCTAAAGGTCCACAAAAGACATTGTGCAATTAATAGGTTTCTGTGGCAACGCATTTGGAACATCAGAAAGGCAATTCGGGATGATTGAAACAGCGATACAATCATAAATGGATAAGCGACAGGACAACTAGGTACCGTGAGGTACAACTCAAGCCTTCACTGGATTCCCATGAGGAACTGTGTCTGCAGAGCTGGGGGAATCAGCTTTTCCCTCCACGACACTATCATACACCTGCCTGATGACCCTCCATCTATCCCGTGTGTGATCCTTCATCGCTATGCACCGTGATACAGACTTCCAAGGATGTCATCCTCCTGTGTTTACTTCTAATGTCAAGGACACCTCTCCAAGTGTTGCAGTGATCACCTATTGTTCATCTGTGTGCTGCCGCTGTATGTTGTTACACTGAGTGGCCAATTAATTAGGCACATCAGACACCTTCACACACATTGCATGTTTCAACAAGTCATACATCACGTGACTGTGGTGTGTGGAGTGTTGGAATGAACAAATCAGTTGAAGCTTCAGATGATGGACAGCTGCTCTGAGATCCTCCTGTAAAATTTCTCCATACAATTTGAATTCATTGTTCTCTCAATGATTGCAAACTGTCCAGGCCCTGAGGGAAAAAGGCAGGCCCGAAACACGATACTCCCTTCATCATGCTTCACAGTTCGGTTGAGGCTTTGGTGTTGGTTTGCAGTGCCCTTTTCCTTTCAAACACAGCAGTGTGCATTTCTGCCAAAAGTTTAACTTTTTGTCCTATCTGTCCATAGGACATTCTCCCAGAAACATTATGGAACATCCAGGTGGTCTTTTATAAACTTGAGATGTGCAGCAGTTTTTTCAGGAGGGTTGGTTTCCTCTATGGTGTCCTTCCACGAACCTCATTCTTGTTCTTTGTTTTTCTTATAGTGGACGCATAAACAGAGACTTAAGCAAGTTCTAGACATTTCTGCAGGTCTTTTGCTCTTACCCTTGGGTTCCTTTCACCTCCTTCAGCACTGCATGTTGGGTTTTTGGTGTGATCTTTGCAGGACACCCACTCTTTGAGAGAGTAGCAGCAGCACTGAATTTGTAGAAAATTTGCCTTACTGTGGCCTGACAAACACTCAGGTCTTTAGAAA
Organism: Arapaima gigas; assembly: GCA_900497675.1. Taxonomy (NCBI): domain Eukaryota; kingdom Metazoa; phylum Chordata; class Actinopteri; order Osteoglossiformes; family Osteoglossidae; genus Arapaima; species Arapaima gigas. The sequence goes on from UFQX01000015.1 coordinate 431,024, forward strand.
TGCTTTTGTAGCCTCTTCTATCTTCATGTATCTCAACAGCTCTTCTTCTAAGGTCCTATGAAAGTTGTTCTGATCAAGGGATGGTGTGCATAAGCAGATCTTTCTTGAGAAGAGCAAACTCTAATAATAATGATAATAATAATAATAATAATAGTAGTAGTAGCATGAGTAGTAGCATTATGTCCAGACGACCACACACTGTAGTAAAAAAAAAGATAATGTTAATCTGGGGCTCCCCCTTCTCATAAGAAACATATATAAGCTAACTAATAAAGAACATCTCAGCTTAGGAACAGTAATGAATTTAAACTTTTGCAAAACTCAACTTAGGTAGAAGACATGGACCACAATCCCTATCCCTGAGCGAGAAGGTTGACACCACATAGCGCACGGTTAGTGTACACGGTCATCTGCTGTGCCCATACTGTATCATGTGCACAGTTAATGTGTGCTGCTACCTTCTGCAGGACTTTTTCAGCTCTTATCCATCATATAGGTTGACTCAATATAACATGACCTTTTCGAACACGGAGAGGCCCTGGAGCCCGACTTTGCCATTATAAAGCATTTTTCTCTGTCCTTCTAAACCTGCCACCATAATATCCTGGTATGGTGATAGCAAGTCCCAGAAACACTGTTTTATACTTCCACTGCATTACAGTGAGCAATACAGTCTATCCCATGGAAATAATATCTTTCAGATATGCAGTAACCATTTCATACATGTAAATGTATTCACATAACTGAAATGTATGTAATATACTGATATATTAAGCTGTTTGCTGCATAACAACCTTGCATATCTTTACATTATTACAGTGAATGATTTATGAAAACCATGGGTTGCAGTGACAAACACGGGACATTCATAATCTGTTACTGCAGCGGCAAATTTTTAAACCGCATATTTCACTGTTCCAATCAGGCAAAATAATCACTAACATAATACAGTGTAATGTGCTGGCTGAAATCTTAAAATATGCTCTTCAATTAATCATTTTGTTACTTGCTATGAAACAATGTCATTATGATTATCATCAAAATGATAAATAGAGCAAGGTCCCAGATCAGGAAAGTACTGTAATTATTTCCAAGGTTTTTGTGGTTTTTTTTTTCCCCCTCCAAATAAACAGTCAGATGTAACCAGTTTAAAGCAACCTACTGATTTATATATGCGTCACACATGCCAGTTGCACTGCTCTCATCTGCGCTGATGCTCACAATTCCTCTGGCGTGCGAGCAAAGGAAAAAGCGTGCTCTTCTACGGGGGTCTGAGGCTTAGTAGCGAGCTGGAGAACATGCCTCAATTGTGCTGGACAATTTAGTGCAGTTCTTACAGCTTCTACCCGGCGAGACGTCATGTTCGTTCTTCAAGCATCCTGTCAACATGCTGAATGCTATTGCTTTTAACATCCAAGACTTAGGCGTAATATGACAGGCCACATACTCATATAGTATGTGCCATGTAAGACCTGGGCCAAGGTTGCGTGAGCCTCTTCACGGGCACGAGCACATCCTGTATTGAATTAGACGTGCACCAAGCCATCAGATAGCATCCCAATATAAACGTCGCTTTGGAGTACTTTCAACGTGCTGATGGAGCCAGTAGTTCTAATCTCTTGTCTGAAGGAAGCGCTGTAAAAGCCTGTTTTTTTTTCCTTTTTGGTTCCAACTCAAAAGCTCATTTATTACGTTTGATTGATGTGTTCATCCCTTTCTGAGCACTACTGCTGCACTCTCTGAGTTGTTGATGGCTGGGTGACTGATTATCTTAATTGATGATTTTAATTAGGATGAATTTTAATTTGCAGAGTTGGGCTTGAGATGCACAAATTAACCAAACTGGGTTAAAGAAACATTTCAATTATTATTTTTTTATTAGCACAAGTGATTATACTTTTAAATTACATGTACGTAATTGCGGAATTGAATTAAGAACTATTCACAGGCAACCGTATCGTGTAACTTCCTAATCGAGTCGAAATAATTTAGGTAGTAACACCCTGGCATCGGTTGAAAGCAGATGCTGAATAGAGAAACGCCACTTTCTGAAAGGTTCCCTTGCAGAAAGTGAAAAGTACAAAAAAATAAATAAATAAAATAAAACAATTCTTATTAAGATCACTTATGTACTGTAAGGCACGTCAGAAATAGATGCGCGAAACATTCTCGACTAGAGAAAGTTTTCAGCTGAATGCGGTGCAGCTGTGTTTTCTTTGAGGGGCAAAGTGGTAGCGGAGCGCGCGTGTGTGTTTATGTGAACTCTACGGCTCCCCTATTGGAGCTGTGTATTGACAGCTGAAGTGGCTTTTCACTCTCCGCCGCGCTCTTTTATCTGCTGAGATGTTCTCCTCTCCTCTCCATTCTTCAGCGGTCGCTGGAGGGGGTCGGGCACTCCGGGCCGCCCCTCCCCAGGGCAGCCGCACACGGGGCCGGGTGAGCACGTGCTCCAGATCCCCCGTGGCAAGGCCCGGCTTGGCTCCAATGCCCTGGTGCTGCGATGTGGATGCCGTCACCCCGGTGTCAGGGTGCAGATGGACATGACTCTGACAGATGAAGAGTAGCCATGACCCTCCTGACAGAGTTTCCAAATACTGTAGAGTAAAAAAAAATTGCTGAATGCATTACAGTGAAAGCAGAATTAGCGCAGAACCTAGCTCTGCATGTTTACAAAATGAAATTCTACAGACAGCTTGGTGGGGGTTGTTAGTGCAGCCTGCTGTGCAATAATTCAGTAGATGAAGTCGCCACTTTGCTTTTGGATGGCTGAGTAACAGAGGGAGTTTTACTTGGTTGTGACCATGTTTAGGAGCAGCACTGCACTCAGAAGTCTTGTGCAATTTATTCTTTAAACCAGCTGATGGAGTTCACATCCTTATAATATACACACAAACATAATCCCCTTTGCAAATAACTGCTAACAATACATGTGCATTGCTATGATGTTCATTTCACTATCAGATGAGATGCCACGTTACCTTGCGTCTGTGAGTGTGTGTGTGTGTGTGAGTGTGTGTGTGTGTGAGTGTGTGTGTGTGTGTGTGCGTGTGTGTGTGTGTGTGTGTGTGTGTGCGCGCGCGCGTGTGTGAGAAGGCGGCGGTGGGGGTTTGCAGCACAGTGGAGTATGGTGGAGTACTGCACTGAACGCTGCTGAGTTTTGCAAGCAGCTAATCTGGAGCAAGCCTTTGCCAGATTTAATTCCCAATGTTGTCTGTAAATACTTGCTGATTGACTCCTCTATTTTTACCGCTGGCGCCTGGCACACTTCAGTGGCCCAGGGGGCTCATAGGCTGCCGACCAGGAGAGCTTTCAGACTGCTCTCGGGGTGTGATGCAATGCCACTGGATGCGGGTCATGGAAAAGGCTTACTAAATATAGGTTCTGCTGCAACTGAGTCCTGCTGCAACAGCTACGTGAGTAATTTCACTACACCAACTTTTTGGTTGCAGACAAAGAATAAAAATACTTTTTCAACATGGTTATAGCAGTATAAATCATATCAGTATCAGGAAGGGTATTGATATAACCATTCCACTGATTTGATGATGCAGTACTTCAGTGAGTTCGACTTCTCCTAAATGGAAGCTTGTCTATAATTATTGTTAATAATTCATTTGTTCCAGGTGAATTGAAAAGTTATATAAGTACCTTTAGAGTGTTTTCTTCCCCCATTTGCACAGCTGGGTAATTTTTACCGCTGGCGTCCTATCAAGGATGTAGTTTCAGAGTCTAGCGCCCGGCGATTTCTGTATTGGCTCCGACCACCATAACCCTGACCAGAATAAAGCGGTTAAGGAAAACGGATGGATGGACAATTTTTACCATATCGAATTCAAAGTAAGTACCTCGATCAAGGATACTGCAGCAGAAGAGGAACACAAACTGGCAACATTTACATCACCTAAGGTGATGGTGCTGACCATCAGGCCATCTGCAGTTGCCTGGATAATTGCCAGAATTCTGTCACACTTCTGTTCTTTAAAAGTCATTTGAGGTACTATGAGTGTGGGTTTATGCACACTTTAAAATGTAATATTTGAAGAGTGCATTAGAGGAATCAGACAAACTCCCTTCATCAAAGGATAACGTTATTAATGAAGCATTGCCTGGATTCTGTCACTTTATTGTGATCAATGGACCTCTGATTTTCATGCAATACAGAGCCAATTGCCTGCAGTACCACACGGACCAAAAAAATGAATCATCATGTCTCTAACACTTGAGTCATTTTTTAAAATTTATCATACCCATTTGTAAATACACACTTTGGGACAAAAGACAAATTACTGCTTTATTTAGATGAATTAGAGGTTAAAACAGGTTAGCACCACTGCAAAATGCAAGGTCATACTGTCATGGACACTTAGATTAAGGTCATTTTTGAAAAAAATTTCAGACCTCGCAGTGAATTATTGTGCTGATCAGAACTAGTAGAGAGGAGCTAACAGCCTAAGGGTTGTCTGTTTAAGTCTCAGAAGGGACCTCACTTTAGTGCCTTTAAGAAAACAACTTGAATTGCTCTTACTTAATTTACAATCTGCATAATGTTTTTATCCTTTATTCTTTACGTTTTCTTTCCCCCAGTTCTGCAAACCATGGCCCTGAGGACCTTCATTTCATGCGCCCTCGTATACCCGCTGTATAAGGGTCTATGGCAATAGAACTATTCTTGTTTTTTGGTTACTACATTTGCATCCATCAAACCCTGACAGTATGGAATTTAGTTTTGTACCGAAAAGAAATTCACATTGGCACCGCAAAGCAGTGAATAAGCCAGAGTGAACTAACATCTTGTCACACTGACTTCCGCTAACTGCGGCTTATTCACCGCTTATGTGAATTTCTTTTCAGTACAAAACTAAATTCCATACTGCATACTTCCATATTCCATCTACTTGCATCGACATCTACTTTTGTTGACCCTCTGGAATGGTTTTTCAGACACAGATGAACCCATGTTTTGGAATAAATTTGAATGCTAATTTGAAATTCTCCACTAATCATATATAAAGCAGGACTGGGTTTAATCTGAGTCACAATAATAGCCACCACGGCAGAGAGATGGGAAAACCTTTCCAGGATAAGGATAAGGATGTTTAGAAAGTGGATTTTATTTATTTGTTTGTTTGTTTATTTGTTTATTCAAGTTTTAAGCTGTGGTTCAAAGAAAGGTACAGATTTGACTATTAAGTATACAATAAACCAGTTCCTTGTTCACCACACCTTGGTCCACACATTGTGGACAGACACTAAGAATAAAAAAGAGTGGAAAGGGAGGAACAAGGAGATGGTGAAAAAAAAGAAGAAAAATAAGGAGAGAGTAAAGGATATAACAAACTTGCAGATGATATACGAAATAATATGATATTATACAAAATAATATGATATATAAAGTCTAAGTATTGAGATGAAATAAGAGTGATATTTAAGACTAATTTGAAAAGAGGGTCAAAGAAGGAAAAGGGAAGATAAACAACTCGATGATAAAATTCAGTGCTGCATATTATTCGGAATGTATAGTAGGAATGGGAAAAAACACTACATGTTTCTAAACATTGAAACACAATTATCCATGTGACCAGATCTGCAATCTAATGTAAATAAATCTTTCTAAAATACTTTGAAATTCATATATACGTGTATATATATATATATATATATATATATAGTAGAAATATATAATCCTTCAGTACCCAAATCTAATGCATCCCTGAAAATGCATCAGATATATAATTTTTCAGATAACCAAATGGGAAAGATTTAAATGGGGAAAAAAATAATAATACTGCACTCCCAGCCCATCGGAAGAAGCCTATATAACTATCCACCCATGACTTCAGCATGATAAAACACTCTAAAGACCAGTTACCGAATTAGAAAACACTTAATGTTGTCATTAATTTTCGTGTTTATAAAATGTTGTTCAGTATGTACAATACAGGACATTTTGTATGTTAGTGCTGCAACTGGCATTTAAATAACTAGGTTTCTTTTAAAAAATGTAATTTAGTTAGATACATTGCAGATAACGTCAATAAACAAATGCAAATGTGTTTAAACAGCGCAAGCATGAGACTTGGGAGAAAACTACTGTTGCCAGTATTATCATGAAGTTTAAGGACCATGCAAGTGTACACAACATCCCTGGACTTGGCTGCAAGAGGAAAATTGACCCAAGGTTGAAGAGAATGATTGTTCCAATGAGGGGAAAGAACCAAGGAAAACATCAAAACAGTTCCAAGCTGACCTTCAAGCTCAAAGTACAACAGTTTCATATCCCACCATCTGCTGCTGTCTGTATAAAAATGGGCTTCATGATAGAAGACACAGGAAGACCCCAATTCTATGAGAGAAAAACAAAAAAGCCTGACTGGAGTTAAACAAAATGCGTGTTGACAAGCCACAATCCTTCTGGGAGAATGTCCTGTGTCCTTTGGACAGACTTAACAAAATTAGAGCTTTTTGGTGAATCACACCAGCTCTGTGTTCACGGAAAACAAACAAAAGCTGTCAAAGAAAAGAACACCGTCCGTACCATGGCACACAGTAGCTCAGTGATGTTTGGGGTTACTTTGCTGGCTCAGGTACTGGGAACCTTAAATATGTTCTGGGCACAATGAAATTAGAAGCCTATCAAGGCATTTTGGACCAAAAGGTGCAGCCCAGTGTCAGAAAGTTATGTCTCAGTCACAGGTCTTCCAGCAGGATAATGACCCAAAACATGCCTCAAAAAGCACCCAAGAATGGAGAAGAAAACATTATGTTGTTCTGAAGTGGCCTACTGAATCCTGATCTGAATACCAAAGATCATCAGTGGAAAGAGCTAAATCTCACAGTTGGGAGAAGCACCCATCAAATCTGAGAGAACTGGAACAATTTGCTGAAGAAGAGTGGGCTAAACTGCGAGTGGAGAAGTGTAGACATCTCATTCAGAGCTACAGAAAGTGCTTGATTGCAGTGATTGTCTCCAAAGGCTATACTACAAAGTGCAAGATTAGTGGTACCAATATTTTTGTCCATGCCATTTTCGTTTATTTAATTTTAAATAATTTTTAAAATTTATAATATTAAGTTATAAATCAAAAGCAAAGTTTCTGTTCTGTTAAATGATGAAATAAACAATGATGGACACTAACGCTGGCAACAGGAAGCAGACGAATGCAGGTACAAGTTGTCGAATCGCTGTTTGTTGTAGAGGGAAGTTCCAAGGTCGTGGTCACAGAACAGGCGAGGGTCAAAACCAATAATCAGTGTAACATAGGTGGGGTAACAAACAGGGATGAGATGTAAACAGTGGTCAGATACAGGCAGGGGGTCAAACGCAAGAAAGACTAGCAATAGAACCGCTTAGTACACTCAAACAAGTCACGGGCAATACTTCACATTGGCTTGTTGGGAAACACAGGTTTATATACTCCTAAGGGAAACAAGGAGCAGGTGCCGGCGATCATGGAGCCGGGCGGAGTAGCAGGTGGAGCAGGGGGCGTGACAGACGTCAAATACTTTTGTCAGTTTCAACTTAGTTCAGAGAAAAATATGGGTAGTATAGAAGCTAAAAGCACCTCTTAATGTGTGGGAAAATGGGGTTTGATGTCTAGGACCACTACCACTGTGAAGTAAGAGTCAAGGCAAGATTCCTAATGCTACATCTGCCTACCTCCTATTATAGTGTTGTAGAGAGTAACTAGAACAAAGAGATTTGTGCCAACTCAGATATTGGCTTGGATTAACAAAGTCCATATTGAATGTTGGGGAACCAGGACAGTTCAGTGGTAAACAGGCTATGGGAATCATTCACAGATGGACAAGAGACTATAATATACATTTGATGGAATGCTCCTGCAGTAGCAGGTCCAATGAGAGATGCTACATGAAAAGAATAAGTCAATTATGGATAAGGAAGAGGCCATCATGCACACTCACAGAAAACAATTAGTCACCCATCATTAAAAGAAACCTTCTGTCAAGAGTAAAAACTGATGGCATAAGATGCAGATACCAACCACAACCACATTCAGAACCCACAAAAGCTCCATGATGGAAAGTGTGCCAGACGGAATTCCATCTACTTTTGGATGGCTCAGCTGCAGAAATAAGAAAAAAAGATCCTGGCTAAGCTGATTTCTGTCAGCCACTTCACTAGACTTGTCCCAAAAACTCGGTATAGACTGCAACAGCAGTCCAAAAAGCGGACAATCCTGGCTACCCTCTCTGGAAGCTAATACTGGAACTCAAAAGACATCCTGTATTGAAGTGAACAAGTTGGCTGAGCTACAAAAGGTTAACATGACAAAGGACAGGTCCTGGCTACTAATGAAGTACAAAAGCAAGTCTGTAACTGAGACCCTGGAGTCTGCTAAACAAAGACTAAATGCACTGGCAACCAGATTGCAGAGGTCAAAAGAATAAATGTTTTCTTATCCAAAGAACCAGCTACAGTGTACTCTCAACTGCAGTCTAACTAGAGAATGGCCACAGTTCCATTGAGAGCCAAAGCTGAACAATACTGCAAGTGCATATGGGAGAAGCAATCTTCACACGACACCAGCGTACTGTGGTTGACAAACCTTAAAACAGTGCTAAAATCTACCAGAGAAAGAACAAGTCACCATCACAACAGCAGACGTCTAACAGTGGGTCACAGAGAACTGGCAGTACTAGAGCCTGACATGATCCATCAGGTAAAGAAATGCAACAACTATACATACCCCTCTAGCTACATAAATGAACCAGCTGCTAACAACAGGCTGCCACCCTGACTAGATACCCCAAAGAAGGACAGTTTTGGTAACAAAAAACACTACTAAGGGACAAGCAGTCTCCAGTTACCTCCCAATAATCTGTCTATCCAAAACAAAGACAGTCCTGTCAGACATAATATCCAGCAAGCTGAATGCAAAGTGCAAGTACATGCTCATGTAAGTACATGAGCCCTGTGCAGAAAGAAGTGTTCAGAACCCACTTTCTGTGCAGAACAAACTTCACCACTTCAGAGACTCAAAGCACCAGTTACTGAGCTTTTCACTAAGATTCCAAGACTAGGCAGACCAACTTGAGCGTTGCCTGAATCAATTATAAGAAAGCATAGGACTCAATGCTGTAAAAATGGTTTCTCAAATTCGTAGTACTGTACAAGCTCAACAAGACATTGATAACCTTCATCAAAAACTCAATGGACCACTGGAACACAACATTACAAAGTAACTCAAAGAAAATTGCCCAGGTGACCATAAACTGTGGTATATGCCAAAGAGATACACTATCCCCGCTGCTGTTCTGCATAGGATTGAACCCCCTGAGTCAAAAAAAAAAAACACTGAAAGTAGTTACAGGTACAGGTTCAAGGGTGGCGCAACCATCAGCCACTTTCTATACATGGATTACATAAAGCTGTATGCCAAGTTTGAAAGAGACATTGACTTGCTGGTCCACTTCACCGGGATCTACAGTGAGGACAGTGGAATGCTGTTCAGGCTAGAGAAGTTCAGCAGGGTGATAGTTAAAAGAAGAAAATTAATAAGGATAGAGGAAGCTGAACTACCACAAAGCCACATAACAGGCATGTAGGACAACTCCAAGTACCTGTGAATCCTCAAAACACCCAGGATCCATTGGGTAGATACTAGGAAGATAACAACATCCAAATACCTCCCTACAGTAAGACAGGGCCTAAAAAGTCAGCTGAATAAGAAAAACAAGATCAAAGCTACCAACACATATGTCCTGCCACTCATCAGACACCCAGCTGACATAGTAGGTTGGGCAAGAGAGGAAATGGTAGCTGTAGACATCATGACATAAAAACTCTTTACAATAAATGGAACCTTCTATCAAATATCTAATACCCAGACTGTACACCTGCTGGAAGAAAAGGGGACAGGACCTGGAAAATGTTATGACTACTGTCTTGAATGAGGTGCAGAGCATCCATGAGTACATGCAAACGATGTCCCGTAAAGATGAGCTACTAGGGGAATGTCTGAAGCAGATAGGGGATGTGGATAGTAAGGAAGCAGAGGAGGTGCCACAGCAGGACAGGATAAGCTTGCTCATGGAATGTACCACAGATAGCAGAGGCACTAATAATGGCAGCACAAGAACAAGCCCTCAGCACCAGGTCAGTCAAAACAGAGGTAACATATCAGGTAAGACCCCAGGTGCAGAGTGTGCAAAGAAGCTTCTGCAACAGTCTAATACTTAGTAGCAGCTGCAAGATACAGACAGGAACAATAGACACTGTAGGGAAAATGGCTTTGATACTTCTAAGTCTAAATGGGAGGTACCACGGAGAGTGGGCTACAACAACAGAGCTAAGATCCTGTGGGACTTCCACATCCAGACAGGTAATGGCCAACCAACCAGATATAGCAGTAATAGATAAAGAGGAGAAAACAGCAGTGGTGATAGATGTGATGATTCCAAATGATAGAGTCATCAGGAAGAATGATATGAGAGGCTGGAAAAATACCGGGGATTGAAAGAAGAACCACAGAGAATGTGGAAGCATGAAAATCAAGGTAGTCCCACTGGTGACAGGAGCACTTAGGGCCGTGACCCCGAAGCTGGAGGAGTAGCTCCATCAAATCCCAGGTATGACTAATATTGGACTCAGTTCTGAAGAGCTGTATTGTACCCTCAAACTCCCAGGCCTCTGGTAGGAAGCCAGAGTCTGAGGAAAAATACCACCCACAGGGGAAAACTGAATGAGAAAGGAAATTTATATATATGCACTCAGCATCCGATTTGACACAAATGGATTTCATTGGGTTATTCCGCTACAGATCATTATAACATGGAGTACTTTTATCCAATAAATTGCTAAATAATGACTTTATGTGCCAGAGGATCCTGTCTGAGAGGTTTGCTGCAAGTTTAAAAAGTTAAAAACTGAACCAAATGCATACCTGGATATTTACATTTTGACCATTACTGAAAGTCTCTCTGGGTAGCAGAGCACAGTTTCTGAAGAGTAATTTAGTAGTTCATCTCCAAAGACACAATGTGACAATGGGAAAAATGTTGAAGTACTTTTGGGTGGTATGCTGTTGGAGGTGAGGCTGTCGGTGAGCAGTAGTCATGTCACGACTAAAAGACAACAGTTTTCCACCCTAAAAGGCTGGTAACTGGAATTGCTGCCGAAGGGTTCCTGCTGCCGGTGAATATTCATACACAGAAAGGCCCCGATCTATTACAGCACCAATTGATTGGTGGCTCCTGCAGTTTGACACGTATTGACAGTAGTCAGATTCCGAACATGGCCACTGGATGGTCTCGATCCTCATGAATATTCATGAGCACCTGCCTTTATCAGAGCTCTGCGGGATTAACAATGCAGGAGCGTGTCTCTCAATGTAAAACACGAGGAATCCAATATCTCCATAGCAAATCATGTGTCTCCAGGCTCAGGGGTGAATACATATGTGCTGTGGAATAGTAATATCTGAACTCTAAATGAATAATGAATGTAAGAAAGCAGCGCTTATGAAATCTTGCCGTGACAAATAAATAAATAAGTCGCCTCTGTGCAAATCTACAGTAGCAATTTAAAGCACAGGTGGCGATTCAATGAAAATTCCCCAGAAGGCCAATTTGACAAATGAGTGAAACGGCTGTGATTGTTCACGGTGCGTCCTGGGTGCCGGGGACATGGCGAGGTGTAGCGCTAATGGGAGGCAGTGCTGATGTGCCCACTGTGCACCTGGATCGCAGCCCCTCGCAGAGCCTGAGATCGAGTACTTAGTGTGTTGTTGTCTTCATTTGCAGCAAGCTACTTGGAAACTTTGCATCCCAAGGAAAGAGGGAAAATGTTACACACTTAAGTGTCGCACCATGGCACCTAACAAGCTGAAGCTTTGTAAAGTATGAGGAGCCGTACGTGCTTGGGGTTTGTCTTCACCCGGTGTCTGTTTCCAATACTTCCATCTTGTTGGTGCGATGTCTGGTTCTTGCAGTCATCTCGCATTTCAGCACGCTGCTTATTTAATTACATATCCACAGTAAGAATGTAGGGAAAAGCCAAGGTCTGGAGCAGCAGGCAGAATAATGGTTAAAGTTGTCACCTTTGCAATGGAAGGGCATGCTTTAATACCCTTGAGTAAGGTACTTACTCTAACTTGCTCCAGTAAAAATTACCCAAATGTATAAATGGGTAAATCACTGTAAGTTGCACTGGAGAAAAGGATCTGCTAAATGAATAAATATGAAGTAAATGTAAATGCGTTGCCTAGTCACAATCTAGTGGTCTGCCCTGAAGGTGGTGTTATGACCTGTGAAGTTTGTTCATTGGCATAGGCTGCTAGCACCTGCTGTGCCTTGCTTCCCTGAAACAGTCCCTCCGACACACACGTGCTTTTCACAAATCTGCGTACCGTTCTCTTTTGTTGGCGCGAGAGCTTTATTTTATCACATGCCTGCCCTTGCTAATGGTGGCCGTGCATACCTAGGTAGAGGTTGAGGTGCTGTTTGCTCTCCATACTTCCAGCTGGGCCGCAAGCCATCACAGATAGGGGAAACCTGTCCCGGCCATAATTGCTTGACCTCATGGCTCCTTTCATCTCAAGAATGGAAAATCTCTGAATATGAATTGAATGGAATTATATTATCTCAAATCAGTTCAATTTTCTCCTATTTTAAAAAAAATTTTTTTTATAGCATGATTCCTAACATATTTTTGAATGCTTAGCAAAGACTCATACTTGCAGTATGCCATTAGTAGAACAGAAACACACATTTAAAACACTTTTAGGAGGAATCTGACAAGTTGTTTAGTGGACATTTAGGTTGGTAAACTCTGTGTCTGATGTCAGCGTCCACTTTCACTTTTCACACCTTCTACTTGATATTCCACACTATCGGTGTGGAGTGGCTTGTTTATTATCTAAAGTCAGATGTGTCATTCAAAGCAATGTAGTTTCTTATAGGCCAACCACATAGAATCATCCGACATCAATCCAGTGGTTATTTTAAAGTAATATGTGCTAATCTTGTTTCATCAGTGTTTTCTAAGAGGCTGCGTGCAACATTTTTTCCATCCATCCATTATCATTAACAGCTTAATCCTGGTCAGGATTGTGGCAGTCTGGTGTCTATCCCAAAAATCACTGGGCACAGTTTATGGAGATGCACCCTAGATAGGAGAACAGTCTGCTGCAGGGTGATCACATATCCACAGAGTCGCACACACATTCAGGCACTATGGGCAGTTTGGTGTGACCAGTTAACCTGAAGCACATGTGTTTGGAAGCCCACACAGATACGGGGTGAACAAAAACTCTGGATAGACTGACCTGGATTCTAACCGACTCCTGAGCAGCACAAGAGCCGTAAAAGAGCAGTACTACTTGCCATGCCTCTCTCGCAGCAAACATTTGAGCACCACCTACATTTATTTACTCAGCTAACAGTTTTCTCAAAAGTGACATAGTATTTAGCTGCTTACACTCATATGTACCATGTAGTAGTTTTGACTGAATCAATTCAGGGTAAATAGACTGGTCAGGGGTACTACAGTAGGAGATGGTATTGAACCTCTGCCCTTTGAAAGGAAAGCCACAGCTCTAAATACTACTCAACCTGCTGGTGACAACATTTAGAAGATCTGACATGATAGAAATAAGACTGCAAAAGGAAACAGGATCAGCAAGACACCATCTGTTCGATGACTGGAAAAAGGATGCTTTATGTGTGGTTGATGAAGAGTGTATGCACACACACAAGAGCGCAGCTTAGGGGGAACACTGGTCACAAACCTTCATTTTCACGCGCCACTTATTTACTTGCATGAAATGGCCTCCATCTTCCAAAGCACAGCATGTGCATAAGGAAACTGTTATGGAGGCTAATTATGTAAGTTATGGATGGCTTGAGGAGAAGTTGTGTTTAAAAGAAAATACGTGTATTAATTCCATCAGAGCTTGGGGCCGATGAATAAGGGACCTTTAAACTGAAGTGGCGAAAATTTGTTTGCTGCAGAGAGCCTGGCATCACTCTGAGCGTGTCTCCAGGTGTTGGCGCAGAAGGTCTCTGTTTCTGTGTGCTTCTGTTTCCATGGTGCGCTTCCATTAGCCACTCGCTAGATGTGCTCCGCTTGCATCAAAGGACAAGCACCCTCTCGCGGGGCGCGACAAGGCAGCGAACCACAAAACTACTTTTAGGTACGGCTGACTTCCATGCAGAGGGGAGTTTTTCCCTTCTTTTTTTGGCAATTTGGCCGCCGAGTGAAATAAATAAATAAACAAACAAATAAATAAATAAACCCTGCAAATTTATTCTCTTTCATCCAGCTGTGCAGCTCAGTGGGGATTATGGTTGACTAACAACCTGACTGAGACACGCACACCTTATTATCCCAACGGCCAACAGCAGGGATTTAAAGCTGGGAACCAGTGACCTAAAATCCTACCAAAATCCCACCAATGACTGGGGGATAAAAACCACAGGAACAGCCTGGCGATGGATTAGCAGCAGTGCGAAGCGTCGCCTTGTGCCTTTAAACGGAGACACCCCCTAGTGGCCGCTTGTGAACTGCATCCCTTGCCTTCAAGTTATTCGTTGCAGACACCGAACGTATTTTTCAGATTTATGCAGACATTTTCAGTGTCCTGATGTGATTTGTTTTATTTGCATTTTTAAACACAATGAAAAAATGAACTGAAAAATGGCAAACAAATGAACAAAATAGGCACTGTAGCATAGTCTATTATCTTTCGTGTGTTCATTCATATTTATTTATTTAGGTGACACGTTTCTCTCAAGTGACTTACACAGCTAAGTTGGTATTTAAAGTACTTGCAGTAATTGACCCATTTATAGAGCTGAATAAATACTGTTTCGATTCTGAGTATGTCCCTTGATTACAATGAATGCCAAGGGAATTCGAATACTGGTCTTTTGGTTTCAAAGAAGCATCTATCTATCCATATAATAATAGTGCTGATGTGTTGTGATTCCAGATGTGACACCTTTCTTTTAACAGGACCCATGTTTTGGCTGTAACAGGTGAATGATATGAATGAGGCAGACTATGGGCTGTAGCATGTGGACAACATGGACAAGAGAGGGTGGGCTGGTGTGGATCCCATACCCCTTTACTTGGTCTGGAAGTCCCCTGTTGGCAGCCAGCCATCACACTGAGTCATTCCGGATGGCCTTCCCAGAGTCCAGGCAACAGCAAATTAATCCCGTCCCTTTGTAGTGGCTTGGAACGAGAGAACGGCTGGGGAGGGGGGGGTGAAATAGGAGAATTGAATAGTGACCATATTTCCCAACCGAGAATCCATTAGCTCTAACATTTCCACACCACAGTATTGGCTCCAATAATAACATCTATTCTTACTATTTTCAATTTGCAGAAGGTGCTGCAACAGTGAAAGGTCAGGATTAGTTATTGACAGGCTCCACAGTAAAAAAAACAGACCGAGTTGCTCTGGTTTGCCTTTCCCCTGTGTAATATTGACCTTACTATCGGTGAGTCAACCTTTAAAAACATAAATATCAGGTACATTTTTTTCTTATTTTTATCATATAGTCTGTGGCAGAAATACTGTTTTTTGCATTTCAAGAATATTTTAAAGCCCACAATTTTTTGATTATTTTGAGTGTAATGGTATTAAAAACCTCTCCGACGTGTTATGTTATGACAAAATATAAAGAGTTAAACCGTATTAGCATTTTGTTATAAACAAGACACACAGCTGTAGGCAGTTTGATGATTCTTCTATCCCCCGGGAGACCAAGGGCCAAAGATTTAGATGAGTCAACAGCCCCTATGTGAGTGACAACAGTAGACGTGAATTTAGCACCTAATGCATATTCATACACGCTTCTGCGCTTCTTTCTGCTGTGCTGGGAAGTTTGGGACACATGCTGCTGCATTGTGGGAAATGGTATCTTTTGGGCCCTTCCGCACCAAAAGATGGAAGACAGGAAGGCTCTATGACAACCTCCATTACTCTTTTCCTTCCTCCCAGTCCATCCCCAGTCAGAATGGATGGTGGAACAGCCTAGAAACCACTTAGTCTTCATCACACTGTGGGCCTCTTTACTCCACCATCTAGGGGATCTAGGTGACCACTTCCGTTTGAGAAGCGGACACCAAATACACACTGTCCACTGTATATAGGCTTTCTACCCTTCTGATGCACCAGATGCTGTTCAAACAGAAGAGTAAAGATCCCATTTTCACACCATGCTTGGACTAGTTTTAATCATTTTGTTCTGAACAGCAGAGTTTATTTAAATAATGCAACAATCACGTCTGCAGTTTTCAAAAAGTCATATAAGGAATCTAAGGGAGCAGGGACTACACTAATGGAGGGAGGGGCAAACAATCTGAAGACATGCAGTTATAATTCATTTTTAATGCCTTGTTTTATAGAGCAAATCAAATATTGCAAAAACATAACACCCCAGGCCATTCATTAGCACGCCTCCCTCAGATAGTCCTCATCAAGCTTGAGACCCTGCCAAAGCACTGACAGTTTTGGAGGAAGCAGACCTGTGACCTGCCAGGGCCACACGAAGGATATTATGCGTCGTGGATGGTAAGAGGACTGTGAGCTGGCATCCCGAAACAGGGATCTCAGCAAAGCGTCGTTTCCTAATCGCACCTGACCAACTGCACGCCCCACTGCTGTCTGACAAACTGCATACTTTTACATTTTACCTGCAGAATTTGGGAGTTTTTTGCTGATACTGAAACACAACTTTTGTTGAGCATGTGATCTGTGCATAATAATCTGCAGGAGCACTATTAGTTGCACTGCTATGTCACTGCTGTATGCTGAACTGAGCAAATAACAATGAAAATAAAATTACCGTGGAAGCTTGAAGACCCCTAATACATTTTTAAATTGTTTTTAATGTTACGACCTACTGTGATGTGCAAAGGCTTAATTTTAAGCAGACTAGAGTGCAAACTTCAGTAGTGTTGCAGGTTGTGCATTATTAGAGCTGCTGTCTTGCGCTCCAAAGCCCCCAGTTTGAATCCAAACTCCTGCTGTAATGCCTGTGAGCAAAGTGTTTATCCTAAGTTGCTCCATTAAAAATTACCCAGCTGTACAAACAGGTAAGTTATTGTAAGTAGCTTAACATTGCAAGCTGTTTTAGAGGAAAAACGTCAACAAAATGGAAAAATTTAAAGAGATATGATGTTTGCTGAGCAGTGCTGGGCCTTCGTGTAGTGCTCAGTTCTTGACATAGTAAAAGCGTTTTTCTCCAAACCAATGAACTGATTAATGTGAATTAATGATTCGGAGGTCATTTTTCATCTTCACTCATTGGTAGGTACAAGTGGAATATCTTAATCTGCTGGGTGGAGCCAAACTTGAGAAGCAACCCCTGAGTGTCTCTTTCGTGGCTGAGTCCAGGAGGGAAGTATTAAGGGTAGGTGGGACGTTTCAAGTGAGCTAAGAGACAGCAAGGGCAGCAGCATTTTCTCTGGTCAAGTTTTGAAGCTGACGACTCAGCTGATAGACTTGGTTGCGCTGCTACGGTTGACACGGAATAAAAGAGATGCATCAGAGTCCACTGCTCTGCCCTCTGGGATGTGAAAATATGTTCCCATTTGGGGTGTTGAGATAGCAGGACGCTCTCCTGTTGGCTCTGTACAGTTTTCAGCCGACTCCATGAATCCGCAATCCGGCCCTGTTCGGCAGGTGACAGCATATCAGTTAGATGAATGTCTGAATGAAATACAGGATTCCCAGTCATCTCCTGTGTTGGGATCCACAGCGACTTCTCACAGGGGAGTCCCCTCAGTCTGGCTGCATCAGTTCAACACGCCGTGTTTAGCACATTGCCAAGTGTCAAAATATGCTAACATCTGGTGGCATCTCTGTAGGCACAGGCCCTTTGAGAAGGGACCTCAAAGTCTTCAAACATCAGACCACCAGCTAACGTTTCCTTAGGAAACTCAGAGAAAAAGAAATTTTGTTGAGCTGGACTTAGCAGGGGAGCCCAAATTGTGTGTAGCCCAGACTATCTGGATTATGCAGATAGAGTGCTGGAAGACTTGATAGTAAAGCACAAAGTATTTTATAATAAAACATCTTAACAAAATCCTTTCCAGATGTTGGCTGTATTTTTCCACGGCTGACCAACTGGAGAAGCAGTATCGGCCATCCGCTCTGAGAGCTCCAGGGGTGTGGCAGATACATATGTGCCGTTATTCATTTCCCCCCATCATGTCATTTGTAGGTCCAATGCAATATGTTCCTCAGCATTACAGCAACGCTACAGTGAAACAAATGCAATCTACAACAGACCTGTGAAAGTGTGAAGAACGAGGCTTCCCGTGTAATTGAGCATGGTGTTCAAGCTGTGCCATAAAATTCTTGGACGCTATTTGACAGGTGTCTGCGGAGACCATCTTTTAGAGCAAAGCTGCCGATTGTCGTTCGGCTGGAGGAAACAGATGATAACTCCTTTCTGTTTGGTTTCTTTGATCCTAAACTTTACTAGTTTAGGTTGATGGTAAGAGCTGCATAAACATCATGCATACAAAAAATACACCCCTTCCCCTGGACATTGTCGTGTTTTTTTTTTTTTTGGCTCACAATGGATTTAATTGCAAATTTTGATGCTGCTCAATGTCATACTACTATTTAATGGCAAATTGAAAACACATTTCTACAAATCAGTTTTTAATTAGTTGTAAATATACAAACACAAAGTAACTGAGTGCACAAGTATTCACCCCCTCAGGTCAACATTTAGTAGAGGCACTTTTGACCAATTACTGCCTTAGGTCTATCTGAATAATTCTGTATATGTTGACACTCTAATTTTTACCCATTCCTCTATACAAAACTTCATTTAGGTAATTTAGTAATTTAGGTTATTTAGTGGCTATGAATCATGTAACATGAAAATTGCTAGCTAAAATACTGATGAAGCCACTCTTGAGATGGTTCTTAACCTAATCTGCTCCAAATATAAACTAGTATAACTTTAACTAAAGCATGAACTAAACAAGATAATAAGGACATTTATAAAGTCTTGAACCGTAGACTGATTTTCCATTGTCAGTAACTTTGCATGTCAATGTGTCCTGGGCAATAGTGGTGTCCAGTGACAGTCCGTCGTCACAAAACTGCCTGAGATCACAGGTCAGGATCTTATCCTTCACATGGGATGAGCTCCCAGAGGCAGCAGGGATTACGCCATGGAGATGATGAGTAAGTGGTGAGCGTCCCTGGCAGCTGTGCATTGCACCTCCTTTTAGAGCCCACCAAATCTGCCAGGAAATGAGCTGAATGGCACGCGCGATGCTGAGCGCGATGGGCAGAAGCCACGAGACGCGAATGCCAGGGAGTTTATTTTATTATACTTTATTAGACCTGCCGCGCTTTCCTGAAGCAAGCCACAAAAGCCAGCCCAATATTGCCAAGGAGATTTCGGATATAATTGTCTCCTTTAGAAGACATATCCCAGCGCACAGGTACATATTTGACTGTCTGATCTGATTCCGCTGTGATGATTCGCCGGCCTGTTGTAAACCATTTATTGTCAGTGAAATCTATCGCTTCCTACCAGTTTACATGATATAAAAGAAGCGGAATGCTGGCAGCTGAAGCCTGTCTCTGTCATTAATACAAAACCTGTGTGTTGTCTACACTTTTATGGCTGTGATTCTGAGTGCAATTGTATAATGTGTGTTACATTTTGTATGGCAGTGTCAGAAGATGCAAAGGGCGTTTAGGTTGGATTAATACTCAGCTCATCACTGACATAATGAAGGTGAGCAGCTGAGCTGTAACCCCTCGCTAAATGACCAGTAAAAGATTAAAAGGCTGGTGGTGCCTGCCAATATTCACATGGTTTATAGTGGAAAAGCTTCAGTGCCTCTGTTCCTGGTGCTTGCGGTGTGTGTTTGAGATCATGGTGAATCTATCTCCTGCCAAACTCAGGGCACTGGCAGTTCAATATATAGTGTTCTTGGGCTCGATGATGGACACATGGAGACGTTTCTTTCAGTGGTGGACTGGTCCTATTGAGCTCTCAGTGCAGCTCTTCTTTTCTCTTCTTTTCTTTTCTTGCCCACAAACTTACTATAGGCACACTTTTGTACTTGTCTTATGTTTCATGTACCATGTGCTTCTGTAACTTTGTTTATATCCTTTAGTCCTTATGAAAGCTTCTTAATTTGTCAGATTACTTCTAAACAAATGCTGAATATGTCACATTTGCTTTTTAAATTGCCTGCACATCACCAGTGCTGAAGTATACCTAAGGCTATTAGTTTAAGAACAGCAATACAAGACCCCCTTCTTTAACCTCCCAGTTTGTAAGCGAGACTATTGTGAAAACAAAAGCTCACCATTTTCTCTTCTTCTCCTCTCCCAAATAAAGGCCTAATAAGAAAAGAAATGGCCTGGAGGGTTTCCCGTTTCTCTGGGGCTAAGATCCATACATGTGGATGGAGCACTTGCTTATCATCACCTAAAAAAAAGTGCTAGCTTGGTAATGTCAGAGACTTGAGGGAGGTCTCAGAGGCCAGTAGGACACCTCCAGTTGTTTAGGCCAGAGGCAGCTGGCAGGAGAGAGGGAGGCAGTGTGGGGGGCTGCTCATGTGTAACCCCTCACACATAAGTAAAACCAGGCACCTGGATGAGGCTGGGGTCATTTTTACCGCCTGGGAGAGCGGGAGCTGGTTGGGGGATAACTGAGTAGAACGTCCCCTTTGTGGCCTTTAATAAATCTTCCCAACATGCCCACTGTGCAAAAAAGTCCCATAAGGAGATTATACCTCTGTGAAAGTCCATCTGAGCACTGTGTCCAAATATCTGCACCTCAGATTATTTCTGCCCGATTCAGTTCCCTGGTTACTATTATTTTTGTTAGTTTACGTATATGTTATTTATTTATTTATGTACTTATTTACAATTTTTTTCAATAGGTAAGAATGGAGCAACGGGGAAGCACGGTTGTTCAGTGGGCAGTGCTGCTGCCGCGTGACATCTGGGCTGGTCGGGTATGAGTTTGAATTCAGCTCAGTCTGTGTGGAGTTTACATGTTCTCCCCATGTCTACACAAGAGTTCTTCCCACTACCCAAAGGCATGTCTTTCAGGTTAGTCACTCTAAATTAACCTGGAGTGTAAATCTAGAATGGTGTGCTGTCACCCTGCACCTCAGGGTGTCCCATCCAGGGGCAGTTCTGTGGCCTTGTGCTTGTTGCTTCTGGGATAGGCTCCAGATCACTGAGGTCCTACTCAGGCTAAAACAGTTAGGAACAATACAGCAGGTATTTATTCTCCACTGCTTTATGAGAAAGATGACCTCAACACCCTTGTGTGTATTGGATTCGATCTGCAGAGTAAGATACGATTTTTAATGTTACCTCAAATACTGGGGGTGTAAATGGTAGGCACAAGGGAGACTGGAAGCTTCTGTACTGTGATGTCGCTCCTTTGGCTTTTTTGTCACCTGGTAGCATGCAGTGCCATGTGGGGAAGTACAAAGCAATGTTCTTGGCTGTTCCTTTTGTGACAGACAGCTTTGTCAGTGATGTGAACTCTGTGCTCTGTTTGAGCAAAAGAAAAAAATATTATACACTCACTGTACTCTGTTGTCACAGGCAAGTTGTCTGTAAGCTCAACAGACAAACAATGGGTGCAGTTACTATGAAATACTACCCGCATTATTCACATCTGTCAAAGCAATGTAATTCCTTTTAATTATATTGCTGAAAACACTTCAGTTGTTATATTTATAGACCACGTTTAAATTATATGATTTATGAGTAACCGCTGAATTTTTTATTACTGTATGTGTAGAGTCTGAATAGAAAATAACTTTGTGACGTCTGATACAGAAGACCTTCTTATTATTTGTTTTTATTTATTATTTAGAAAAATGTGTCTACAGCTGGAGATGGCTGTCAAAAAATTCTTCCTTTCACGCAGCCTTGGTTCTGTAGAAGTTTCACACAGATGCACCTGTGTGAAATTGTTAGAAATCCAATATTGAAATGACAGGAAATGTTGATGGGTAAACACTACTGAGTATTCATATAAGAACATTTAAATTAAAAAAAAAAATCAAAAATAGAAAAGTGAATGTGATTTCTGAAAAGAAGTGATGTTTCATCACCAGTCAGTAACTGAATCTGTACAATTTTTAATAAAGGGTGAGATATAATTCGAATCATTTGTGCAACTAGAGATTCACTAAAACAAGCCTGAGCTCCTTATTCAGGGGCACAAGAACAGGGCACCTGTGTGGACTTGAACCGACAGCTTTCTGGTTTCAAGATCTTAAGTCCTTCACCATAATGTATTAAAGTGCTGCCACTGTGTTTAAGCACCCACAGTAAACAAACAAAAATTAAAATAAATCAGTATTTCCTCTAGAAAAATCTATTTGCTTCTCTCTATGGAGCCTGAAGTACTCCTGAATGAGACATACGAGAGAGACGGTCTATGGGGACAGGCACCACAGGTCTGGCCCAGGTGGTTGTTTGCCTTTCCCACTGCAGCCGCCACTGACTGCTGTCATCCATGGCGACTTGTCGGACAACTTCTGCATTCAGCTCTGAGAGACTCTCAAGCACCACACGCCCCCAGAGGACAGCCATGTGCCAAGTTGAGTTTTAAGCTGACGGGAGAGAAGTGGCCCATTTGTCCTTGCCTTTTCTAGCCCGATGGGTGCCGTCCTTAGGGTCTGTCAACTCTCTACTGAAAGAAATGGTGTCATGAGCGTCATGCAGTGCAACTAGCGACGCAGAGGGGAAAAGGAAATGGAGTTCATCATGCATCTTGTTACAGCTGGGAAACATGAGAATCCTATGATCCCTGTTTTTACAGAAAACAGAAGAAAAATAAGATGCTTGTTGAAACAAGAAAGTGGAATTTATTTATATAAAATCTTCCCGGTGGAATAATGGCCCAAGCAGCTCTCTATGTGCAGATTTCACATTCCATGTAATACTAATAGGTGGTGAAGCTGTGTTTATCCATGGTGTATGCTTTATTCCTTGTTCATCGTGATAGACTTTGTGACACTGTGATCCTGGTGGAAAAAGGGGTTTCCTAAGGTTACCTTGTTGTATGTATTAAGAATTATTTGTCCATCCATCCATCCACCTATTCACCCATATATTGCTCATCCATCCATCAAATGTAAATTATAAGGTGGAATAACCTGTGACTGGGGTAACGGTCCTTTGCAGATATCTGAAGGAAAATCTAATCAAGATATTCTTTTAGATTCGCGTGCAGCAAAAAGTGAGGCTTTGCGGTTTAATGTTGCTGTGAGGTGTTATGCATCTGTTTGTCCTCAAAAATGTCTCCCCTGACATGTTTTTAATGAAAACACATTTCATAGTAGACTTTTTAAAGTCTTATCTCTGCTCTCATCTGAGTCAGGGGTCTGTCTATTTTGGAGAACAATCAATGTGCCAACTTGTTTGGGCCACCTCATGGTTCAGGTTCAGGTTCAGCCTGGACTCCACCCTCCTTTGAACATAAAGGCCAATGGGGCCTCCCTATTTGACAAATGAGCAGAGACAATACGGATGGATATACGGTCTTCGGTCTTTGTACACACAAGTATACCCAACAAACTGACCCCAGATCCCAGCTCAGAGGTCTGGATGACTTCCAGAACAAAGGCAAACAAATTTAATTTCAGGATGATGATGTTAGATCTCTAGTGGTGGTCCAATGTATGAAGGAGGTGATATTATGGTCGGAGAAAGGTGACTGAAATAAAGAGGAGCTCTGAGTTTCTTTTTTGTGCACTAGTGATTTTCAGCAAAGTATGGACTTCCTCTTTTATTTCATTGCCTCAGCTTTTGAAAAAAAGTCCACCCACAGTCCAGAAACAGGGGTCTGGCTTACGTGATTTTCCAACAGGGACCCAGGACCCTAGAGTTTCTCATGTTAAGATTCACGAGAAGCGAAGAATAATTACATAGCGAAGGAAAATGGCCCAAATTCTGCCTTGTGGTGCGAGTCCATTTGTTTTAATCATGTCAATTGATTTCTGTGTCCCTTTGAGCCACTGGCACCAAATTCATCAAGTGGCCTTTCCCTCGCACGCCATTCACGGGACACATTGACGGGCCGCATTGATCTCCACACGCATGTCTGAGCAGCGCTACAATAATCACTGAGATTTAAGAAGTCGCTGACAGATGACGACAGAGGCGTTTATTTAAGCAGCGAAGTTAGAAGTGACTGGAGTGTACGCCCTTCTTCATCTAGTAGCTTTGATGATGTTTTCATTAGATCGAGAGCCATCCTAACTCATGGGGAGGTTTGCTGGGCATCTACTTGATTTAGTCAGACAGGTCATCCTTGTGTTGGTGGCTAGCTACCTGCAACCTACCAGTATGCCTGACTGGTCTGTTCACTGACTGCTGGAAGGTGCTAGATCTCCCTCAATAGTTCAGCCTGCTTCTATCCTGACCAGCTGTCTTGCTCCAAAAGGCTACCGGTTCTTCCTACTTCTTGTGCCACTAGGCAGTGGGCTGGACCACATGTGATGGCTATCTCTTTTCCTGCAGCTCTGCACAAATGCTGCTTTGGACTGATGTGCACCTGACCCACTCCTCCTTCTCAGCAGTATGGAACATTAAATATTTAGTCCACCAGCCACTTAGATGTTGGCAGTACATAATATTTTTTTTGTTCTGGAATTTCCATTTTTCTTTTTAGCTTCATTTTTCTTTTCTGATGCTTCTTAATTCCTGCAATGTAACCCTTAATTTTTAGTCAGTCTCCTTCTGATGCATCACAGGATGAACATGGACTACTTTTTATCCTTATGTTACAGGGTAACAATATGGATCATCTTGGCAGGAGAACCTTAACACTGATTAACAGACTATACATCAAAAACCTACAGAGGTATGAAATATTAAAACATGAATCCTTGTAGAAGACAGGATTGG
This sequence comes from Arapaima gigas, assembly GCA_900497675.1. Taxonomy (NCBI): domain Eukaryota; kingdom Metazoa; phylum Chordata; class Actinopteri; order Osteoglossiformes; family Osteoglossidae; genus Arapaima; species Arapaima gigas. The sequence goes on from UFQX01000015.1 coordinate 455,917, forward strand.
TAAAAGTTTGGAGTGGTCTGCTGCAGACACTGATGGTACCTTGCAAAGCCTTGGGGGGATTTGCAGACTGAATTCCACTGATGCTGAACTAGACAGGTTGGCCATTCTCTCTGGCTCTATGTTGTCCAGGTGGTGACTGTAGTGCCATAGGTGACCTTCTATTAAATTAAACCATTTGAAATCTGAATGCTGCAGCTGTAGATTTAAGGAAGGTTTGAGAAAGAGACACATAAACTATACTGGATCAGTTAAGAATTCCGCTGTATAAATTGGACAAAGTGTCAATCCATCCATTTTCATCATCCACTTATTCTTCATGGTATGGTAGTCCAGAGCCTATCACAGAAACACTGTGAACTATGAAACAACCACCAAAAGCCTTTGGATTATGGAAGGAAACCCACACAGACATGAGGAGAACAAGAAAACTCCATAGTGGCTGAGTTGAACCTGACCTCACACCTGACCAACTCAGGTGCTGCTAGGAAACAGCACTACTTGCTAAACCACCATGCCACCCAGAGCTTTAGCTTCTGAAATTACAAGTGATATTAAATCATCCTGGATAAACTAAATGTAACTATAGGCAGCAACATAGGCATTACATCTGGGTTTGTGGGTCTGGTAGGGTCTTGTCAGGTACTGATAAAAAGTGCTGTACAGTGCTGTACTGTAACTTTCCTTCTAAAATAACCATGTCCAGTGTCTTCTGTGCTGCCTACATTGGTAGCTTCACAATGCAAATCAAGGCCTTTTAGACAAATAATAGAGAAACATGGACAGAATCACCAAATGAATCCTGGAAGCAGAACTGACAGTATTATTTAGCACAATTATGGCTGTGTGTGCTGGTGGACTGTTTTATTTACAAAGCAGGCTGTGAGTTTAATTTGCCTCTATTAAAAATGTAGCTGACAGAGTGAAATATGTTTAGCAGCATGATAAAAACCTCTTGTATAAGCAAAAGAATAACAATAACAATGCAGTTTCTCGCGATTGCTGAAGTTCTCAGGCTGTACATTCCATCATCCGAAGTGAAGCGGTTCCCACACCCCTTCTACAGAATGTCTATTGTTCAGTTCAAATTGAACTGTAAACATTTCACAAAGAATTGGTGGTTGAAGGTACAGCACTACATATCCCATTTAGTTGGCCATAATGGTAGTGCTTGGCTCCATGTAGTGCCCTCCAAATGGTGGAGTTTAAAATACGTTGAGTTTAAAACACATGCTGCAAAAGGGCTGCCAAAATGCATCCCCATTTCTTGACTGTCAAAAGACGTGGTATCAATTTCTGATACCTTTAGAAAAAGAGATATCCTTAAAAAACAGGTGAAACTTTCATTTTACTATAGTAGCAGCAGTCATTGGGGGATTGCAATGGTACAACTCACCTGTGTCCCACATTACCTGTCAGTAAGGCCAACAACCTGAGCAAATAAATTAACAAAATTCTTTCAGCTTTTTTGGTGATTATTATGCCCATTTAGTTCCGCATTTAAATTAATAGCAGTGGTATTAAAGTATAAAAGGACACCGTCTTCTAATGTGGAAAAGCAAATTGTCTGAAATAATTAAAAGAACTGACTGTGTCACCACCCACTCCCACATTCATTTTATTTCATGGCTAACTCTCGCGTTTGCATTAATCAGGTCTACCTATTGTTGTGTTGCCAGAGGATAATGGTTATAATGTCAGTCCTTCCAAGCCCCTTTGTTTGCTTTGGAACTTAACAGTAAACTTGTGACCTTATTAACTACTCTAATCTATTAGCTTTATGAACCTAAGAGGCTTACCCTTGCAGTCAGAGAGATGTGCTGTTTCAGCCGAGATCGTTTCTTTCCTGAAATGCACCTGATGGCTTCTGAGAACACGATTATTGGAGTCTCTGGAAAAAACAGAAAGAAAGGGGGGGGGGGGGCTTTCTGAAGCTTTATATAGAGCTTCATCAAGGATTAAGCCGTTCAATAAAAGCAGCAACAGTGTCACATATCAGACCTGTTACGTTAATTTGAATGCATTACTTGTCAGTGTGGCTAATTCTCTTGTAATAGAGTTTAGGAGAGATGGATTGTGGCACAACACGTTGCAGAAATACGGCAAGTGTGTGTATTGCCGACTATAGGTTGCATTGTGATATCTGTGCCTATCAGTGTAGCACATGAAAGGCTGACTTTAAATGCTTCTGTGCTATGCTTTATTCTTTTGCATAAAAGGCAGTTTTACACAAAGATGAAACAAATGAATTGTGGGAATAAGGAGGCACAGTATTGTAGTGGATGGCACTGCTGTCCTACAGGGGTTTGAATTTGGCTCGGTGTGCGGACTTTGCGTGTTCTCCCCATGTTTGTGTGGGTTTCCTCCCACAGTCCAAAGACGTGTTTTAGGTAGACTGGTGACTCTAACATGTCCTTAATGTGTACTGTATGTGTTTGTGATTCTCTGCGATGGACCTGCTGACTCTAGACACCACAGCCATGTGTTAGAGTAAGCAGTTACTATAGCTTTCAGATAAAGTATTACCTCCTCAAATTTTATATTACTCCATGTTATCATCTTATGAGAAACTGTGCTGTATAATCACTTACATCCACATTACACTCACTTTGCTTTACATTTCTTTACAGCACACATTAGTTCATTATTCTTGGATTCACAGTACCAGGTGGGAATATGTAGGCCTACAGCAATGTGAGCACAATCTGTTAAACCTGTATTTGTTTGGGTGGGGCTGTATTTAGTGGGACTGTGTTTTTCTCCTGTTTGGAACAGTGTTTGTTATGTGCTGTTGGTCGTGGATTTTCAGCCTATGATACAGTTTCCACGTAAGGAGTATTATTAATTCCACTTCTGCCCACCTCCTTGTGTATGGTAGTAGTGTACGTACCTCGCAAAGTGTGCTGTTTCTCATTGCATTCACGGTGACGGGAATTAGCAGCAGGGGCTCTCCTCCTGCAGTTGCACAAAGAAAGCGCAATGTCTGGTGTGTCGGCCAGTCACGTCCTCCAGTCTGAATGCCAATTTCACGGGTGGATCTGGAGTCGCTTTCCCAAAACCATCATAGCAGTAAAAAGATCCCAATTCACTGAGTTCCTACTGTGAACTACAATGACTGTAACACCACAGTGTTTTTGGACTGGGTGATGATGCTGTCAGTTGTTTGTTCATCTGTCTGGTCATCCATCCGTCTGTCCATTTGTCAGTCTGTCAATCCATCCTTCCATCTGTCTCTTAATCGGTCAATCTGTCTATCGTTCCATTTATCCATCATCCATCTGTCAGCCTGTCCATCCATTCACCTATTCTTCCATCTGTCTGTCCATTAATCCATTTCCCAAATCTTCTTATCCAGGTAAAGGTTCCAGTGGCAAACCTGGCCGTTAGTTGTCCCCATGTCAGACAAAAAAATATATTTTTTAGAAATGGATGTCTGCATAAATATGAATAAATCTGAACAAATTATTTGGACTTACTTTAAAAAAATCTCAATAGGACATCATGATGATTTACAGGGAATCAATCTTCAAGGAATTTATTGTGACTGATATGCGTCTTGTACAACCACACACCTTTGCGTAAACAGAGCAGGGATGGAAGGATAGAGACAAGCAGGGGATGCGGGCAAACACCAAGGTGCTTTTGTGTGCGGCTGTTGTGAGTGCAAAAGAATATGGTCTGACATCCCTGGGACTTGTTTAAGGGCTCCGCCTGCTTTATGCTGTTAAAGAAAAATCGATGGGAGAATTTCTAGCGCTGTCCAAAACATAATTTAGCTCTGATGTCACACTCCCAATGGCATTGATGAATGCAGAAGCTCGGCTCTGGAGGACATGCGACGGTACAGAGCAGCGCTCCTTGGCCTGCAGACTAGTGGCTATTGTTTCACAAAGACAGAAAAGTGGACAAACACATTACCTGCCAAGTGTTTCACATTACTCAAAACTTCCCTTCCCAAACACTGAGCAAACTAGGTCAACAATTCAGGAATGTTTCCCATGCAGACAAGCAGACAAGCTGTTTGAGTTGCATCAAAAGCCGGTTCCTTAGCAATTTGAATCCCGACCTGTGGAGAGAGCTCATGCAACATGCGCATGAGGAGCCAGGAATGCACTGTATATCCATCCTGTATGTGAATCCAAAGTATTTAATTACTTCCAGCCTGTGGGAGACAAACACATACAACCAGGATCTGTAAAGTATAGTAATTCTTAGCAAAGGAAGTTCATCTTCTTGACTTGATGTCCATGATAAATGTCAGGCTTGAGCCTTGATACAGTTTAAGGATTTATTAAGGATCCATTGCAGAATTCATTTACATTTTGTAACCATGGCAGCTGCAGACGACCTGTTAAACTATAAAAATCCCAAAATAAGTTAAAACTGGCCACTTAAATTACATCTTTGAGCAAAACCCTTCTGCTATTTTCTCACTGGTTTATGTGAACAGAGTTAGTTATGAGTGCATAATTTAACAAATTTTATTTCACATCAGGTAAGGTTTATTTGTGTTTTCAATAATTATGGCCAAAGTAATCCATTCTCCTATTAACTGTAAAATGGTTACATGATACCAAAGACCCACAATTAGATATATTATTTTACCATAAACATTGATACTATTATGCAACTATAATTGTTTCCTGTCACTGATGGTCTTGTTAATAGTAATGACTGTGTTGCTGTTACAGGGAATCTGTCACTCGTGGTCTTGTTGGATCTGCAGGGACAAAAGATAAGCATAGACAGTGAAATTCAGCTTTAGAGGGTGGCTGCTGGTGTCAAAACTGGCAATGTTGTGGTACTATTTTTTGTTTTAAAAAAACAGTAAGTTATATAAATGGATAAAGATTTAGCTGATGACGTTGTCTGGATAAGGGCATTTGAAAAGCGACTGAGCAATGTAACATAATGACATACCCTTCAGACCGGAAAACGGAGCACCTGGAACAGCGCTGTGATGCGACTGCCAGGTTTCATTACTTCATGTTGTTACACTATGACTAATCGGTCCTGGACACCCGTGTCAAACCAACAGGTCAGACCAAAATGGAACATCCAAGCTGCATAAAAGACTCCTTATTAATTCCACTAATTGGCTTAATTTGGTGGATTTATAAGACCATAGTCCTCCAGTTCTCCGGGGGTCAGGTCCTCTGTGTCTGGGCTTTGATTTGCTTGCTGGGAATAAGCAGATGTTTGTGCTATCTCTACACTGAGAATGTCCCCTGTTGCAGTAGAAGTTTGATATTAAGGAAAAATATAATTGATCTTCCATCATCTTAGCAGACGGTCGATACTGCATGGCAACGGACATTCTATCGGCTTTGATATTTGATATTACGATGACCATTTTAAACATCAGGTGCTAGTTTTTGCTGTGCCTACTTGTAAAGCAGACCATATGGGAGACTGCTATGGTGCTATGTTACCACTAACATGACTGCTATAAAAATTCATCAACAGAGCTGCTGCCATAAAGCCCAGTGTGAGAAAGGTCATCATATCAAAACAATGATTAATGAATCATCTAAAGAGCAGATGGGGATGAAAAATAGAATGTTAAAACCTGCTTTTCCATCACTTTTAATTTTATACATTCATGCTTCCCTTTTTAATTCTTTTGAGTCACCATCTTTTCTCCTATTTCCTTTTTAAAAATTTCTGCTTTGTTTGTCACTCTTTTACACATTTTTCAGTCTCTAATTTTACGGCTTGCTCCTGGTCTTGGGTCTTTGGACCTATAATGTACTGTATGACATAGCAGATGAGCAAGAATGATTTAATGTCGCAGATTAAATAATGTGCAGTTAATCAAAAATGTTCCTGTAATATTGTAAGCATACCTGTTGTCATTTTTTGTCTGCAGTACCATCACTGTCCACATAATGGCAATGTAAGTCAATAAAAGCAGGCTTCATATGCACGTCTCATTTAAATAATCTGTTTGTGTTAATTTCCCTACATTTTACACTAATTCATACAAATACTGCTGTTGTATTATAGTAACTGAAGGTATGTGTGACATGCGAGGGTGTGTCTGCTTCAGATAGTGACCAGACGTGAGGCAACAGTGGCTGAGCATCCAACAGGTTTTATTATATAGTATAGCTCTATTATGAATTAACCTAAAAAAAAAATTGCTAACAGTCAATGGTTAAATTATGCAAAACTGGCTGTTTGAGTCTCACTATAAAAAGAACACAAGCTATTAATTATCCAGAGGACTCTGAAAACTATAATTGAGTCGAAACAGCAATACTATCAAATTAAAATAATTTCCCAAGCTAAACACTCGAAAACTAATTTGACCGTTTAAGTGAACAACATAAAGTTGCACACCCAGTGAAAGTCCTCAAGTGGCTGTCCTCTGACATCCAAAATTCACCCTTCTATATCTCCCTTTCTAATATTGTGTAGCGGAGGGTGGACCTGTGGTTCCCGTCATGCTCTCCTCCATATTTGTAACTAGTTCAGATCTGGCAGTGGGTGTGTTTTAGTGTACAGCGGGCACTGCAGTTTCAGGCCACAAAGAAATAAAGGTTTTGATCCAGCAGTTGTCTCTGAAGACTTCTGTCAATAACACCCCTTATAATATATTACAGAGCAATATTTATCAGAGGTTTTCATATAGCACTGTTTGCAAATATTACCTAATCTTCCATATATTTTTCCCAGAACTCATTCAAACTGTCCTGCATTTCAACTATAAACTTTTCTAGGGGAAGAAACTTAGACACTTCGGTCAAACACTTATTTGTTTACAGTTTATAGTGTGAATCAGAGCACACGGCTAAATGTAGTCCTTGTACATTTGCAACTGACATATTGTTTTTATATTTTCATTTAAAATTTCATTTATGATTATAAAAGGTTTTTTTTAAAAAAAATATCAATACATATATTTTTTGTGCAGCAATGGGAAGACACTTTCATTGTTGCCTCCTGCTTATACTGTACTCAATTCACTGTGCTACAATAACATATTGACAGCATTCTAAGCTTGTTTTTCATTGTATAAATCATTTAAAAAATTTTTTCCCTTTTTTTAAGATATTCGTGGTTTTGGTGTTCAAGCTGATAATGTTGTTTAGCCCTAGGTTGGAGAAAATTAATAGTGCTTTGTCCACATTAACATTGTTTAATATTATGTCTTATGGAGAAAACTGCTCTGATTTTCTGTCCAGATTGGTTTTGTATAGTATTGACCTGTTGGATTAATTAAGTGAAAATTATTTTACAACCACTGCACAGCAACATGCAGGGTACTGTTACTTTAAATGAAATAAACCATTCCATTACACAAAACTGGGAGACAGATAATAACCACTCTGTCGTGAAAGGAGAAATAAATATTCTTAGCACTCCATGGAATACATCACATGAAAGATGGACACGGTGCTAAATGCATCACATATACAAATGGGGGTAGAGTCTCTGCCCCATCACCGCTGACTTGACTACAAAAAATGAAAGCATCTGAACTCTGCAGGTGATTCCATGGAATGGGTGACAGCCGGGCACAATACTGAACTCCTGCGGGGATTTGTTTATGGTCGAATTTCATTTCATACACTACACTGCTCTTTTGCCACTGTAGATCTGAGAGGGAAAGCTGCTTTATCCAAAGGCCTCCCAAACCAAGCATACTATGAAAATTAAGAGCGTGATGACGGGGTCGGCTGCCATCACACTGGATAATGATGATGGTGGTGGTGGTGTGAAAGCATTTTATACACATTTTTCTAGGGCACATACCCAATTTTCCTTTTTTGCTTCTTTCATTTTTATCAATTCAGTGTTGACCTGCACAATGCTTTGCCTGAGATAAGTATAATCTGAACACTGTTGGAACGAGTGTGTGAATGCAGCTGCAGCGGTGGGTACAATGGGCAGCTTTGTACATTTCCATGCAATGTGAGGGTAACCAGATAGCTAAACCCATGCTGGAGCCATCAGGGTTGAAGGCTGCCTCCTTAAGCCTGCCAGCACAGGGATATCAGGTAACCAAGTTGTTCAGCTGCCCGCCTCTCCCACGGTGACAGGGGCCTCACAGGGGCATTACTTATGGCTACAATCTCTGTGTGGGCCAGTTATCCCACTACGCAGGTTGTGGGCCTCAAACAAGTCAACACTTGGGATATCATCTCAGTTCCACCACCAACATATTCATACAACCCCTATTATATTAGGTTTTCCAGTTGGTGTTCTTAACTCTGCTGAAACCCAGAGTAAAACAGATCACCAGTTAGCAAGCAATGCATCATCCATCAGAATATGATGAAGTGCTACCTGTTGAGCAGAGTTTCAAGAAAATTTAACAGGATAATAGGAATAAACATGGCTTCTCTCAAATCCTTTGCTGCAATATCACATGGGTTCTAAAACAAACTGTAATTCTTTAACAATAACTTTCATGTGATATGCCTGCCATGCCCATTTTGCAGCGTAAACAGCACTGACCTGTTATTCTGAGATGTGATTTGTTTCTTGTCGTGGTTCAGGCTCCTCTCTCCCGCTCAAGATGCAATTAGGTGTCAGAAAGACTGATCTGACTGAATTCGTGGAATGTTTTTCCTCCCTCTGCATTTTCAGGTTTGAAAAAGCAACTGTCTTCAAAGTTGGAAACGTTAAAGGGCTACTGAAAGGCCTTCCCTAAATTAATACATCTGTGTATCTATTTACAATTCCCTGAAATATGAGCTGAGGATCTGCACTTGCACAGTTAGACAGTGATGGCCTTTTTGGATAATACTGCACTGAAAAGGTCTTGTGTGCATGATTATGTAAAGGGTGTTATGCAAGAACATTGTTGGGGTCTCTGTATAAAATAAAAGCCCTTTCTCAAGAAATCCAAGAAACTTGAATTATTTATAATAGTAAAAATAAACTGAAAGTCATACAGTGCAAAAACGCGAAACGTGATCTGGACTGCTGAACGTGTTAATAGCATTCTGGTCCATAATAAAACATTTTGACAACATGCAAGCTCTGCAGATTATACTGGTGCTTTGAAAATCAATAATACTTTTAATATCTGTACTGTCCCTCACCATGTTTAAGAGGAACTGACTGCTGCCTTTCAGTTTTAGAGATGACATATTTGTCAATTTGTAGAATTTGGATTTGCTGGGCATAATCTGCCAATTTAATGCATCTGCACCTGGGATGTTCTGCAGTGTTCGAAGTGTAATGCTAGTCCCACAGTGGCTCGATGCAGGCGAGTGTGATGTGCACTGCTCGCATTGCTGCAGGGGGTGTGCACATGCTGTGGGGACAGTGGTTGTCTGTACAACATCACATTCCTTTCCATAATTGGGTAGGTGACCCATGTGACGATGCACAGGGTTCTTCTAACGCTCACTCTGAGGAATATTGTTGCTCTCCAGGAGGTAGAGCATTGAGACCCAGACTAAACCTCTCGACAAACCCATATTTAGTTTTGATATCACTTTATCACTAACTCTACACTTTTTAAGCCACCCTGTCTCTCTCTTTTCGGGATGCAGGTTTTTTGGGGAAAAAGTTATGACCAATGTCCTTAATTTCAGAATGACAGATTATTATAATTCTGTTATAATGGTAATGTTTCTTCTTTTCTTTCTTCTTCTTCTCATTATTATTATTATTAGTAGTAGTAGTAGTATAATTTTTATACTACAATTTGATAATGTATTTTTATATTTTTACTGCAATAATCAAATATACTTTGGACCCCACTTCTACAAACATAAAAATGCCCACTTGGAGTTTGCATAAAATGCATTTTGACAAACCACAATCCTTCTGGAAAAATGTCCTTTGTCCTTTGGACAGAAAAAACAAAATTAGAGCTTTCTGGTAAATCATACCAGCTCTATGTTCACAGAAAAAAACGAAAGCTGTCAAAGAAAAGAACACCATCCCTACTGTGAAACATGGATGAAATTCAGTGAGGTTTGGGGTTACTTTGCTGCCTTTGGTACTAAGTGCCTTGAATCTGTTCCGGTCACAATGAAATCAGAAGACTATCAGGGCAATTTGGAATGAAACGTACAGCCCAGTATCAGAAAACTGTGTCTCAGTCGCAGGTCATGGGTACAGCAGGATAATGACCCCAAAAATAGCACCTCAGAAAGCCCCCGATAATGGATGACAATAAAACATTGGACTGTTCTAAAGTGGCCTGCTTTGAGTCCTGATCTGAATCCCATAGACCATCTATGGAAAGAGCTGAATTTTGCATCTGGGAGAAGCACCCATCAAACCTGAGAGAACTGGAACATTTTATTAAAGAAGAGTGGGCAAAACTACAAGTGGAGCAGTGTAGAAATCTCATTTAGAGCTACAGAAAGGGCTTCTTTGCAGTTACTGTCTCCAAAGGCTATGCTACAAAGTACAAGGTTAATGGTACCAGTATTTTTGTCTATACCATTTTCACTTGTTTTACTATTTAAAATAATATTTTGTCACACATCAAAGCACCAGTTTCAGCAAAGTATCTGTTCTGTTAAATGTGAAATAAAGAATGGTGGACACCAAATACTTTTCATCAGTTTAAACTTATTTCAGAGAAAATTGTGAGTTTTTTTGGAAAAAGTGGAAGGGTACCACTATTTTCAGCCACCCAGTGTTTCTGGTATAGAGTCCGGACAACTAGGACCCTGACCGGGATACAGCGGTTGCTGATGGACGGGTGGATGGATTTTAACGGTCAGTCCCAATGCTGCACAGAACTGAGGAGATTTGGATGCGTAAGACTTTTTTAAATAATAATGAAACGGTTAAAGTGTAGTGCTGACGGAGTGAGATGACGTCAGGGGGTAGAATTACAACTTGCAGCACGAGGGGGGGGGGGTGCGAGTGGGGCAGGATGGGGGCAGCACCTCTCGGTGGGGCTCTCGTGCGGGAAGGAACAGCTGGACCATAAAGAGCAACAGCGCATTCTGACGTGAACACGCGGACCGGGGCTCAAAAAGAGGGAGCGGGGGGCGGTCGAGAGACGCTGTGTGTGTGCGCGCGTGCTCAAGTACTTTTGTCCAGGACCACTGTCAGGACAATGCAGCAGTAATGAGAAACACACGCCGTTAAGTTGGTTTTAATATGTGTTTAAAAGAGTTGGACTTCGCGCCTACATTTTGCTGGACATACTGGAAAATGAGAAGGTTTTTGATAACTTTTTTTGCAGTCGTCTTTTTTTGCACTGTCGTCGACTTGTAGCTAATGCGTCCTTGTGTAATGAGCAGGACTCTCCACTACACGCTTTACCAGAGTAAAAACAGCGTGAGATTCTTTGGGCGTCATGCTGGGACTCCCACCCCCTGTTGTAGTCCCGTTTTTCCACTTACTTCGCGCTCTGCTCCAAGTTTAACTTTCGAACTCGGCCGCTTGTCCCACAGCGGAGCGGCGGAGGGTGGGAGAAGGCAGCCGGGCTCTCGTCGGACATTTAGCCGCATGTGCGGCCGGAATGATCACAAAGTACAGTTTTTACACGTGTCACTATTGTAACTTTACCTGATCCTTATTTCGACTCCCCGGTCTTTGGAGATGGGGGCATTTTCGGCTTTTCTACGGGTCTTTGCGCTTTTGTGGCTCCTTGGAAGCGCCTGTCCAGAGTTCTCGGTTAGTGACTGCAAGTCGTACGACGAGCGACCCAGGAGCGGCAGCCGGGCGGCGGCGTCCGCGGGGCTCGAGAGGAAGGTGGTCTGTAGTAACATGGATCTCGGCCAGGTGACCCCTCCTCACTGCTTCCCCAACAGGACTGTCACTTTGTGAGTACAAACACACTTTATTATTATTATTATTATTATTATTATTATTATTATTTCTGTAATGCTGTAAATGAATCATAATTTGGCTGATAATTACTCACTGTAACGGATAATATGCAACTGTTGTGGTTGCCAGTCATACCAATGTGTAACGAATATCATCCACTCAGGATTATTATTATTACATTTTATTTAATTTAGTCCTTTGTCCAAAGTCTTTAGAGACCTAGACTTTACCATCTTTGCAGTGATTTACCCATATATACAGCAAGGTAACCACTTCGATATACAGCAGGAGTGGAGTTGAAAGCCACTACCTTCACATGGTACGGTAACAGTCCAAGCCACTACGCCCTCTGCTGGAGATTTGTTTTACCTTGCTGCTAGTGACCACTGTTAAAAGAACGCTATCCAATGTAATCCCCTTGAGCAAATGGTTTGTAGACTTGCGCAAATCCAGTTTCTTATTGTATTTTTACAATGAATAACACCACACATTTGTCTTTATAAAGCCTATTTGTCAAAAAACCTTTGTTGTTATTGATTTTTAGTGATCTTATCTTGCCAAACAGTACAATATTACAAGCAGGAATATAATTATTATTTTAATAAAAAATGTGATTGTCCTTGTTTTTTTTATTTTTGTTTTTTTTTTTAAATAAAACCACAATTTGTTGTGGACAAAGTTAAGTACAGTACTGTCATGTCTTTAACTTGATGCTTCCAAGCCAAAGGTTTTATAAATATAGAGTCTAAGAAATTTTATACAAATGTTGCCGAGTAACCTGGCTTGTAGCTCTGGAACAGAATAACAACTTTTCTTTTCCAGTCTTTCTCTCTTTTTGGCAACAAAGTACATGCAGTTTATAAAGAATTGTGTGTTGATGTAGTGATAACTGATACCAGATGTGTAGGTAGGTGTTGTGTTGTTTTAACGTAGCCTAGACAATTATACACAGCTAAAGGCCATGGAAGGACAAGCAGGATGACATAAGGTAAAAATGGTGTCAATTATGGGGGTTGGATATAGTGAATGAATCTGGTGTGAGGAGTTAAAGATGATGCAGGCCTACTGTAGGTCTAACTGTGTTTAAGTTAAGAATGAATTGAACTCCCTTTGCTTCTGTTATTTTAACAGCAGCATTAAGATTCATTAGATTTTACTTAATTCATTTCTTTTTTGCATTGCAACCTATTGCAAAAGCCAGACCATCTTATAAATTGGCTTTCAAAAAGACTTGGATGTGGGTACAAAATCTTCCTACTGGTGCAGTGTCCATTTTCTTCTCTTCATGCTGAAGAAAGTAGAATCAAAACAGAATTCCATCCCTTGAAAGTTGAGCCACAGATGAATAGCACAGGGTCACATCAATCTTTCTGTGCTGCTTTAGAGAAAACAAAACTAGCAAAATATGTTGACGTTGAAGTGCCACCATTGAGTTGTTGTGGTGAGGTATGATTGTGGTACTGCTTCTGACAGTGACCAATTGGTTGGGTCACAACTTTCCTGGTAATCACATTTCCTTTATGCACATTGGGGAGACTGTTTACAAAAATAATTATGATAAAACATGTTGTAAAAGCCCACTGAAGGAAAAACTTCACATCATTCACATGGAATTTTTCTCTCTCTCTATCTCTCTCCTCTTTCTCTCTCTCTCTCTATATACACACACACACACACACACACACACACACACACACACACTGACAAAAAAAAATCCTCTGATTTCTGAAGACTGCAATACCGAGGTCATCATTCAATGTACTGCTCCTGGTTGTTGGAATACTGTGTTTTATTTCATAGAGATTCTTAGCTAAGTTCAACCGATCGCAGTTTTTCAGCTTCTTAAATAACAACATGCTAATATAATATTGGTCAGATATTTGAAGGAAGATGCTTAATAAATAAAAAGTGCATTTGATTAATTGAAATACTTGACAATATTAAGCTAAGAAAGTGAATATAGGCTTGCATTTATATTAACAGTTTAAGAAACTTAAATTCCAAACATGCCAAAAAGTTTAAGAATGAAATTAAATGAAAATAATTTCTGCTATAGCATAACTGACCTTATTTTTTTATATAGCACACACATATAAATATTGAACATTGTGTTAATATATAAATGTATCACCAGCAAATGGTCTCTACCCAATGCTTAAAGTACCAGCTAAGATCTGCCCGTAATGTAAATTCTTCTGAAAAAAACTCTAACCATTAATTTAAAGTGAAAAAACAATGTCTTCTTCAGCCACAAAACGTGAATCTGTTTTGTTTTTGTTTTATCTTTTTAACACTGAGTAAATGTAATTGAAACCCATGCCCGGAGTATTACAACTACTCTGAGCACCTGTAATTCCAGAATTAGGATCAATATGTTCAAAATCACATATACATAAATATAAGTGTGCTCTCACTTCTCTATCTCTGTTATTTGCTTGCTTGTCATTATTTATCTATCTATTATTTGCTCTTTTATTTGACTATGTTTTTACTACCGTTCTTGTGGCGACATGGTGGTGCAGTGGGTGCATTGCAGCTGCCGGGCGATGTGGTTTGAGTGTAGGTTTGAGTCTCTGTGGTATTTGACTGTGTTTATATGACTTTCTTCCATGTTTGCCTGTGTTTGTGTGTTTCAGGTGAATCGGTGACTCTAAATTGTCTTTTGTGTGTATATATAAGTCAATATGTTTGACTGCAGTGAGCAAATGTCCATTTGAGGGCTATCTGGCCTTGTGCTTTGTGCTTACTGGATGTACTTTGGTCACCTCTTTGAATAATTAGTTATAAGCAATGGAAGAATTTTATTGTTCTTTTATTGTTCTATTTCGTTATTGTAATTGTTTTAGCATCATAACACATTTTTTCTTCTAAATTCTGTATTTCTTTCTTCTAATTCTAAAGTGATTTCTACATTTTAACACAGTTTTAAGGTTTTCTGTTATCTTTTCAAATTGAATGACTTCATTTTTAATTAATTAATATTTTTATTTAGCTTTAGAGCTCTTTATTCTTTTATTACTATATAATTTATTATACAGATATGGCCAAAATATTGGTGATCTTGCATTTTACTCAAATAATCTACCATTCTTAATGAAACGTGTAGAAGTTAAAAGATCTTTTGTCATCTATACATGCATTTCTTTGGTTTGGGTGGAACAAAACCAAAAGCTGTGAAATTAACATAATTCTTACTTGTTCTACAAACACATTCTAAAATGGCCTTGACAACATTATTGATATCCTGTAGAAGTTATAAGAAATAATTGTATTGTGGTGATACATCAAGCAGACTGTTCTCCTTTAATTAGTACCACAGGTGTCTTCAGTCTTATAGTCACTCATTCAGCCAGTTTAAATAGAGAAAAGTCCTCACTCTGCGGTTTTGTGTCATTGTGTGTATCACACTAAACATGGAAAAGAGAAGAAGAAGCAGAGAGTTGTTGTCACGCCCCCTAGTCCGGTCTCCTGATACCTGTCCCACCTCCTTTGTCTATTGGTTCATCTCACCTGTCTATCATCTACTCACCCCTCTATATACTTGTGCTGGTTCCACATGTCGGTGTGAAGTATTGCCATGTGTTGTCCATGCTTACCGAGCGGTTGTTCTGATTGCTTCTCCGGCTATCGACCCACTTTGTCTTAGGGATATCATTTGTGCCTTATCCTTGTTTGTTTCGTTGCTTGTTCTGGACTGATTCCTGTTTTTGACCCACGCTTGTTTTGTGACTACAACTTTGGAACAACCTCTAACAATAAACAAGATTCTTCCTTTGACATCTGCACGCGTCTGCGCCCTGACTGCAACGTTACAGTTGTCTGTGAAGGTTAGAAAGAAGTGTGGTCAATGTAAAGGCTACAAAGCCATCTCCAAACAGCTTGATGTTCTTGTGACCACTGTTGTCAATATTATCAAGAAGTTTGAGGCCCATGGGGCTGTAGTAAACATCCCGGGATGTGGCCAGAAGATGAAAATTGACCAAAGATTTTTCCAATGATGAAGAAAGAACCAAAGAAAACATCAAAACAAATCCAAGCTGACCTTCGAGCTCAAAGTGCAGTAGTTTCAAGTCATACCATCTATTGATGTCTGAATAAAAATGGGCTCCATGGTAGAAGACCCAGGAAGACCCCCTTTCTAAGAAAGAAACACAAAAATGACTGACTGGAGTTTAACAAAATGTATGTTGACAAGCCACAATCCTTCTGGGAGAATGTCCTATGTCCTTTGGACAGACAAAACAAAAGCTTTTTGGTGAATCACACCAGTTCTGTGTTCACAGAAAACAAACGAAAGCTGTCAAAGAAAAGAACACTATCCCTACCATGAAACATGGAGGAAAGTCAGTAATGTTTGGGGCTGCTTTGTTACCTCTGGTACTAAGTGCCTTGAATCTGTTCAGGGCGCAATGAAATCAGAAGCCTATCAAGGCATTTTGGAACAAAACGTACAGCCCAGTATCAGAAAGCTGTGTCTCGGTTGCAGGTCATAGGTACAGCAGGACAATGACAAGAAATATACTTGAAAAAGCACCCATAATGGATGAGAAGAATGGATGCTATGAGTCCTGATCTGAATCTAATAAAAAATATGTGAAAAGAGCTGAAATTTGCAATTGGGAGAAGCACCCATCAAACCTAAAAGATCTGGACCAGTTTGCGGAAGAAGAGTGGGCCACACTATGAGTGGGGAAGTATATAAATCTCATTCAGAGCTACAGAAAGGGCTTATTTACAGTTACTGTCTACAAAGGCTGTGCTACAAAGTACAAGGTTAACAGTACCAATATTTTTCTTCATGCTGTTTTCATTTGTTTTATATACAATATATTAAGACTTAATTCAAAAGCAAACTTTCTTTTCTATTAAATATGAAGTAAAGAACAGTAAATGCTTTTGTCATTTTCAACTTATTTCAGAGAAAATGGTCAGTTTTTTCAAAAAATTGGGAGTGTGCCAATAATTTCAGGCACAGCTGTAGATGATAAAGACTCAAGGCTTTTCTGAGTTGGTTTTGTGTGCAGGCATATGCTTTTGACACAAAAGGAGTTTATACAAGAAGCCATGCAATACAGCTTGGGAGGCTGCTTGCTTTATCTGGCTTGATGTCACCATGGCATGTATGTCAAACTGAAATTTCTGTTTTTGTAATGCATTTCTTGTAAGACTTGTCAGCTAAATCACAGAAAACAAAAGACAGAAAATCTGTGCTTACTAAGTATTGTACAGGGGAGGCAAGTGAAAGTATGTTTCACCACTTGAATCTTGAAGTTTAAAAGTTAGAACTGCAGTTGATTTGTAAAGGATTTACATTAAAACAACATACAACTTGCAGAGTTGAACGGAACACAGAATAGTCTGTTGTATGTCACAGTTTTATGTAAAAAAGAAAGTGGGAGATTTGCACAGGGATGAAAAGATGTTTTTGTGTTTTTTTTTTGGATAAAGGCTTTGCCAAAAAACCAAAATGTCCAAACTGTTATGTGAATTATCACAGATGCTCAATAAATTTCACTTTTGAATTGTATCTGTAGGAAGGAATGGAATTAAGCAGATGGGTGGTTGTGTCTGTTTTCGTTTGTCCTAAAAACACGCAGACTTCACTGGGGTGTTATTTCTCTGTCTAGCCATTGGGACGCTGTCAGATATTGTCTGCCTTCCAGCTTTGGTTCTTAAAGGACTGGTGTCTGCATATTGTGTTTTGTCTGAGAAAATGAGATGGAATGAATGTTTGATTAAGATATTGAAGGCTGCTGGATTCCCTGTGGCCTGTATAATTTTAAATTTTTTTTATTTGAATACTATGTTAAAAAAAGATTTATTGGGGAGCCGTTTGTAGCATTCGTCTGCATCCATTCCAAACCACTAATTTATTTATGAATCACACATATTTATGATGGCTTGAATGAGATTTAAAATAAATAATATAATGTTCTGCGTTATTCTGTGAACTAAATGTCAAACAAAAACCCAAGTTGGACAGTTATCCAGTCACACACTAAGGGCTGTGTTGAGGCTGCCCCATGAGTCCGGAAATGCGCCGCAGGTCGAACCATGGTCCAACAGACACCACACAAAGACTGTTGAGAATGTTTTTGTTGAGCTTGTACCCACATGGGTATTAAAAAAATAATCCCGTAGGGGAATTTTGAGCAGACAGCTTGTGTACATGCTCAACCCACAGTCTGCATTAACCACTTCCCTGACTCCAGCAGATTCTGTGACAGGGTTATGGTCACTATTTAGGGGCAGCTAAGTGTTAGTTTGAAAGGAAGTGGCCTCATGATAACTTGTTGGGAAGTACACTCACACTGCAGAGAAGGAAACAGCAGAGACTGGCAGCATAAAGGGTAAATTATACTAACCACTAAATATGTTCAAGGACCACTGAAGGCAGAGGCGTAACTTATTCTTGGTGTTCCCATAATCTCACGTAGCCCAAAGTGAGACCACAAATGTATCAGCTTACAACTATTTTTCCCTGACAATTCATACAGTTTTGGGTTACCTACTGTCACCGCCTACCAACCCCGTTTTGTTTTTGGTTTATTGCACATGCAGCCACAGTCAGTCTTGAACCAAGCTGCGAGTGGCTGCTCAACCTGCTCCACCACAGAGCTCTCGTTTCTCAAAGATCCTGTCATATTGCTTTTGTTTTGGTCCAACTGATGCCCAATAGTGATACACGGGCTGAGGTTGCTGTTGCCAACTAATCTTGTCCCTTGCCAAAGCCCTGTTATGAAACCAGGAAGGATTTATGGCAGGTGAACTTGAAAGAAGACTGAAGTGGTACTTTTAACTTCAGTTGAACTTGAATAGCCAGAGGGGCCTTACACTGATTGTAGAAGCAGTTCATCACTTAGGCTCTGGTCCTGCAAGTTATAGCTCTGGCTCAGACAGCATACCTCTCAGATTCATAGTGGAGCTCATGGGAAACTCCTGTAATTTAATCTGCAAGGCTAAGCTCCACTGACCTCCTTCATTTTCCAGTTCAGAGTGCCATTCAATTGGTGGTGCTGAGTAGCACTAGCTGGCAGGGTGATTAACACATTAAGAGATGGATATTTATTCTTAGATGAGTCTTCATGTAACCCTTTGGGGCTACAAAGTAAGCACAGGAGGAGAACCACAGTCTTTTTGAAGCCATGCTTTTGATGGGCCAGTAGAAATGCCAACAGCTGCCGCCAAGCCTTGAAACCACTCCCCACTGAGTGTAGCCTATAAACAAGAGTGAATACAGGGAGTGAGACCTGTTTATACAAGCAGAATGGATTACATACAGTAACCTGCTTTGCTCACATTTCACTCACACTTATGAATGTTACTGCAAATAGCCTGAACATGTTAAAACATATTATAGGTACATTGCAACTTCTGTAATTTATATTTGTTGTCATCTTCTCATTTTTTCTGTTAATCATTTATTACAGAATAAACAGGGTTTGTTGCTTACAGCTTCAAAGTTTATTCTGCTACTGTCATGAGGTGATTCATAGTTTATTTGCAGAGATTAGCGTCCTCATTACAAACCTTTATACTGCAGGTCAACACTCACTTTAGAACCTGCAAATTTACATTTATTCATTTAATAGATATGTTACTCCAAAGCAAAATTTAACTCAGGTTGGGCAGCAGGTAATGTTAGGGTCAAAATTGTCACCTTACATGCAAAGGGCCCATATTTGAATTCTGCTTTGTGCTGTAGCACCATCAGTCACATATCACTGTCACCCAAGCACATACTTCAAGGCAGCATCAGTAGCACTGGGTGGTGTAGTGGTTACAGCTGCATTGTAGACAAAGGACCTGGGTTTGAATCCTGCTGCTCTTATAATACTTGTGAGCAAAGGACTCCAAATTGCTCCCATAAAAATTCCCCAGTTATATACATGTCATTGTATGTAGCATAATACTGTAAGTTGCTTTGGAAAATTGTGCCAGATAAACATACTGCATTTAATGAATGCACCATTATTAACCATCATTAAGGTGATGACTTTGTCCAAAGTGGCATACAGCTTGTAACGTGTTAGATTTTTATACTGAGCAACTTGCAATTATTTATCTGTTTAGAAAGGCGGGTAATTTACCGGAGAACCTTACCTACTAAAACCATCAGACTACAACTGGTACTAAGGCTGCCATGAAGCACATGTGATCTAGACAGTGATTTAGATATTGCTACATACAGAGAGCAGATCTGCTTCCAGGCATGCAGGGACACATAGGACTTAAGATTCAAGGTTGTCTCGTGGTTTCCCTACTCTCACCATGGCGGTGAGGATGGACAGATTTGCTGCGGTCAGAAAGATTTTTTTCTTCAAAGGACACGCTTGTTGCCGTTGGCAGTAATCAATACAGAGAAAAAGCCCACAAACTTCAGATGTGTCAAATGTGCAATATTGTACCCTATGAGACAGGACCAAGGAGCACTGTTAATTGGCAGCAGTTCCACTGGCTGAGCTATCACGGAATCATGCCTGGAGGAAATGTTACATCTGTACTGCTGATAATTTGGTACAGAAATGTCAGCATTTGTCAGATGGCTTGGTTTCTTCAAGGAAAACCCTATTCTAAACAAAAAGTCATGCAGACAGGGTTGGGGTTAGGAGTTAAGTCTAAGATTAAGGTTAGGTTTAGGGATCCAGCTTGCATCACCATAACTGACATCATCATCATCATGGTGAATTAATTCAAGAGAAGAGTTAAATAATTCCAGTAAGCATAAGGGCTCAGCTAGAATGAGAATATGTATTTATAACATCACTTTCATAACAAGCACTGATTTAATTGATTTAACTGGAATATCAGGTTTCTTCTAAGGATGATTGTCTACTATTTGTGTCAAGTCTCTGAATATGAGGACAGTTTCTTGTGTGATATCATGCATGCATTCGCCATGGCCTATGTGAGCGCCTCAAGACTCCAGATGATTATGCTCTCATCCAGGCTGTCCAGTTGTTCCATCTGCCAGGCAGCTTTACTCCAAGATAAATTAGATTTGATTGTTCTGTGACACCACTTATCTTGGTAATTTGAACAAGAAAGCTAGTGGCATTTGCCTAGCACCAGTGACTTTTAATTTTGTCACTGAGTTTAGAAATACTTGTATATTTGGGAGTTGAAGCAAAAATATCAAGTTTGACTCATCACATGCAATGAACCTTGCATTCATTAGTTTGTAATAGAATGTGCTTGCATGTGAATTGCCACATCCCTACCTCTAAAAAAAGGTTCAACAGTACAAAGCTACACTCCTACCCCCCTTCGGGGATTCAGTACATGCTGCCTTAATTTCTGTCCCCTGACTGTAATTACAACATGGACTGTGCTTGTTTACCCTCGATGTTATCCAGCAAAAAATGGAATAACCGACAAGGGTTGTGGTAGTCACATGAGAGGGATGGATAAACAGGAACAGACTTTCATCTCTGGCTGAAGGAGCATGGTTTGAAGCCACTCAGGTGAAACCTGAGCTCGTCTTACTGTTTGTAGTGAAACTTATTTTTTTGCCTGGTGGAAACATCTGGTTTCCGCTGACTGAGTCTCTGTGGGTGAATTTTATGGTGCCCCTGGTGATGTTGCACATGGCGCTATGTTGAGGTGAAGAGAACCAGAGCTCAGACTGGGACATGGACCGTAGTCAGTCAGATATCCATCCCATCACTTCTTTGTCCGACAAGATTTCTCAGCCAGCTATTGTATCTCTGTGTTCCTTGGCTGAAAATCATTCAATAACTCCTTTATTTCTTTGAACAATCATATTAGTATACTTACTTATTTTCATTTTCATTTGTACAAAGTGTAAATCCTCATACATGTCTTAGCTCACTCATTAATATACTTTTCCTTTTGTTATAATGTATTATTATTATTATTATTGTTATTATTATTAATAACAATAATAATAATAATAATAATAATAATAACAACGATAACAACAATAACAATACTAATTTAATATAATTAAAATTGAATCAGCAACTGGTTGAATAGATTTAACTGGCAACTTGCATTAGTGTGTAGGAAAGCTTTCTTATTTTAATTTACATGTCTTATATTTCACCAAAACAACAGTGATATTGTATATACAGTATTTGAATAATGTCTCATTTACTGTGTTGTTTTCTCTGCAGGATTTTGAGCAACAATAAAATCCAAGAGTTGAAAAACGGCTCATTTATGGGCCTCACTGCCCTGGAGAGACTGTGAGTATTTCACAGATACTGTTTTCATTTAATAAGCATATGATTCAGTCCCCATTAAGCTGCACGTTTATCATTTTGGCCTCCAATGTTTAAGAGCACTTGGCGGGAAGCATCTCTGTGTGACGAAATAAATGGGAGCTGCAGTTTGATTTATTTATTTTGCATTTCCATAGTTGGCCGGCTCTGGGATTCAGTTTCCACTCTGACTCTCAATTCAGTTTTAAAACTTCAGCACAATGCAAACCATTCTGTGGTCCCAAGAGATTGCAGAAAGGAATTGCCACGTGTAAAATAAAACATTTCAGTTCATTAGTGAAAGGCAGGACGAAAATGGGACAGTGATTTAGCAGAGCGGTCCACTAGCAGTGTGGGTTACTTTGTTGAATACCCACCTTCCACCAAAAAAGTGCAGAAAAACAGTAAGCAACTGGCTGTTCTCCTTATGGTGCTGGTTGCCAAGGCAGAGACTTGTATGGCTGCAGAGTACTTTCAACACAACCAGAATAAGAAAGATTATGTACAGGATGGGGTGGGGGAGGGGTAGGCCACTAGGGACTGAAAGGGGTTATTGTTTCTGCTGAACAGTGAAGCGCTTGGCTGGCCCTGCTGAAACACTGCACGGGCTTCCCCGGACAACTGAAGGAACCCCTCTCTGGCTCCTTTGGGCACAGGGGCCTCTGGACTGGCGTGATTTATTGCGCTGACAACTGCTGGGTGCCGATAAAATAACCAGAGCGATAGCAGTGTGTTTTCACCGAGGCCTGGACCAGTGCATGACACCACTGGCGCGGAATTTTAAGGACATGTTTTAATGTAGTTGTTTTAGGCCCATCTCGAGCAGCGGCGCCACACGGTGAGAGGATCCGCAGCATGTCGAGGATTTCTGCAGGCAGTTTGTCCATAATTGGACATTTGTTAATAGTTAGGAAACCGCAGCTGGGCTCAGTTTGAGCACTGGAATCCATGCGTGCTGTGTTGTGTGAGAGAGTAACTCCCAATCCCTCACAAACCCCATTTCTTACATTAACCCTACAATTCTCATTGCGCACACCAGTACCTGCTATTTGACTTGTCTGTTTCAGTCACATTTATTATTTAATCATTTACATTTTTTTTTAATTTAGTTGATGCTTTTCTCCAAAGCAGCTTACTTGGCCCAGCAATTTTATACACAGTTAATTTTTTACACAGTTATGCAGCGGTAGAGTTGTTACTAAGTACCGAGGGTATTACATTAGAAGGGAGGATATGGATTTGTGATCTTTGACCAGTATACCCCCTGCTACCCATAAAACTGCCATTTAATGCCACATACCTTTTGCTTTGACATGACAGTTACATAATTACTATGTGCTTGACATAGTTCATCTCCAAGCAAAACAAAGCATGCAAACTCCAGGAAGTATTTCCTTTGTTAATTTTGGGGTCCAGTCTTACCTCTGGCAGCATAGGATTTGAAATCATAGTGGTGGAATAGTGACCTCCCATGACCTAGTGCCCACTGTTGCTACAGTGTCATGTTTTTCCTGAGTCAAACTCTATGACCTCCTCTGTTCTCTCAGTCAAAGGATCAGTTATTCTTACTGAATCCTGCAGCCTTGAAATATTCAACCCCTTTTCCGCATTTCACTGCGAGTAATCCTCAGAAGTGCCTGCCTCTGGCCTTTTACTATTCTATACTGAGTCCAGGCTGCAGAGGGTAGTTGCAGAAAGTTCAGATACAACTTTTTGGCCAATCTGAGCAAGTTTAAAGTTTCCATATTTATGTATATTAGCTGGAAGCTTGACTTATATAATAATATTACCTGCCAGCTTGACAGTCTCATATAAATCAGAGCTTGTCTATTGATGTTAAATTGTATTTGCAATTGTTTATCAAGCTCTGAATCATATATGAGGGCTAAGAAAAAAGATGAGAGTTACATGATTATTGGTGTTGCCCACTGATACATTCGTCCTAATGCTAACTGCTAACATGCTTCTGCAACTTTTTGGGACAAACAGAAAACACCTTTTACTAAAAGATTACTGCAGGTTGTTCAAAAACACATTTGTAGGCCTGTCCGTCTGTGGGTAGTGAACCATTAGTGGTAAGATGGAGTACTGAGGTTCCAGTGGGATTTCACCTAAATATAAAATCCCTTCTCCCATTTAAGGCAGATGTGTTACAGACCTCTAGAAGTTAGCCCCTCCCCATCTGCACCATTTCTTTATGTTCAGTTAAAGTGGTTAAAAAGGGGTTTGATCACATTTTGTATTGATCCACTGCTAAACTTCTACTGAACTTCAAATTAAGTGCTGTTTATTTTGTATTTATTCATTTAGCTCGCTCTTTTCTCCAAAGCAGCTTACAATGTTAAGTTTGTATGTCAAGGTACTTACAATTAATTACCTATTTATACGGTCTAAATTCTAACAATTCAGGCTATGTTCCCTGATCAAGGGTACTACAGTATGAGGGATTAAAATTCGGGTCCTCTGATTCTAATGTGAATGCGCTACCTATTATTCCAGTGCTGCCCCAATTATTTCACCTTTGTATTTGTCTGACAGGGACATTCGGAACAACATCATCAGTCACATAGAGGCGGGTGCCTTTCTTGGGCTGCTGAACCTCAGGAGGCTGTAAGTACCCCACTTCCTGCCCGTCACCTGCTTTTCTCGATAATCCTCACTTTTCAGTCTAAACATATATAACATTCCCTTTGTTTGCAAATTTTTTTACCACTAAGTGATTAAGTGGACTTTTTTGACCATTTTTTGTCTATTGGTCAGTCTGTTTTTTTGGATTTTCATTCAGTTGTCCACAAAATGCCAGTCTTCATAAGTTGCTGTGAAACACTTCTTTTGGAACTTTTCACTAGCAAAATCCCAATTTTTTCCCATAATATAAGGGGAATGATTTGACATAAAGATGTAGTGAAAATCAATTAAAATGCTCAGACATTTCCTTTTGTGATTTTTAAGGGACCCATTGTACCGTAGTTTACATTCCAAGCACTGGCACTTTATTCGGAAGGGAGCACTAACACATTCTCATTTAATTTAATGTCGCATTGAGACTCTCACGCTACATTAAAATTTTCACATTCATAAAGAGACCTAGTGAAGCTTAGACAATGGCACTGTTTTCTCTCCCGCTCTCCGTGTATGAGCTGTTGTTCTTCTTCGGCTGACTTCCTTGCTTGTTTTTCTTCTGGCTCCTTCCTGTGTCATGTAGATGCCTGTGCCTCTCTGCCATAGCCCCAGCTTGCCTTTATAAACACTCTTCGGCTCGCTCCATTGCTGCGCTATAACACGGGAAATTCAGTTTTTTAAAACAAGCCGCTCGAGTGATTACTATGTGGTTTTGGAGAGGAAGGACTGCTAAGCTGTCCCTTCTGGCTATGGCTTCTCTGAGTGACAGTTGTCTGCTGCAGGACCATCTGAAGGTTCTGTTCATTTGTGCGATTCGTCTCCTCTGGGCCACGTGGGTCTAGTCCAATAATATCCTAGTCAAATCTTGTGTGGGCCTAGTCCAATAACAGCTGGTAAAGCATAGTGTCCAACACAGCTGTGCATTATGGCAAGACTGGGTTATACAATTCAAGGGAGTCCATTCTCATTGATTTATTTACAGCACCTTACACTTTTCTCCAAAGTGTGTGCAGTGATTTAACCTCTTGTACACAGAATGGCTTTGTTGAAAATATTTGATAGAAGAATAGTTTTGACCATGCCATTTAAACACTTAATTTCAAATAACTTTAGAGAAGTTTTGTATAAACTAGTTATTTCTTATTCCCAGACCAAAGCTATTTCAGAAATTTCAAAGAAAATTCAGACACAAACTGGTCTTTTTGTGGTACTTGCTCTGATACTTCTTGGCATTTGTTTTGGACCTGTTCCTTCATCCCATTGTTTTATAAAGACCCATTTAGTTTCATTATAATCATCTGTGATGCACTGCTTGGTTTTCATGATACCGAAAGGAAGAAGGATAAAGATGAATTTTTTTGTTTCCTATTCATAAAAACCTCATTCTGTTGTTTTTCACAGTGATATCATTATATCAGTACTATGTCAACCTCCAATAACTGTAAGAGAGTTTAATTCTTTAATTTAATTTAATTACATATATTTGTTTATATTTGTTGAATTCGTTTTTTTTGTTCCTCTTCTTCTCTTTTGCTTTTTTGTGTTTTCAGTTATTTATATGTATTTGTTCTAATTGTGTATTATTAAGAATTTAATTAAAAACAGAACCAAAGTACCTTTGTTAAGTTTCAGTACCCAAGGTGCACAAGTATTGCTACAGATCAGCTCATGTGCTGCTTTCCTATCATTCATTTAAGGTTCAAGGTTCACATTAATGTAAATCTGCACCTTTAAAGATTTACTAGAGAACAAAATGTAGTTTCTCCTGGACCACAGGGCATTAAACAGACAGCATATTGACAGAACAGACAAATGGAGGTAGGTAGTAGTAAGTGAATTTAAAAAAATAAATAAATAATTGATGATAAGTAGATAAATAAGTTTGTATTCCCTTTACTAAAGAAATGTATATTTTGAACGTCAGCAACATAGTATTTTTTATTCAGTGCAAAAATTCAGAATTTAATATTTAACAGTTTGGACATACCCCAATCTGCCAATGAGGGCAGTCCTTAAAGCACTATCTGAATGCACAAATCCAGTGTATTTCTACATTTTTCTGTAGTTAAGAGACACAAAAGACTTACAAATGCCATGTTAGGTCTGTTTTACAATCTGTACAAGATAATGGTGACGCACCCACAGAATGCTGATGTTTCTGGAATCTTCTTTTATAGCCATAGTGCTGAAATATCTTTTTTCCAGTGGGTTTTTTGGGAATGTGCTTCTTCAACTGTTCCACATGTACACTTTCCTAAACTCAGCTTTCTAACTATTATACTGTACTTGAGCTATTTTTCTCAGTCAGTATCCATCAGTGTGTTTGTGTTGTTCAGAGAAGCTGTATGGCTTTGCAGCAGTAGGCAAAAGGACAGATTCAAGGACTCGTGGGCTTTGTTCTTTGGTGCCCTGGACCAGTGCTGGGCCTCATTATTGTGCTGGGTTGAGCAATCTTGGGCATTTTCTAGCCCAGGTCTGGGCTAGTGGAATACATCCTGCATTCCACTCCAACATGCACCCTCTGAAGTCACTGGAACTAATGGAAACTCTTTGCAGTTTCCTCAGCATCACCTGGGTCAGTAAACAAAAACAAAACCATTTACACCCTGGACACGCAAATTAAAGACCGGTGTTGTGATATATGATCCTTCTCAGCGTTGGACACCAAGGTGGTGGTTGGCAGATGGACTCCTTTTAATTCTGGTCACGATGAATTGGACAACTTACCACTGAACTTATTCCCTGAGAGCTGGATTGGATTTCCTTCATTCCTGTTTTGAAGCTATATATATTTACTGTGTTGAGATCCATGTCTAATAGAGTAAGCATGTTTTTCGTTTACAATCTGGTCCCTTTACCTCGGGTATCATTGTGGTTGGACAAGTTTGCTGGTATCCCAGGTGTCAAGTGAAATAAGTGTGTCTTTGATGTCTTCAGCGTTAATCATAATCTTAAGCCTGAAGGCAGTGTGCAGAAATAAAAAATGGAGCGCTAAAAATGATAACAAGCGTATCTCATCCTCTTTCATGAAACAAGTGATTTTACAGTCTGTTAACTTGTGAATCGCACATCAAAAATTCCGGATCCCTCTTTCGATTTACTAAATAATAAAATAATGGCTTTTGTGGTTTATTAAGAGCCAGTGAAAAAAGTAATGGGGTTTTTTTTGTCCGTGTGAAAGTTTTCCCAAGTTTCAGTGAACTTTAGATGAACCCTTCATATCCTGGCTGCATTGTACTTCACAGCTTTACATTTGTTCATATACTACTAATATACTTTTTAATACGAACTTGTCTGCAAAACCAGTTAGATTGCGTACATATGGAGACACTTTTGCCAAAAATGGCACATAATTTTGGGCATTCAGAAAATGTTTGTCATATCCTTGTGTGTTTTGGCTGACATTGTGCTTTCTGAGTAAGACAGTAATGAAACACACATATCCTGTGTCTTCTCTGTTTTCAGAGACTTGTCCAACAACAGGATTGGCTGCCTGCGTGCGGACATGTTTGCCGGGCTCCCAAGTCTGGCTAGATTGTGAGTAATTTGTGTTTTTTGGCTTTCAGCATTGCGGTAAATGTGGATTATAGCTTACAGCTGTTATTAGACGTGTGACTTTGTGTTAAGAACTGCTGGCACATTGCTGCCACGCCTTACAATGCTGTGAGCTACAGTGTACTTTCCTCTCAAAGGTGCAGCAAGCTCTTAACAATGCTATTAATTGCTCTGTCAGTCTCTCCTGAATGATATGGAAAACCATGCATTTTACATTCTTCCTACATTGCTGCACTTCAGGAACC
This sequence comes from Arapaima gigas, assembly GCA_900497675.1. NCBI lineage: Eukaryota > Metazoa > Chordata > Actinopteri > Osteoglossiformes > Osteoglossidae > Arapaima > Arapaima gigas. The sequence goes on from UFQX01000015.1 coordinate 484,316, forward strand.
TTTCTGGGAATATTTTTTCATCCTTGTCACCTGGAACTTTTGACAGCCTCACATCTCTGAAGACAGTGTAAGTTTTTATTTATTTTTTTGTACTTTATGCTGCTTTTGCTATATTTAAAGCTATATACCATTCAGTTAACAATTAAAACTGATGTATATATGGGCATATACAGCCTATATATTTATTTGTATTCAGCATTTAGCCTCTTATATGGTGGGCGGGAGGGTAACACAGTAGACAGAACTGTTGTTTTTGTCAAAGGAACTAGGTTTAAATGATTCCACCCACTGTAATAATCCTAAACGTTTATTAGAGTAAATCAAGAAGTGTCTGAAACTACGACTGCGATCAATAATAATAATTATTGTGGATACCCTTTGACCTAACCATTAAGTACCTTAGTATATTACCCTAATATTATAAGCTGCCATAAGCACAGGTATAAGCTAAATGATTTATGTGATATATGCATTCTTCCTTATGGACGGAGTAGGGTTTTTCTTTGCACAACTCAGGGCACTGGCCAACACTGAGGTGGGCACCTGTATGATGCTTTGTGACCTTCTGACCTGCCCCCCAGGGAGCTCCAGACAGCCTACCTGCTGTGCGACTGCAACTTCCTATGGCTGCTGCGCTGGGCCAAGGAAAGAGGAGTAACTGTGAAGGACACCCGCTGCTCATTCCCACGTGCCCTACGGGGCCAGCCAATCCTGTCCCTTCAACCTGACCTCCTCACTTGTGGTAAAACTCGCTGACTATGGGTGACAGACCAATCATTAAAAAAAAAACACTGAACATATAGTTTACTGGTGTTACTAATACTATTAATTTATTGCTATTGTTAATAATACACCTATCCCCCAGTTTACATTCCTAAGCCATTCCTGAAAACCAGACTGCGGTTTAAAACCAGGAAAACATAAATAGGGAACCTATTTCCTATTATTTTATACAGAAACTAATATTATCCATTTCAACCCCCCCAAAAACCCTTACCAATTTCCTGAAATATCTCTAAAATGCTGCAAATCACCTATACAACTAACAGACACTCATCACTCTTACTCTCTCTCTGCTGCTCAAACAGCAGTGGACATGTAGTAATGACATTTGGGCACAAAGCCACAGCAGATCCCCCTCACTCATGCTTGGTGGGCTGTCCGTCATTTCTTCACTTGTGCTTTGAATATTATGCTGCATTTTTGGACCATAGTTATATTGTGTGGTATGTGAGCAGGCACAAGTTTGATTTTATTAGATTTTATTGTAGAGTGGACACTATGGGTACCCGGCAGTTTCAAAATATGAATACATCAGAAATAGGGATTTTTCTTATACATAGTTCAGCTGGAAAGCATTGTAACACTAATCATTTCAACCAAAAAAAGATATAGTTTTAGATATTTTTCATTAAAAACCTTTGAAGAAAAGGCTGTGTACATGGTTAGGCTAAAAAACTTTATGTGAGGAGCTTTGAAGTTAAACCATATTTTTGGCATAAAAACAAGACTTGTTCTATTGGGAGGATATGAACAGGAAGGATATATCCTGGAGGATGGGTACTAGTAATAGATTATTTACTAATCTACAGCTAATGATAATAAAAATGAAACTTAGTCTATAAACCATTTTTCAGAATGCTAGTAAAATGAGAAATGATTGAGAAAGTTACAGCCATACATATTTGAAGATGGAAATAACCCTGCCAACTGAATAATTACTATCTGATTTGTTGCTAGAACTTTGGACAGTAATTGATTTTTACTTGTCTTTTTTATATTCGATCGTTATGCTTCACAGTATGTGCTGAGGTATGAATAAATGTCACAAATTCTCACAAGTGGATCACAGGTCAAAATTTGATTTACTCACATGACAGCTGAAGAGAATGTATATGATACAAAATGTCTTCAGTTTTTTTGTATAAGCGTCAGATTCTTACTTTCATCCGATGATTTGTGCCGTTGATCTGGGAGCCCAAAACAGCAGTGTTATGCAGCAGTCAGCAGCGCCTTTCTGGCATGTAACAGGTGTGTCCTTCAGCTGCTCCCTCGCTTTCTGCACAGACGCCCCTTTGGAGCTGCCGTCCTTCCACATGACGCCGTCTCAGCGACAGATCGTGTTCCGAGGTGACAGCCTGCCCTTCCGCTGCCTTGCGTCTTACATCGACAAAGACATGCAGGTGCTGTGGTTCCAGGATGGCAGGATGGTGGAGCCCAATGCCACCGAGGGCATTTTCATCGAGAAAAGTGTGGTCCAGAATTGTTCACTCATCACCAGGCAGGTTACATTATATTTACTTATTTGGATGGTGTTTTTCTCCAAAGTAGCTTACAATGATTTACTCATTTATACAGCTGGGTAATTTTTACTGGATAAATTCATAGTAAAAACCCTGATGAAGGGTGCTGTAACAGGAAGAGGATTTGAATCTGAGTTCTTTGAATGCAAAGAGACAGCTGTAACCATTGAGCCACCTGCTGTCTCCGCATATGGGGAACTGCATGTGGGAAACATGATTGTCTGCGTGCTGTTTACAATGTTGATGTTTTTTTTTTGCGGTTATTAATAGTTTTTAAAATGACTTAAAAGGCCTGTGCTGCTTCTCCTTAGTAATGATGAGGGATACGGTTATTAATAGTTTTTAAAATGAATTAAAAAGCCTGTGCTGCTTCTCCTTAGTAATGATGAGGGATACTGCTGTTGAAAGGCAGCTCCTGGGGGAGTGAGGCCCATGTTGCATATGTATAGTATGTGTGTGGTGTAGGAGTGTATGGCATACGTGACTGCTCATCCTCTTGCCACAGTGCCCTCACACTCTCCAACATCCAGCCAGCCTCCACGGGTAGCTGGGAGTGTCTTGTTAGCACCAGGCGGGGGAACAGCACCCGTGCCGTGCCCATTGTGGTGCTGGAGAGTTCCGCCAAGCACTGCCCCCCCGACCGCCTGACCAACAACAAAGGCGACTTCCGGTGAGGACCCTAAAGCCATTGCCATAAACACTCTCAACTCTGAACAGACCCAGGATGCAACGCCTTCACTATATGCTTGCTGAGTGCTTTTTTCTGCTGTAGCAGAATGATGAATACAGAATACAACCAGAGGAGTTTCTTTTTTTTTCAAACTGAAGTAATAAAGTCATTCACTGTTATGACATCATACCTAATTACATTTATTTATTTAACTGACACCTTTGTCCAAAACCGCTTTCATTGATTTTTACTGGAGCCATTCAGGTTAGAGCCTTCATCACTGTCAGCAGGATATAAGATTCAAACCCAGATCTATTAAAAGCAAGACAGTGGTTCTAACCACTATGCCATCTGTCTTTATTAGGTATATAAAGCATATTAATCACTTATTTAAAACTTTCATAGACAGCAATGTGCAGTTTCACTTGTTTCATACAACTGGACATTATACTGGAGCAGTTTACGCTTTGGAGGAGGTTGTATCTTGAACCAGCAACTATGGAGTTACAAATTCATCATGTCCTTAACTGCTGTGGCACCTATCTGCTGAGCATGCAATTCAGTACAACTGAAATGAGTAAATTTACCTAAACAGGACCTGCCAACTATGACAGCCCTGTCCCAGCAGCGGTTAACAGGCCTGCTGTATTAAGGAGTTGTGTCAGTCTTGCGTTATGGGGGAAACTGAGACTTTCTGTCAACACTGAACATGAATCCAAAGGCTCAGCCATATTCAGTAGTGACCTCTAGCGGTGAAAGTGTGCAGCCTTTTCCTTTTTCTCCTATATTTTATTTTTAAAACATCTTAAATTATACACGCTAAATTGCAGCCACCCCTTAAATAATAAAAGCGTCTATAAATAGAAGAAGAATAAGAATCGTACAGAGGCAAAGCATATTTAGTGTAATGTCTGCTATACATTGTCTTTTGCAATTAATTAGAATGCACAGAAGATTGCATAGTGGCCATGACATTTCAATTTCCATTTTAATTTATTCTTCACAAACTAGCCAGCGCTTTTCTTCTTTATGCTCCCTTACATTTGTCTTTAAAAGCCGAAGTCCTGCTGCTTATGTTTTTCTCACTGTTGCTGGGTGCAGACTGAGTAACCACGGAATGGTGAGAATAACAATCGCATCCTCTGGTTACCCAGGTGGCCACGGACTCTAGCTGGCATCACCGCATACCTGCCCTGCAGTCGCTCAACCTCTGGGGCAGGCATATACACGGGGAGTCCTAGCGAGGAGCGGCGAGCCTGGCGCCGGTGCGGCCAGGATGGCCTTTGGGCCGAGGAGAACTACTCGCGCTGCCAGTACAGCAATGATGTTACGCGCGTACTTTCTATCATCAACCAGGTGACCCTCTGCTTGCATTATTTATTTTGCTTCTCAGTTTATAAATTTCATTAATTTTCTCAGAATTTTTCATTAATAATTTCATGTTATTATTTGTTCATGTAACTGATGCTTTTTTCTAAAGCAGCTCAGTGCTAAATTTGTATACTGTGCTACTTTGAAATAGTTATCAATTTACACTTATATTTAATTTTTATTGTATCAAACTATTACCTTGATCATGAGAACAGTTTTAAAACGCAGGTCCCACTTCTATCCATCTCAAAACAGTTTTCTTGTGTTTTTTTTTTGAACGTTTAAATTTTATGCAATTCTAATTGGGCGCCATACAAAAAAAAACTAAGCACAATATGTGCTACAATCAATAAGTTCTAAGACAAATTGCCATGTGCCACTTGTATACTACATATACAGCAGCGACACACAGTGGCCAGTATTAGAACTTATTGCCTGCACAACATATATAAATCCTGTTGTGTTTTACCTGTGCTGTGCATATGCACAGTGACAAGTGTGGCTTTCCCAGCACGTGACCTCCTGGGAGATTCCCTGGATGAGCACCAAGCACACGCCACACAAGGTTAGTGGGGTGAGCGTGGTGTTTTCCAGTGAGCAGCTGCTCATTTCTTCATGTATGATTCACACTGCCAGGAGGCTGCCTCTGATTACAAACACTAACATGAGAGCCTGTTTGAGCGAACCTTTGAGCTGCCCATCACCCCCCACGATGAATATTGATTAGCATCAAGGGCGCCTTGCCGACTCTTTCTTTATTGGCTCGGTCACATGCCATTACATATCTAGCCCTGCAACTCACAAGGTGGATGGTAATAAAGCATCATATTGAACATTTTAAATTAATGATGTAAGTAGTTCATTTGGTTGTTGATTCTTGGTAGCTTTTAATGGAACATCTGATTTAACAGGACAGCGCTTAGCGCTAATAAGGTATTTCTCTCAGTCGCTTACTTTAGATTAAAAAGACTTTTCTGTCTAACTGTTCTCCTAAATTAAACATCGCCTTTTCCTATCTCTCTTTCTGTGGAAAAACAGAGTCACTGTGGCTTATTTAAGTGATGTATTGGATTTATGAGCAGATCCTTCTCCTCCAGATGGATTCAGATGTTGTCACATTAAAAGGACCTCCCCTCTGGGGTTTTGATTTAAAGAATGCATCCTGAGGGTGGTGGGTGTGGTTATATTTGAATTGTGGGTGGTGACAGTAGTTGGGGGTGGGGGAGGGGTATGGCTAAAGTGGGCCCTCTCCTGAACTCAACTGGGTCTTTGTATCGAATAGTTTTTGAACCTCTTTCCTTCTGTAATACAGATGCCCCTGAATCTGACCAACGCCGTGACCACAGCCAGGCAACTGCTAGTCTATACCGTGGAGGCTGCCTCCTTCTCTGACAAGATGGACATTATCTTCGTGGCACAGATGATTGAGAAGTTTGGCAGGTTTGCCGAGAAGTACAAGGAGGTTGGTTCTTGCTGATTCCAGTGACAGCCTGTGGTAATACTCATGTAGAAGCAGTGGTATTGGCTGTGAGTCTAGATACAAAGAACATGACAAAGAACAACATCATATTTAGGTCTATCACCAGTCTGTTCAGTTAGGCCTCTTATTGTTATGTCAGTTGTGTAGTTTAAATTTCCATACAAAATTTTCCCCCCTGCAGTTCTCTGTGAAGAACACCTGTGAAAGCAGATCTTGAACTACACAAAGAATAATAAACAAGCAACCTGAAGCATACTGATTTATAGATGAGACTCCACTTCCTGAGGACTTAACAGGGCCTGGTTTAAAGGCACACAGCACATATACATCATCCACCTGTAATCTGAGATCTTTCACTGATATCATCATCATCTTCCAGCACTGACAGAGAGTAGGCTGCTGTCCCCTACGCAGATGGTAACGCGCCATATTCCATCATTACCCTTGTCTTTCTGACCCCGATTTGTGATGGCGGCCATCCCCGCTGAGCCAGCAGGCTGAATTAGGAGCTCTTTTTCATGGTAATGATTTTGTTGGGGGGAGCCATCTGCTTTTGCCTTGTGGAGACGGAGGTGCGAGTGAGCAGGTGGAGAGTGATGATGGATCTTCGGGGTGATCATTACCTGCTGCTCTGCAGCCCCCACCGGGCTTCCTGTCTCCTCTGCTGGCCTATCAGTCAGACAATTGCAGACAGGGGGAAATGGGCTGCCATCCTGTGGCACCATCTAGTCACACGACCCCCCTTGTCATCCTCATTGGCTATCTGTCCCCACATCTTTCTCTTCATACCCGACTGGTTTCCCTGTTGGTATCCGACCTGCCACACTTTAACTGCACTACCTTCTTTACTTTGTGAAAGACCAAGCTGTCTTACTCCACCTGCGTTTACTATTTATTTCAAATTTTTAATTGATTTAATTTTCCATAAAGCCAATAAAGTGCATCCAAACTGAGAAGAGACAGGATTAATTCAGTTAATTTCCATAATAATCACAGCTCATGTCTGGTGTCGCAAAATTTTAGAGGTTAATAGCACAATGATGAACATTGCGCATGATTGAGGGACCCAGTTGTCAAGGTTCAAGGTTCAACTTTCACTTTACTATCATTCTGCACTTAATCAGATTTACAGAGTGAACAAATAGTCTCTCCTGGAATATGGTGCACAATACACTAAACAAACAAACGCAAGAAAGACACATAAATTGCGGTAGATAGGTGATAATATGAATGAATAGGTAGGTAAATAGATACAAACCAATAGACGGTGGATAAATAAAATCCAAAAATGATAAAGAGATAAAATGTAAATTGGTAAAAAAAAATAATTGGGTAAGAAAGCAACAGTTGGTATAGAAATCTGTAGAGATGCATATTTTCTTTGCGTTCTTTTAAATTGAATTCTGGCTTAAAGTTAATAAAATTAAAATATTTTACAGCAAATTATAATTTATTATAGTTGTACTTTAAAACTTTTACACATAAGTCACTGAGAGAAATGAATCAAGGTGATCTCTTTTATTATACTTTGATTATATGGATCTTCAGCGCATGTAGGGCTAAGTATTTTTAATTGCACGTATGGATAATAAAGTGACCTGAAAAGGCCTCTAAGCTGATAATAATAAATATGTTAATAAGGGATAATAAAATAGAAGTACATCAGTGGACTCAGGTCACATCCACAGTGTATCCTGTCTCCCATCCGGTGTTTCCAGAATTTCCAAGATTAGCGATCATGCATAGGACAAACAGTAGATTGAAATAGAATGAATAAATTAAGTCCTAGAATGAATTATATTTTATTAAATAATGTTTTAACGGAACCTAACCTGTGCAAAAATTGAGGTGCATTTATATCATTCATATTTTTTTAGGTTTTGAAGTTAGATTGGATTTTTCAGTACTGAGTTACAAGTGGACAGGCATGCTTGTAACTTAAGGACCTAGTGAGCTTTCTTACCTATACTTCATCTTATGACATAACACTCAGCTTTGTTCCCCTGGCTGGAATCCCACTGATGTACCCTTGAGCTTCACGGGTCACTCTACTTTACTGTGTATCTCAAGGCTGTTGAAATGATTGAAATTGAGACCCAATTGCTGAAGGCATAAGTTGCCCTCATCCACCTGCTGATACTCTGTGGTCACCTACTGATGCCTACATACCTGCTGATGCTGTGTGTAAGCTGAACAAAGTGGCCTTGTGTCATTTAATGCCCAGTGTGATGGGAATGAGGCTAACAGATAACATCTCCTGAAGCAGTGGGAAGACAGACGTGTCCCATCTGTGGTTTTCTTGTAATAGGAGCAATATTGGGTTCTCCATATGTCAGGGTGATGCTGGTGCTGGCTCCAAGGGTCTGTAGTACAGCTTGTCAGTCATCTAAATGGTGGGTTTAAGATGTCCATCATCTGGTTGCATGGTGTGAAGGGTTAGGGATGCCGTACACAATACTCTACCTTACAGTGCTTGTACAGTACAGAAACATGACAGTTGGGGCAGCTTTTAACTGCAGCATTGTAATACTGGGTGATAAAGTTGGGTGATTTGGGACTCAACTGATGATCAGTGACACTGTGGTCAGTCCTGTATAACAACTGACCGAGAACATGCTGTGCAGCTCAGCCATGCTGTGCTGGAGATGACCACATATTTTGATCACATGGCTCTGTGTTTGTCTGTCTGCAGCTGGGGGACGTGATGGTGGACATCTCCAGCAACCTGATGCTAGCAGACGAGGGGCTGCTGCGCCTGGCCCAGTTGGAGGCCCAGGCCTGCACTCGCGTCTTGGAGTGTCTTCAAAATATTGCCAGCCATCGACTGGCCAGCGGAGCACAGAGCTATGCCACTGTGAGTCCACCTAGACTTCGATCATATGCATAGCTATAATGTTATCCCCAGTCTTAAACATAGTTATATACTATACTGCAAACTATGGTCCTCTAATGTAATAAAATAATAATTTTCTTTTTTTGTAAACTGCTGCAGACAGAGTGTGGCAGCAGGTGGCCTTATTCTCAGAATAGCTGCCTTGCGCTTGAAGTGCCTAGGTATGAATCCCACTATCAGGGTTAGTTCCCTTGAAAAAAACGGACTAATCCTGAATTTTCAGGGTAACGTTTAGCCCACTGAAAAAAGTGCAATTCTCATAACCAAATAATGGGCAGTTTACTGTAAATTATTTGGTGAAATTAATGCTAAATAATAAATAATTTTTCTTATTTTCTCCTGTCCCACCCTTAAAAAGCTGCTAAACTATAACTATACTGCAGTGCCATTTGTTGCGGGAAAAGGTTAACGCTTAAACTCCTCTTAGCTACCTTTAGTGGTTAAGCACCACTGTTTATATCTGACTGCATTTTTTGCTAGAGGATCAGAGCTGCCTTATTACAACTGCAGAATATTTAGTGTTTTTAAGTAAAACCTGCTGGCCTGTGTCCAAGGAGGAGATCCAGACATGGTGTCTTATAGACGCATAGATATTTACATATGCTGCCTGCCTCTTTAGGGAGCTGGCTGAAGTTTTGATGCTGAATGTTCACTGCTGAGCACTTGCCCTTGCAGAACTCCCACAATATTGCCCTGGAGGCCCATTCTATCAGAGCCAGCAGCTTCAATGGCATGAGCTGTACGCTCTTCCAGAAGGTGACCGTAGAACGTGGGACGCCCCGTGAACTCAACGCCCGCAGCTCTGACGTGAACCTGGACAGGCAGCTCAGCTTCAAGTGCAATGTCAGCAGCAGTCTGTCCAGCGTGGCCCTCAAAGTCAGTCCACTTCTTACCGACATTCTCACTGACATTCTAGGCACTTTGTTTGCAGCAACTGTTGTGTTTAAATCCCATTTTAGGTGCCCTGTTGTCGAAATGATAAATGCTATTAGCACGCCACAAATCATAACTAGGTTGTCATGGTGGCATAGTGGGTAGCTCTAGTGCCTTGTAGCTCCTGGGCTTTGCATTTATATATGGGTTTGAGTGCAGACCAGTCTATGGGGGTTCTTCCTGTATTTATGCGGGTTGTCTTCCCACAGTCCAAATGCACGTGTTTCAGGTGGATTGGTCAGTATCAATTTTCCTTTGTGTGTTTGTGTTGATTCCTGCTTTATAAATATATAACTGACAGTGAAGGTAGTTTATGTAGTGTAGCTGGAATTGTACATCAGCTTGAACAAAGGTGTCATATAAATTTTTGTTAATAAACATTTAATATTCCTTTAGAGAAATGGTTGATAAATTTAAATAGCATTTGTTAATGTGAATTTATTTAATTTAATATAACAGTGAGCTCTCGCCACCAAGGGGGAGAGCTTAAATCTTTGCACTCCTGGCTTTTTAACCAATGCCCTGTCTTGCTGAATTCTGTTTTAGAACACAGTTTTGGAGGCATCCATCCAGCTGCCATCCTCAATGGTCTCCCAACTACCTGGGTCCAGCCTGGAGGAGCATGTGTACAGGCTGCAGTTATTGGCCTTTAGGAATGGCAAACTCTTCCCCTCTATGGGAAACTCCAGCCTGTTGGAGGACCAGGGAAGCAGGAGGGCTGTAGTAACCCCGGTCATCCTTATCAACATCGGTGGGTTTACATGACTTGTGAAGGCAGTTATTGCACAAAGGTGTACAACATCTTTACATTTGAGCAGACCTGGTCTTGTCTTTGTTTTGCCCTTCCTGACCTTCCTGTTTCTGACTGCAGACAGCAACTCACTGACACCCCTGCGAAGCCCCGTGACTTTGATGCTGCGGCGGTTTGCTTATGGCTCTAACCCAGTTGCTGCGCACTGGAACTTGAGCTTGCTGGATAGGCAGGGCAACTGGGATTCAGCCGGTTGCCACATCCTGCGTTCTGACAGTAACTTCACCACAATCTCCTGCAATCTACTCAGCAGCTACGCTGTACTTATGGTATGGAATATTACTGACAATAAATTAGTGTAGGCCTGAATCCAGTTTAAGGTGTGTAGAGTTTGCCTGTTCTCCCTGTATTTGAAAATGAAAGACACATACAGAAGAAGGTAATGGTAAACCACTTTTGTACCCTCCCCTGTCACAAAAACCATATGGGTGCTCACTAGGAATGAAATTTGATTTGACAGAACATACCCTACACAAGACCTCTGTAAACTTTACCACATTTGAATAAATGTTACATATCTATTCATAAATATAAATGTATTTTATGTAGGGTTCTTTGCTCATGGTTTGGACATGGTTTTGCACTGTTTTATCCTGTGAGGCACATCTCAGGCTGGTTGTGTTGAATTTCTAACTTTCAGGATGTGAGTGGAGTCGAGCTCTTCCCCTCAGCCACCCTCATATTGCACCCTGTTATCTACACCACAGCTGCTGTTCTGCTCCTCTGTCTGCTGGCTGTCATCGGCAGTTACGTCTGCCATCACAAGTATTTACACACCGATGTTCACTCTGCCTGAATGCATGCTTCATCAGTCCTGTACATCTGTTATTTTGCTAGTGCAGTCACTCTTGAGACTCTGGTGATCACTCTTTTTCACGATTGTTTTCTGACAGCATCTAACGAGGAAGCAGGTGGAGTAGCATTTAAAAATATGTAGTTATAGGCCGAACATTGCCATTTGAAGACTTGCTCCCTGCCGCTGCTGCAGAGCCCTTGATTAACAACTTACCCTGAATTGCCTGCATACGGCACATTAGAATTATTCATTTTCCTCCATAGCAGCTTACAGTGCTAAACTTTTTTCAGTGATTTACCTATTTACACAACTGGCTATTTTTTGTTTGGCCAATGCAGGATGAGTATGTTGCTTGAGGATTGTACAGCAGAAGGCAGCATTTGAACCCAGGTTCTTTAAGTGTAACATGGCAGGTGTAACCAAAACTCTTCCTACTGCCGTACTAGAGAAAGCTGAGCAACATAATATTAATGCCCTTCTGCAGATGGTGTTTTTTTTTAAAAATTTTTTCAGCTCACGACATGTTTAAAGACAAAGAATCAATAATAGCATTTTGAAATCACTGCATTAATCATGGAGCTAATTTTATAAATTTGGTTGAAAAGCACAGAAAAATGAACTCAGATGTCTGAATGCGCAAGCCAAACACTCTTTCTCTCAACTTGGGCAGGTCTGCGCGAATCAGCCGTAAGAGTTGGCACATGCTGGTGAACCTGTGCCTCCATATATTACTGACATGTGTGGTATATGTCGGTGGTGTCACTCAGGTACACCATGCCAGCATCTGCCAAGTGGTGAGTCACATCTCTTTGCTTCGTCTCACTGTGCTGCTGGCTAAAAGCCCCGACTTCAGGAATAAAAGTCAATTTTTGTGCAAATGTTATATCTAACACTTATCTGTATAATTTGCTGATAATTCTTCTGTCTGTATGCTTCAACTGCTCATGTAGTTGGTGATGCAGGTTAAGTACCATGCTCTAGGGTGCAACAGCAGAGCCTCTTTTGAGACTTAAATGACAACACTGTGATTAAAGATTTTAGGCCTTAAACATTATATTCAATGATGGCAATTACACCTTCAGTTTCTATAGTACATTTTTTATGCATTCCTGAGCTGCTCATTTATGCAAAAATACCACCAAATTCCATTAATTTAGATACAATTATTTCAGTAGTTAACATCAGTTATCATAGCACTACATAAGAAGGCAGTTTCTCTTCATTAATTGCTACCATTATTAATTAATGTATTATACTAATACTATCTGTGTGCTTGTCCAGTACTTTCATAGCTATTACGTTCTGTGTACATCACAAATGTTCACAAAAACATAGATATACTTTATGTTCAACTAAGAAAAAAACAGAACAGTAAAGACAAAAGAAATAAAAACAGCACAAATGATTTTTGCAAACTGACAATAAATAAGCAGCCGGTGTATGTATAGTCTAAATGGGAGTCACCACTGCCAAGATTGTCAAAAGTTAAAGTAGCAAACAAGGGGTCAGGGAGGTTGAAGCACAGCGTGTATCAAACTATAACTGTGAGGAAGACCACACAGTGACACTCAGCTGCATGCAAAATACAGATTTGGTTTTTTTTACACCTGAAGGAATTTTTCATAAGTCAAAAGGGACTATAAAATGAAACTCCTCATTAAGCTGTGTAACCAGAATGGGTGTATCTTGGTGAATGACTATATCTGGGAAATATAAATGCTAGCCATCCTGTTCTTGATAGCAAATTGACAGTTACTGAGCCAGTGATAATATTGGTGCTTTTGAGGAAAGTGTCAACTAAATAAAACTATACTGTATTTAGATTTTGCTCAGCTGCCCTTCCATCTGGTCCTTCAGGTAGGGATTGTACTTCACTACTCCACACTGGCCACCATCCTCTGGGTGGGAGTCACAGCCCGCAACATCTACAAACAGGTGACCCGCAAGGCCAAGAGCTATGAGGAACTAGATGAGCCCCCTCCTCCTCCCAGACCCATGCTGAGGTAAGACTACATGTCCCAAGATGCTCCTGGAGTTAGTGAGTGCTTGTATGGAATATGCCATGCAACTTCTCTGTGATATTTTCATAAGTGGGTGCCACAAGTTGTTATTCCTGCATAATATTTTTCATAATATGTTATCGTAGAAAAACATTAGAATTACAAGGAAGGTTTTGTAAGTAATATAAGCACAAAGGTTGGAAACAGCAGTGAGATTCAAAATAAACAGGTGGAGCTGGTGATACATTCAGCACATTCATACATTTTACTTTGGTACTTAAGACTTCATAATATAGTAATAATATCAAATATTGGCTTTTCAGTGATAACTGAAGCTGCAGATGAACTGTGTTTGAGATCCACTTGGTTCAGGGAAGACATTCCTTCTTGTACGCAGTGATGTGAGTGACCACAGGGTGTCACTAGAGTCGACTGAATCTTCCGAGTTTGCAGAGTTTCTCACTGTTAAACCTACACAGCATTTTGCTGCAGACCTCAGTGGGCATTTGCAACATACATTACTGTTTCCAACTGCAAAAAGGGACTGCAGTAAGAATGGTCTGAACAACAAAGTTTTGATGTGTGATCTTGGTAGAAAGTCATCTGGATCTGTTACGCTCTACTCAGTGATTCACTATTTCACTGCATGCAGAAGCACCCCACAGAGCTCACCACCTTCTCATGACCCTCATTTCTCAAAAATGTTAATTAATCATCTTAAACCCACTTTTGGCTGAGATGTAGCACCAGGGGTAGCCCTCCTGGCCTGTAGGTATAGATGAAGGTTTGAACTCAGTTCAGTCTGTGTGAAGTTTTTATGTTCTCATCTTTTTTGTGACAGTTTTCTCTTACAGTCCAACGACATGGATTTTAGGTGAATTATTTCCTCTGAGTTGCCTGTAGTGTGTGTGTATATGTGTGTGTTTGCCAAGTGAAGGAATGGTGTTCTGGACCACTGGAACCCTGCACTGGACCAGTGGTTATTGTCAATGGATGGATTATCTAAGCACAGCCACATGGGTAATTTGTTTGCTGTAGTTTTTCACCAGCTTGCAGTATAATCACTATACTGCAGTATGGTAATGAAATTAGCACATTTTGTCTACATGAATCCTACCAACACATACTGTGAACAAAATGTGAATGTGTACAGTTAGTGTTTCCATCCATCCCCTCGGTCCTGGGTCTGTGTGGTGAAGCTGGGGTCTAGGAGTGGAGGTCTGTGTTTCAGCTTGTTTCTGTTTTCCGGGTCAGTTTCTAGAAGTTTCCAATCTGGTTTGGAAAAGAGTAGCATTACGGTGAGACAGACCCCACCATTTTTGGTGCATCTCTCCCCTCACAGGTTCTACTTGATAGGTGGAGGTATCCCCACCATTGTCTGTGGTATCACTGCAGCTGCCAACATCAGGAACTATGGAAGCCAGACCAATGCACCGTAGTAAGTTCTAGAGGTTTAATGATGTCTGTGTCTCAGTGCTTGTCTATTCTAAACTGGACAAAACAGCTTAGACAGTTGCAAATTGTTTTTACTGACAGATTTTTTCACCAGCTTAAATTATTATCGTTTAGTTCAGGGATTCTTAACTTGTGGGTCCATGGATGGGCTTCAAGGTGTGTCTGTGAAGCACAGCCTTGCTTTTGAAATAACAGTCTGTAACATTTGTATGAAGACAGTCAAGTTTCAATAAGTACAACATTTTATCTGTATGTATGGATTATTGATTTATTTTTCCCTTAACTTTTAGCAGATTCTTAATGGGCTCCATGGGCCAGAAAAAATTAAAAACCCCTCTTCTAGCTAGTACATAGCTGTTCTAAACCTCTTGTCTTTACCATGTCCAGAGAACCAAATATTTCATCAAGTTTGAATGTTTGATGAAATGAAAATCAGAGCAAAATCTCAACCTAAATTTTATGCGTTATTTGCACAACTGGTAGTTCAGTTATGTCTGCTATAACAAATCTGCAGGCTAGATTAGTATAACTTGATAATGCTACTTGGCAATCACGAGGATGATGATGGTGATGATAGTTCTCAATCTAACAGCTGCTGGATGGCATGGGAACCCAGTCTTGGGGCCTTCTATGGCCCCGTGGGCTTCATCATACTGGTGGACTGCCTGTACCTCCTCAGCATCCTGGTCCAGCTTCATCGCCACCCGGAGCGACGCTACGAGCTGAAGGATATGGTTGAGGAACAGCAGCGATTCCACCTCGATGCCCCACCCCCTGCAATCTCTCAGGACAATCAGCCCACCATCCCAACAGCAGATCTGGAGAACGAGCACTCATTCCGGACTCAGCTGCTTGGTGTCTCTGTGGCCCTCCTGCTCTTCATGGCACTATGGACGACAGGTGCCTTAGCCATATCCCAGGAGCCCCCACTGGACCTACTCTTTTCCTGCATCTTTGGGCTAGTGGCACTTGGCCTGGGAGCCTTTCTGCTGACCCATCACTGCACTGGCAGGGAGGACATGAGGTGCCTCTGGCTGTCAACCTGCTGCCCTGGCAGGTGTGACTACCTAATGCAAGTGGACAGGTTGCCAGCTACACCCAGTACGGCCAAAGGCTGTGACCCCAAATCATCAAGTAGTGGTGCAGAGTCCTCCTGCACCAACAAATCCACTTCCAGTGCAAAGAATTCCTCCCAGGGCTGCAAGCTGACCAACCTGCAGGCAGAGGCCGCTCAGTGCAAGCTACGCCCCTTCCTGCCCACAACCAATGGAACATGTGCCTTGTTGGACAGCAGTGTGACAGAGCACTCGGTGGACAGTGAGCTCCAGATGCACGTGGCCCCCATTGAGCCAACGCTTCGGGCCAATGGCCACCTGGGCAGGCAGCACAGAAGTCGGGCACGGACACAGCGGGCCAGCCGGCTTGCGGTACTGCGGGAGTACGCTTATGATGTGCCCACCAGCGTGGAGAGCAGCGAGCCCAATGGGCCGTGTGGGAGCCGGCGGACTGGACCGAATGGCACGCGCCGTAGTCGCCGTGCGTACAGGGAACGCTTCCAGAGTCGCAGCCAGGGCCAGCTGGACAGTAGCGATGGCAGCAGCATGGTGCCTCGACGCTGCCGCAGCATGGACGTAGCCAGCGGACTCAGTGCTGTCAGCAGTGGCAGCAGCGTCACTGGGGAAGGGGAGACTTCTGGTGGAGGGCCCCCATCAGACACCAACAAAAGTAACTTTGAGACACCATTAAGCTTAGAGAAAGAGGGGCAGCCCAAGTCATATGGCCTGAATCTGGCCAATCAGAACAGAGTAACTAAAGACTTTGATCAGGACTTGCCCTTAGTCATCACAGACAATACTGGCAATATAAAGACTGGCTTATGGAAACATGAAACTACTGTGTAGTATTTATTTGTTTCCAGAAAAATAAACACAATTTTTTGTTAGCTTTAAAAGAGTCCTGCAAATATGTGAAAGACACCAGACTATGAACTGAATTGTATGAAAATGAGAAAAAAAACTGGTTTGTAACAGACTGCAGTTGATTGAATGGATTTCCTGAAGTCTGATATTTTTGTACCATGCTTATAGTGTTACAATGTTACCATATTACAAACTTCCTTGTTTTATAATTATGTTTTTAATTTGTTTCTCTTCAAAAACTGCATGACCTGCACTTCCCTGGTTTTACTAAACTATGTGCTCCTGTTATTTGCTCACTTCCTAAAATTGTTTTTATATAATAAACAACATGTCTCCTGCGTTGTTACTGAGGTGGCTTCCTACCAGACAACAGCAGGTTAAGGAAAGGTGCAGTGCCTCTGAGTGTTTTGAAGGACACAGATAAACAGGGTCCAGTTGACAGTAGAGGTGAACCCAAGACTGAGGACTTGAGCAGTGATGGACGGCACCATTCGCTGCCAGGTAATAACAGCTGCAGTGCTTCAGACCCCAGGCCTTTACATCCCCTCTCAGTGGCAACTGTATAAACTCACAGCACCTACCTAAATTACAGCACAACCGTAGGTGGTAAGAGCAAGAGCCACACTTACTTTTTAAGCTGATGCCAAAGTGTCCAAAGGGATAGTGATTTACCCACTTTAATGGGGTAAATACTGGGGAATTTTTACTGGAGCAATTATGAGTTCGTACTTTGCTTGAGGTCAGAAGTTATTGCAGAAGTGGGGATACAGACCTGGGTGCTCTGCAAGATCACAGTTCAAAGTTCTATGCCACCTGCTGCCCTTGCCTACAGAAAGTTTAGTACCCAGGAGTGAAATTATATGTAAATCAGCGGCTCCAGTCCCATAATCCAATATATACTTATGTATCCACTTGTGCTGTATCAGTATATTAGTAGCAATATTTCCTGTGGATGAGGTAATGGGCTAACTGAGACAGACAAGAAGCTGACATGTTGCACTGCACAATACTTTCTCTACACTAGGGCCTAAGTTCAGAGGAATTATATAATACAGTACTTGTGTGTAATTGCATTAGTTAAAAGTTCAATTGAAGAAAATGTGTCTAAAGGCACCAAATTGAATATAACAGTAATGTTACATGTGCTATGACCAGATTTTGACGAGTTGAGTATTTGGCTTTTAGGAGTTTTTTTTTGGTGGAGGGACTGGACTGCTGTACCCTTTTTCAGTAGTGGATAATAGGTAGTGACTCCTGGAATATCTGGAACATTTTTTGTAATAAGTCAGTTTATTGTTCATAAAAGTGTAGAAGTGAGGTGGCCAGTGAGGACTCGGTCAGCTGCTCAAGACAGACTTGGTTTGAACTTTAAAAATGTGGTGTAATGCATATGAAATGCTGCTCAACATTTTAGTTGCTAATCTCAGAAAGCCGTAAACCACATTCATGACAGGCAAGTTTTTATTTTTTTATTTTTTAGAAGGGACTTGAATTTTTTCCCTATTTGCCTTGAGCTGAGATTAACCAAGTTCTTTATGAAGTGGAACCTTGTGATTACAAATGGGTACAGGTGCCCCTTTCTTCTAATTTTCATTTTATTTTAAGTATTTATATAGGAGATTGAAACATCGATAAGGACCACTTTGGCTGCTGTTCTAATTCATTTATTGGTTTGTGTACTAAATATTTACTAAACTGATAGGATTCACACTCTGAGGCAGGAAAACATTTATGCTGTCCTGCAATTGTAAGGATAATGTGTTATACGCTGCTATAGGTGCCTGCTTGGCAGGTGACTGATAGCACCTATAAGCTGGGTGGGAGGTAAACAGTGTAGTGCTGCAGAAGTGCTAGGATGTATAATTACCATGATGAAGAAACGGCAGTGAAAAGACCCAGAGCGTCCCATTTGCTGACTTTTGCTGTAGCCTTAATTATGTTTATGCGCCACTTCAGAACAGTTTGGACTGTTTTCTGCTGGTCTTCTGGAGTCACCCTCTATCTACCTGCGTTTCATGCTGTTATTTACATTTATTTGATTTTTTTTCATGTTCCAAAAGCAATCCAATGAATAACCTTTTTTTGTTTGTCATTCTTCTGTCTTATGAGCAACCCTGCAAGTCTCAACAAAATCTGTCACTCCCTGGTTAAACAGCTCATGTTTGGTGACCTTTGGAAAAGTGATTGAGGGAAAAAGCGTGCGCCACATATCAGTTTTTGGTGAAAGGAATAAATTATGTGTGCTGAGCTCCAGCAACACCAGTGTTTGCTCAGGATGGCATCTGTTGAACCCTCCTTCCCATTTCTGTCCTTCTGTTACACCCCCAGGGTGGAGAGGTCCTAATAGCTTTGGACCATCTGCAAGGCAGTGGCCTCCAGGCTGTGCAGGCACAGATACAACAAGCTATGGATAGTGACCATTGTAATGTGACCTTGCTATTCTTGGGACTGTAAGCCATTTGACTCTGTTTTATTTATATACATATGTAGAGCAATCCTCGGTATCTGAACTCTCTAATAAATGAACAAATACCATACAGTGTACTGTAATAAAACATAATACCGTATGTATTGTAACACACTGTATTGTGTACAGTTACGTCTTTGTCCCATTTGAAACAGGGGACCCTGCACTGGTCTCTATCGGCTGATTCTGACCGTGTTTTCGTTGCACCGCATTACTGTGATTTTAGCTGCACAATTCAGCTGGTAGCCCATCTGTCCTCGCAGAAACAGGAGGAGGAAGGAATTTCACACAATCTAGAATCCTTCCCATGCTGGAAAAGATAACTTTAAGCACCTACAGACACACTAATCTTAATTATTGAACACATCAGTCACACCTTTAAAGAGTCTTGCTTTCAACAGCACCACTGAAGATGTCGCAGGTTGTAATATTTATGCAAGAAAATTACGAGTGTTTTTTTGCCCCGCACCTCTCCTCCACACAGCAAACCTCACAAGCCCTTTTATTCCATGTGCCCAATAAAAGTTCAGTCTTGTTTGGTTAAATTGCTACGTGTTTTCAACCAAGATTATTTATTTATGTATTAAAATAAACTGTATGCTGTAGCACTGATTTCCCTTCACTGGATTTAATGGGCCCATACCATGAAAAACAGCCCCAGACCTTTATTAAACTTTACAGTTGGTAGTATGCATGCAGGCAGGTAGTGTTCTGGCATCTGCCAAACCCAGATAAGTCTATCAGACTGCCAGATGGTGAGGAGTGATTCCACAGCTCAAGAGTCAGATTGTAGTGTACTTTGCAGCACTTCAGCCATGTCGTTGCACACGATGATCTTAGGTTTCTATAGAGCTGCTCAACCATGGAAACCAGTTTGTGAAGCTCACACCAAACAGCTCTCGTCCTGATATTACTTCCAGAGGCAGTTTGGAACTCTGTAGTGAGTGATGCAGCCGAGGACAGATGATTTTTATGCGCAATACAGTTCAGTACTGGCCGTTCCATGAGCTTGTGTGGCCTAATGCTTCACAGTTGAGCTGTTGTTGCATCTAGATGTGGACCATGGCAGGTCTAGCAGAGCAGGAATTTGACAAACGGATTTGTTGGAAAAGTGACGTCCTATGACAGGGCTGGGCTGAAAGCCACTTAACTATTTGATATGACCCTTTGTACTGCAAATGTTTGCCTGAGGAGACTGCACAGCTGTATTTTTGATTCTATGCACCAGTTAGTAATGGGTGTGGCTGAAATAGGCAAACCCATTAATTTGAAGTGGTGTCCACATACTTTTGGCCATGTAAAGCACCTTGACTCATTCTACTGGACAGGGACCATCTGCTTGTTTATTGGTTTTATTTTTACAGTTTATGTTCTTCAGTAACACAAATTAGGTCTGTTTTCAGTGTGGTCCTTGGAAAGTTCTTTCACTATAAGGCCTGCTCAGTTTCAAGTTCATTACAAAGAGTGATCACACATCTACAGTTACATAAATGTGACTTTTGTTTCAGCCATGTAAGCAGTAAAGCTGTAGCTACAGGAAGTGTAGAAGCCGTAACCTTGGTGGTATGCTTTTTCTGCTTATTATTTGAGAGGGCTATTACTACTATTACTGGAACAAAAATGTTGTATCCTTGACCAGTTCTCTCATTTGCTGAATTGCATATTGTACCTTGAGATTGCTCTGATATTTAATTTCAAAACACAGTATCTCAGCAAGCCACTGATCTCAAGCACAAGGGTAAAGCAATGATGTAGCACATGAACAAACAGGTGAAGGTCCTGCAGTGGCACAGTCTTGAGTCCTGACCTCAATTCCATGTGTGGAACGAGTTAGAAAATGTGGTCCATAAATGTCACTCAACAAATTTGAACAACCTGGAGCAAATCAGTTGAGGAAAACGGACCAAAACCACTCTGGAGGTGTGCAGAGTTGCTACACATTTAAATACAGACTTACAAGCTGTTGCGGCAACAAAAGGTGCCACTACCAAGTAGGCTATTAAGCTGTGGAGTTTGAATTTAGTTATGCAAACAGTATATTCCAGTTTGTATTTATTTTTTTTATTTCATGAAATAAAAGCAAAATCAAGTTTTTTGAATTTCAGTGTTTTAAAATGCAAAATTAAAGACAATGAAATTTGAACATGTCATTTGCGATTCAGTAAAACCGGAGAATTAGTGAAAGGACTTTGCAAGATGCAGGCTAGCAAGAAGACCATGTCTGACATGTTTTCATTGTCGTTTATACTGATTTTCAGAGCAAGCACATTTATGAGTGTCCCAGACCAATGAGATGACCACAGAAAATGGTCTTGGCTTCATCCCTTGGCTGGTAATATCAGAGAAATGTCCCCCTAATCTCACAATGAGGAGCCCCATAATTTCATTTCCTGCTGTCAGCTCTAGTTTCCCACCTATTTAGCATTCAGCAGTGCAAGTATGAGAAAACAGTCAGGATCACAGTGAGTCGGCAAAAGACACATCTGAATACTTTACAACATATAGTTTTGGTGACACATGAAAGTTCATATTTGCTTCTGATGGCATGATGGTTTATAAGAACGTGGAGAGAGCCCAGCTTGTGTGCCACCTGCAGACTGAGACCTGTTTCTTTTAATATGTACCACAATGTAAATTTAGTGCAAAATTCACTCATCTCTTTAATGAGAAAGTTCCTTCATTGACTGACAAAGCTCTTCATCTGTTCCTTCCAAGGCTGAGTGTTTCACATATGCACACTTTAAGTACAGTGAAAGGCAGTCTGGTTTGCACATATTTAAAAATGTTTTAAACACTTAATTAATTGTGTTCAACCTAAAGTTCCGGGTTGCACCTTGCTTTTAACCATATGCCTTTGTATCAACATGTAACCTTGCATCCTTTTTGTCTCCATCCACTCCAGGTGATGTTGAGCTTGGCAGGTGAGGCACCTCATCCATGTTCATTCAAACAACTTAGGCGAAGAGACAAAATAGAAATTTTTTGACTGAAAGAAACTGAATCAGAAAGCAGTAGGACAAAGACCACATTCACTTGTAGAATGAAATTGAGATATACAGTACTGTGCTACAAAGTGAGGATGGTTCCAAAAATAATGCCATGAATACTTATTAATCAATAAACCTTCTAAAAAGTGCAGTAGACAAAAAAAACTTAAATCAAATCAATATTTGGTGGGACCACCCTTTGCCTTTAAAACACCATCAATTCTCTTATGCAAACTTGCATGCAGTTTAAAGTAGAGGTTGGTAGGTTCTTCCAAACTGGCCACAGTTCTTCTGCAGACATTGACTGTCTCTGCATGTTCTCCCAGACTGACTTGATCATGTTGAGATCAGGGCTCTGTGGGAACCATACCATCTGTTGCAGGATTCCCTCTTTTTGCTCAAGATAGTTGTGTATGACTGAGATTGGGTGTTTGAGGTCATTCTCAGGCTGCAGAATGAATCTGGGACCAATGAGAAACCTCCCTGATGGTAGATAAGAATCTACCTGTACTTCTCAACAGACATTCAGGTTGCATGCCTTGAGGTCAAGAATTTTGCACAGTCCTCTGTGTGTGTGTGTGTGTGTGTGTGTGTGTGTGTGTGTGTGTGTGTGTATACACACACACACATACTATAGTAAAAAAACTATATCTATAGCTTTATATATATATATATATATATATATATATAGTTTTTCTAAGTACCTTCTGTCCAGCAAATGTAGTTATCTTAAATGTTCTCTTGGGACTTTTAAAAAGAATCTGCTGTTTAAATGTTTCCACAATATTATAAATTCAAAATAGTCCTTTTTTCCACACGAAAGTGGAAAAAATGCAGGCGAGGTTAATGCTCCTTAATGTTATGGATATATACATAGATATAAATTAAGACTGGTTCAACATAAGTGCACAGAACCTTGAGAGGTGCCTTGAGTTTGAGAACAGTGAAAACCTGAGTGTGTGTGAACCTCCACACGATGCTCATGCGGTTTGTATCTGTGCAGCCAGGTGTGTTTTGGCCTTACCTCAGCTTTCTCTTTCCAAACATTTTCCAAAACATAGCCACAGGAGGAGCCACAGATTGATAGTACATTTTTCCCTAAGTCTCTTATACTGTTTTTTTGTGCTGTTTTCAACGTAGTGTAGTTCCCGCAGTTTTGGATGCTGACATTTTCGAAAACTGAACTGTAAATGGTCACCCAAACTGTGGAAGAACATTACACGCTGCTTCAAATCTAGCCTGGCGGTGTGTGTGGTTGGCAGCCGCCCGCACGAATTAACCGCATTACAGTAGATGGGCTGCGGAGCCGTTGCGTTGCACGCTGCAGGGCTGGAATGGCTTCACACGAATAATGCTTTGTTTACTAATACAGCACACATGCTAATTATGGAAGTAGTTGCTCCCATAAAAGAACCGTCTTCAAGGAACCAGATCACTGTGATGCACAGGAGTGTATCGTGCTATATGCCTGAGCTGTCTTAGGCCTTTTAGTTTTGCGTGACAAGCCTGCAACAGTATAGTACTTTTCTTCCATTTCATATTCAGATTTTGGCCTTTGCTATAGCGGTTTTGTACATAAACAGCATGCCCACATAAACAGCATATCCATCGTATTCTTCCTTTCTCTGAGGAATCAACTCGCACTTTTTTTTTTGCTTACAGTTAATGGCAGAGCTGTTTTCATAAATAGACATAAGGGAAAACGTGATTTGCATATTCATACTGAGGTGAAGATGAATTTTCTCTGTATCCATGAAATAAATGCTTAGCACTGCCGAAAGCTCTTTGCGGCAACTGAGAGGGTCGGGTCTTATGAGCAAGGATCATTTCAGGATTTTGCTTTCCCTGCTTGACTTTCATGAACATATTTGGTGCCACTTTCAGTTACTCTGGCTGTGCTCTAACATTACATCAGTACTTTCTTGCAAAATCTTTCCTAACAGACTGTTGTACATGGGAACATTTGGGTATATATATTTTTCTTTTCATATATATTTTTTGGTACATTTAATGGTTCTGTGCTGTGATGTGTGGGAGTGAACCATCGCATAGATAAAAAACTGAGTTACTGATGTTAGCTATGAGAATAATTAAGATGCTCAGCTGTGAAACCACAGGCTTTACATAAAAGATAAAGATTCCACAGAAAATCTGGAACATTGCCACCATGATTCATCTCTTATGTATTTTAAAATTGCCAATTTATATTTTTTATAGCTGTACATATATCTGCTTAATTGACTGCTATTTATACTGATAAATCATTCAGAGCAGAAAAAATATAAATTGACAACTTGCAAATGCTAAAAGGATGAATCATGCTGGCGTACTTCTATATATACATGGCTGAATCCAAGCTATTCTGGAATCAAGAGAATTTAACTGAAAAAGTGAACCTAATAAAATGATTGCCGAGTGAATTTTTACACACACACACACACACACACACACATCAACACCTCTATTAGGTACACCTGTTAGGGTAGACCAGTAGGGTCCTTTTTTGATTCCGAAACATCATGGATTCAGCAGCAAGGTGTTGGAAATGCTTCTTTGCCCTTGGTGACTTCTTGACTTTGCTGTTTCTGCAGATTTTTTAATGGCACATTTATTCTGGTAAAATCACATTCCAACTCATGCCCAAGAAGCTCTGTTTGCCTGAGTGATGAGATAGTACAGTGTTTTGTGTATGTATAGATGAGGAGGAGAATACAGCAGCGGCAACAAATCTGCCAGTCCCAAGTGATGGAACTGGAGAGAATGATAAAGATGAGAACCAAATTAGTTCCTCTGGTGATAGGAGCACTTAGGGCTGTGAAGCTCTAAGCTGGAGAAGTGGCTCCATCAGATCCAAAGAACAACAAAATCGGTTTCAGTTCAGAGGAATGCAGTTCTAACAAGAGCAAAAACACTGAACCACACCCTGAAACTCCCAGACCTCTGTTTGAAGGCCTTAGAGAAATGGGATGAGAAAATAATATATGGCAGGGAAGGAGGGAGAAACAAACTGATTTAATGCATGAAACATTGTGGTTACACTGAACTATTTAGAAATAAAGACCTGGGGATTCACGGTCATCAGGAACTGCAGTGCTAAGCATGAAGGTACCAGATAATACAGGGAGCTTTACATCTCCCCCTACTTTGACTCTGCTAAAGGGACTGTTGTCCTTAGGATATCTAACCCCTGTGTGTGTAGGGTTGAGGAGGGACGTGAGTTCTCCATAACACCCCCCTTGGTGAACTATAGTGATACTGTTACCTTAGTTTAAACTTGAGTGCAGAGATCATACACCCCCAAACTGTTTGTCCTTCCTCTTTAGGCTGTACGTATTAACTGGCCATTTGAGTGTTTATGGCTCAATATCCATTTTGGTTCTTATTTCAAAAATACGATAAGCTATGTGAAAGGGTGGGTCCACTTTTGGCAAGTGCTGAGGGTACAAGTATTGTGACTGAGGAAGATCAGCTTTCACAAATTGAAATGAACTGGAAATGAAATGTGTTCAAACTGTGTTTTTGTGGCCAACAGCTTTATGAAAAAAAGTTTTACTTTTTTCAAATGTCAGTTAATGCTCAGGACTGACTTTAAACGGCTACTATGGATCCTTTAAATATATCCCGACATCTCACAGACAGATAATTCAAACACTTCTCTGGAACCGGTGACACTTTTTAAGTTCCTGACAAATACTGAAAATGGACAACACCAGGATGAAAATATTCTGCTCCCATTTCCAAAATGACTGCTAATTTGCTTTGCCATTCACTTATTTTATTTCTCGAAAGCAACTTACAATGTCAAGCTACTTACACCTATTTAGCCATTTATACAGCTGGGTAATTTGATCAAGGGTCAGCAGTAGGAGGAAAGATTTGAACCTGGGCCTCTTAGGTGGAAGAGAGCAGCTCTAATCACTACTCCACCTGCTGCCCCGTTTACCCCACTAAGCACTTTGTAGAGAATTCAGACACATTTGCATGAATGTTCCACAATAGTAAAGTACTTCTGTTGAATAAAAAGCTCCTGTTCCCCAGGTGATGGGCCTCTCCTGTCCATCTTAGCACTTGTCTCCAGCCTCAGAGAAGGACAAATTGTGTTCCCAGGACCTAATGGAACAGAGAAACGTGTATTTTCAGTGTCAGTGAAGCACACAGCTCAGTGCACTTCATTCCTGAGTGTTATTCAGTACTCCAGTTGAATTATTGATACCAGCATTCCCACACACTGACTCTGAGAGAGCACTGCCAAGGAAAGAACAGCCTCCTGGGAGACGTTCTGAGCGGAGCCCTGAATTCCGTGCCTCATTAATCAGGTTAAGAACGGGGTAGACGCTGGTAAACACACACCACGCTTCATCCTCTAATGGGCTATCAATTTTGCCATTAGTATTGAGCAGCTCCTTCCTCTTCCTTTTCTCTATGTCCTGTGTCTGACTGTATAGAGCTTTTGGTATTTTTTCATAACGCTGTCCAACTGACATGAGGTAGGCAGGGACTGTGTTTTTTAATGTTGTTTAATTAATCCCCCTGGACTAAAGGTGGTCCCCCTTACAGAGTTCTAGATTCAACAGCACGGACTGGGGACACCTGTGAAAATATGTGCCGGTACAACCTGGGAGAAAAATTCATTGTCTGGCTGCTCCAGGGGATCCTGGTGCTGTTGTGGACAACCATATTTTTCCCGTAGTTGTAATGAAGGAGCAGGAGCTGTCCAACCGGGGGTGTATCTCCCTGATTATTTTTACGTGGCTCCTTTTTCCAAGATTACAATGATACATATTCCCCTTTACAATGATTTATCCATTCATATAGTTGGTTGTTAGCTGTATCAGTGCAGCGTAAGTACATCGATCAAAGGAGTATTGAAGTGGAGGCAAGATTTGAATCCTGGCTCTCTTACTCTGGCAATGCCTGTAACCGTTGCTGCTGCTTTAGAAGGCCTGGACCTTAACTTCTGTCTATAACAGTGACAAGTTATTTCAAAACACAGGGTGGCACCGCTGTTGTGGGGAGCTGAGTGACATCACCTCTCGATATTATTAATAATTACTATTTATACAAAAAGTAAAGTGGGTGCAATGCTAGTTTAAACAGCACAAACACAGCACTAAAGATACACCTGGGTGCTGGGGTGCTGAGTGATGTTGCAGTGCAAATAGTCAAATGTGTAGTAAGATGAAGGAAAACCAGCAGAACTGACCTCTAACCTCTAACCTAGCCTAGATTTTGCACTTACCTCAGAGTCATTTTGTCTGAAAGTAGATGACATACTTAAACCGTGTTGCCGTCTGTTACTACACATTCTAGTACATGTTTACATTCGTAAGTGGAGAATTGTTCGCTGACCGTTTCAGTACGACACATTTGCTGCTTTCTTGATGTTAATGTGTCCCAAACTTGGTCTAGTCAGAAATTTTCACCACTTTTGGTTGATCACATAGATTCGTAAAAGTATGAGGAGAAGCGATTCTTTTTTTAATCATATGATGCAAAAAGCAAAGTGCTGCAATCAGTGCAGCTGAGAACTTGATGAAGACGGTAAGACATGACTGCAAACCCCGTCAATGCCCAGGATGAGGTCTGGTGCCTGCTGCCATGTAATGAGGACACCGCACATGTGAAGTATGGTGGGAAACTGCAGCCATGTCCTTTTCTGACTGCTGTGGGAGGAGGGGGGTCGCTGGCTATTTAATTAGCACAGGGGGCCAAGTTGGCCAAGCGTGCCGATGGAGGTACACTGAGTTCAGGGCACAGCCTGACCACCGCCAATAAACTGAATAACAAAAAGCCTAATTAGACCTCCCTGTGGTGATGCTTGACTGGATTTCTACGGAACACAGTCATTTTACACCTATTAGTGAGGCCTGACCTGCTATCCAAAGCTCCATTAATTTCCACTGCTGGATTAATCCCCGCATTTAACATTTCTTTCCCATGATCCCGAATCGGAGGTAAAAAAATTGTTCTACCCCCTATCTCCCCACCCCAGGCTACTCATTTCACGCCTTTGGGGACCCTAAGGTATTGCTGGGGCTGGTTCGCTGTCACAGAGTGACGTATAGTCTAAGTTTGACAGTATGACCAAGCAGCACCTGCCAACACTCACCAGAAAGAATTCACAAGTGGAAAATACAAGACGAAAGCTCAAGAGTAAAGAGCATGTCTTCAGTCTAGCTGTGCTCCTTGGCTGCCTCTTATGCAGGCAGATCTTAGCGCTGTGAGCCTGTGCTACATTACCAAATGGACCCTTTGATACATTATTTATAGAGGCAGCAAGGAGCCTTGACCAGAAAACAGTGGAGATGGTTACCCCTGAATGGATAGTTACCTGCAGAATGTTGATAGAAATTTATTATTTTTAACTGTGCAGTGAAGGGAGGCTGCATGAAAACAAGGTGTTTCAAATGATTGCTTCGCCCTTGAGAAATGCATGTTTTATGGGCTGCTGGAGCTGCGCGTGCGTGCGTGTGTGCGTGCGTCTGTGTGTGTGTGTGTGTGTGTGTGTGTGTGTGTATGTGTAAAATGGCTGTCTGAAGTATTAACATTCCGCGCACCCACTGTGCTCTGCCATCGGCGGAGAAAGAAGCCGGAGGCAGACCCCTGATCCGTGGCTCTTCCAACTCGCCGGACGGGAACATGAATGGCAGTTCAGCTGTGTCGGATGTGTGGGTACGTCCCAGGCCTGGCACCTGCATACGGAGCGGGGCCCGAGCCAGCAGGGGGGGTGAATTTCCATTTCCTCCCTGCAGAGAGATGTTCGATGAATGGACCATGCGGCAGTGCAGCAGTCCTTTGCATCTGTGCCGCACAAAGACTTGCACCCCCTCCAGCCCTGGCTTGACTGCGTGGGCAAAATCCATCTCTTACAAGCCCAGAGACCTCCTTAATGTGTATAATATTAAAAATAATGAAAAAGGAAAATGTGTCTGAATTAAAATAAGCCGTGAAAAAATGAATTCTGTATATACAGGAAACAAAAAAATTCTAAATACTGCACTAATTTCATGCTTAGATGGAATATGATTCATATCACAATTTCATGCTTGCCCAGTAATTGTTTCTTTTATTAAATATTTGATGAAAGAACAAGGATAGTGAAGGGAGTTGTGGTTTAATGGCCCGTGACTGTACTTTTGGCTCCTTTTTGAAATCTTTTACCATTTAAGCAACTTTATACAGCTGAATGAAAAAAAAAAGAATTGTACTGTGGCTCTGTACATACAAAATCACTTTCCAAAATTTATTCAAGTCACTTCTGGGACTCTACCTGCAAGGTGTTAAAAGCTTTTCTGAACTAAAATCAGAGCACCAGAGGAGATTTGGCTTCCCGAGGCACCTCTGCGAAGCATGCTGGTACATCTCTGTTCTTACTGTACTGAAAAAGTAAGAAATTACCTCTAAGCTGATAGTGTAGAGAAAATGACACTACATTATTCTCAAATGAAAATAGGCAAAGAACACAGTATCTGGATGCACTTTTTATTGGATTTGTGTATGTGCAGCACAGCGATAAAGCACCTCACAACTCCTGGGTTGTGTCTTCTGATATAGGTGTGAATCTACTGAGCACCAGAACTTACATGTTCATCCTGTGTTCAGTTGTGCTTCCTCCTGCAGCCAAAAGCCATGTGCTTCAGGTGAACTAGTGAGTCTAAACCGCCAGTAGTGTCTGCATATGTGAGTGTCATGCCATATGTTCTAGAATAGACTCTACATCATCACAACCCTGCACTGGACAAGAGGTTACTGCCTCTGATTGATGGATATAAGTGCGTTTGCAAAATTTCAGTGTATTTGTCTCAGCATTTTCCCGATTATCCTGCATCTGAAACGTATCCTGATAGGGGATCTCAATGCATCTGAATTTTTTACTCTATGGTTAAGTGATCAGAGTTGAACGTTTCTGATTAAAACCGCAGGAAATGGATCGGTGGAACTCAGCTCATGCCACCTGATTGTTGACCCGCTGGGGCCACCCTGGCTTCAGGCCATCATCCATCACATGCAGGCAGTCTGCTTTGCACGAAGGTGCTACCTGTGTGCGCTGTGAGTGTCGTGTCTGACTGGAGACTGGAGGCTGAAGCCTGTGAGGTTGGGGGGCTGGGGGGGGGGGACGGTTTCTAATTTTAGCCTGTCAGAGCTCCGCGTGAGGTGGCAGCAATGGAGATGAATGGATGAGGAGGAGGGATGGGAGGGGCAGTCATTGGCTGGCCCCGGCAAAGCGGGCTGCTGACGATGCCCTGACCCACCCATCCAACATGAGCGCACACACAGACACACACACACGGAACAGCGAGCTGATGTGATTGACCCAGGCCACCACTGCTCTGTCACTGGTGAGGGAAGAGAAGGTCGGACGGGGATCCTTATGCTCAGTGCTGACCAGGGATCCACCAGGCAAGAGGTTTCCCTCCTGCTCCCATCTCTGTTCCTGCTCCTCCTCCTGCCAGTCCAGGGAGGAGCGCGTAGAGCTTTGCTTGCCGGGCCAACGCAGCTGACAGTACATCCAGGCACCTCCTCTGTTCCAGACGCCTGCAAGGTGAGCTGCTCTCTGGGTTGTGTTCCTCTGTGAGTTGGGGTCCGGGCAGCTCTCTGAAATGAGAATCGAGTTTGAACCGAGCTACGCGCCTTGATTTCTGGACCATTTAAATAGGGCCTGAACTTGCTGAGAACAAAGTATCTGGCAGAATGGTTTGTCTGAGTGGCAGGACAGCTCTGCACCATTGGACTATGCTGGTCTTCTAGAGCATCCAGTTGAGCTGTCACCATCACCACAGGCACTGTAGTTATGATCTTGGTTACAGGACGTGACATGACTCGCATAATATTATTTCTACATTTTGCTGTAGTTACAGCAGTAGGTGGGCTGTGACACTTACACAGCATAGGGAAACGTGTGGTGCTTCCGCAGCTTGTGCAGTGATGTCCGTGTCGACTCCCGTCAAGAGGTCCCACAAGTGGAGGCAGGACCTGCAGCAGTTCCGCCAGAACCACGGCATCTCCAAAAAGGTGCTCCGCAGCTGCTGCCTGGTGAGGCACATCAAAGCATGGGTGTCCCCACACCCTAAAGGTACGCCCCCCACAGCATAACCCCCGCTGTTCTTTTTGTTTTTGATCCATTCGCTATTAATAAATGTTGTGGTACGTCTAATATACAGCGGGATGGATTTTTGAGCCTTTCTGAACGCAGCGAGGAGCTGCAGTATCTCCCAGTCACCGTTCTACTGAATTTTGTCCCACATCAAGTTTTGAAAAAGTGGCAATTAACGGATTTTGAGGGTAATTTGTGTTATTGTCAGATAAATTTTCACCATGGAAGTGAATGTTATATATTATATAAAATATGTATATTTCCTGCACACAAGAACCTTGGGTGGACATGAAATGTGTCTAAATCAAAAGGAAATCTAGACACTTACAGCTTTTATGCAGAAATCAAGTTTGGAAAGAGAGGAAATGACTTCCAGATTGATTTCCCCTTCGTGTCTTTGAAACATTTGTTCACACACACACACACACACACACACACACACACACACACACACACATATAATTCAGCCAGTGCACCATTGTATTTTATTATTTTGATTATTTTATTGTAATGGAAACTGTGAGGACTTTACAGGCAGTGCAAGAGAGTGAAAGTTACTGAATATGCATTATTCTGTGGCACAAAGCCTCAAAGCTTCCATGGTAAACCTGACATTGTTTCTATTTTGAAGAGACGTTGGCTCTCATTCAGCAACATGACACCACTGGGGATCATCTACTAAAGAGACAGAGATGCTGAAAATGGGCAGCCAGTGTGGGCAGGAAATGTTAAGGGTTGAGATTCCAAGACAGGTTGGAAGAGTGTGGGACCACCATTAGTTCTCAAGTAGTGTTATCTATAGAGCAGAAAAGGAGGGAAGATGCAAAGGTGAAACATCTCTAAGATGAAAGGCAAAAATTTCAATGAGTTTCTCAGTTTCAGCTGCTATATATAGCCTGTGTTTAGAGCCATCAAGTTGCAATCGAAGATCCTGGTTTTGAATACTTTCCAGAATTCATCCAGTAATAATATGCCAGTTTTGTAAGTGGATGGATAATTGTTTGGTCCAGTGAAGAGCATAGTGATTTTGGACATTTGCTTTCACTTGAAGGATTTGGCCTTCAATCTTGAATTCTACTGTAAGGTACTTGCCATAAGCTGTTAACCCTAGCAGGCAGCACTGTTCTCCATGAACAGTGGAGACGCATGTTTTCCCCATGTTTGTGTGGGTTTGCCACAGTCCAAGGACCCATGTTTCTGGTGAAATGGTGACTTTAAGTTGGGGTTGGTGTTTGTGTGTGTTACACTGTTCTGCCATGTAGATGGGTGAATGACTGTACGGAGCTTACATTACAGTGTATCTAGCAGTGTAAGTCACCTCGGACAAGAAATTCAGCTAAATGTTCAATTTTTAAGCAGTATTGCACGTTGCAAATTGTCTTGGACAAATGCATCAGCTTAATAGGGGGTATTAATAATAGTGTTGCAATCAAGTTGATTAAATGTGCAATTATTTTGAGAAATGTAGATGACTGCATAGTGCCTCTGGATTCCAGCTGCCCCAGATGTAAGTGGCAGTGCTGTGGATCACTGGATGATCAGTGTATCCTCCCTGTTCTCCATCACAAGACCTAATGGAAAGAGATCCACGCAGCACTAGTGGTCCCCAACACAGCCAGCTTCGAATTCACTGCCGGGACCACCCAACAATTTCAGCAGCTGAACTAAATGGGTACAATATGTAATTTTTAGAGCGCTAACCATTTTCTTTCCTCAAAACAAACAAACAAACAGCTTCTCACTTTTTCTATTTCTGTTCACGCTGTTGATTCCACCCCCGCAGATCTAAGGCTTCAAGGCCCCCTGTTTCTTTATAAACAGCTTTTCTTATCTCTGCCCATGTTTCTGTTTGTGTGGGGGTGGGGTACTGCCGCAGAACAGCCAATCAGAGAGGGGGGAGAGCAGTTTTCATACTGTGTACAGGAAAGAAAATGCCACAGCCCACCATTCTGATGTTCTTTCCATGGGGCAGAATTTTCAGCTTGGCGGTGCATTACTTATTGGCGCATAAATGTGTTTCAGGAAATGTATCACTTACATAGCTACAAGCAAAAGAGAAATAAAGCTTTAAATCCTAATTTTTCATTTGCTCTCACAGGTGAGGACAAATGTAAATATACTGCCATCCAGTGGTTGTGTTTGGTGAAGCAGTTCACAGACCTCTGGTTCTATTTAGTCACATTTCTTGAGCATGAATATTGCAGAGCTTATTAATAGCTTGATAGTAGCCATCTGTGTGTGTGTTTGTAATTTTATGGCTTTAAACCTGTTTTATCCCTACTTCCAATCAAATCACAAACGAACTGTGAATACAAGGCAGTCAGGTTGTCAGAAACTGTCTTGTGATCATTTCATTCCCTTGTGCCTCCTACCACACCCCAGCCCTCACCCTGCTTCCATCTGATGTAACAGATGGAAAAATGATTTATCTGTGTTGAGATTATCAGTAATACATATCTTTGCATGGGCCCCGCTGTTGAGTTGTTGAGCAAGGTCAATTTTTAATATCTACAGGAGACAGCAGAGCTGAAATTTATGAAAGCCAATAAACTATAAATTTCACTAAGAACCTCATGTACATTTTATGATGTACGCTGGGATGACAGAACTGTCTCACCAGACCCCACTGACAAACCAACTGCAGGGAAAACAGTTAGATTGTGCTGCTTAGGGTGTCTTCTACAGGGGGTTAATATTTCAAAATCACTGCTCAGCTGATAATGCCTGGTGGAACTCTGAAGATGTGACAGATGAAACCAAATCATTGGGCTCCCCTGTAATGTTCCTGTCAGTGTAAGAAGCGGCTGTTACGGCAGCTGTAATGTTTTCTATGGCCCCACATGTCGCTTGCGAAGGCCCCAGGCTCTCTGTTGGCCAGTAATCCCCTCTGTTTACCACACTCATGTGTTGTTTGCTTGTCGGCGCTGTGAACCCTTTGGGCAATGGTGCTGTATGGATGATGCCTTTGATACCAGGACCTGCTTCCCCCACTGTTTCAACGAACCTGTTACAAAGAAAGACCTGCAGGTGGTCCTTGGAGCCTTCACTTCAGTTCTGGCCTAGACAATTTCCATCAAATAGATGGAAGATGGAATCAGTTTGTTCACGGCAACTGCTTCTTTGTTTAAATGTGTCCTGGTGTTTATAACTAATAAAATGATCCACAAAGTAACAGACTTCCAAGCTCAGTCACGTCTAAAACCCTCACAGGCACTGTTCATATTAACTAAACAGCACTAAT
The DNA here is from genome assembly GCA_900497675.1 of Arapaima gigas. Lineage (NCBI taxonomy): Eukaryota > Metazoa > Chordata > Actinopteri > Osteoglossiformes > Osteoglossidae > Arapaima > Arapaima gigas. Next base: position 518,736 of record UFQX01000015.1, read on the forward strand.
GTAGCTATTGATGCTAAAGAATTAAAATAGCAAGGTGTTTTAGTGATATTTGGGAAAGTTGGCTTGGGGCTTTCAAAAGGGTTTGGAAAGAATCACTATTTGTATCCATTTAAAATAATGTAAAATAGGATCCCAGTTTACACGCAACATTTCCAGGAACAAATTATGTGCATTTTGACGGAATTTACCTGTGTAGTATTGAGCAGAGTGCAGTTCAGAACCGATCACCACCATCCCTGACCGTGACCACCGACTGCATTACTTTGTTTGTGCTGATGTTGACACATCTCTGTTCAATATCACCTTTTTATACTTATCTGTCATTTTATTATTTTTTTAATTTTAATGTATTACATTTATCTTTATGTTATCAATCTTTTCTATTTATTTAATCTACATTTATTTTTTCGTATTAAGGACACTGTGCACCATGGACTGGGGTACTTCATGTCGTCCTCCCTTGTACACCTGTTGTATGAGACAGTAGAACAATAAACGATTCCTCATGTTTCATTCTTGATTCTGTTATCTGTTGATCTGAGAGGTGTGTTTGGATCCATCCACCACTAGAGGATGATAATATGCTGTCTTTTGTGGTCGGTCATTCACAAATGACCATCTAAATCTTACTAAACATAATAATGTGGTCTAGGTCATTCTGTCCTTAGCACTGTTTTTATTGGTTCTCAGTAGCAGCAGCATCCCATAAAACAAAATGACTAGTAATACCTATTTTCAAGCCATGCCACACAAAATTCGGCTTTGAATGTGGCGGTACAGCTCATAAAGCACTCTTGGTACAACACAAATGCAGGCTGCAGACAAACTGGTAATTGCCAGTTGTTGTGCGGTTATGTGCAGATGAGCGACAGATTGCATGTCGCTGCCTAAGGGGTGATCTCATTAGATGTATCATCATTTCACGAAAGGGCTCATGAGGCTGTTGTGGCTACACCAGGCCTCTGTTTACAGTGTGTCTCTCCCACTGCCATGTTCTCGTGGATCTGCTGATCAGCTTACGAGGTACTAGCCCAGATCACAGCTGTCTTCACAGTTCTATAAACTGTAGCCTGTACGTACCTGCGCAGCATCTATGTGCAATATTCCCGGTTGATGCACTGCAGTTAACATTCAGTTTTCTAGGTGTGTGAGTTGAAAGGTGGGGAAAAAATAAAAATCTGGACTGGAGCTGTTCCTAGGATGCTATTACATTTATTTAAGACTTTCATTCTGTGTTTCAAGTGCTGCCCAGATAGTGCTGCCGTATTACGAGCACAAATAGAAGAAACACATCTGCAGAGTCTTTGGGGGGTTTTGAAAGCATGATAAATCCTCAGCTGTTCTTGTAATAAAGTTTGCTTTATGAGTGCACATTACTGTTAGCATGTGATATTTTTATTATCCCTGGTACACAACAGCAGCACTTTTGCGCTTAGCTATTTAGAGCATCAAGACTTTTTCTCGTGTCCTGGCACCTCTCATAAGTTCCCAGTGCTCCTTTCTCCTCCCAGCAGACTCTCTAGCTAAGTTGCACTCCCTGGAACACACTGGTGTAGTACATGTGCTTTTTTTTAAATTACAGCCCTCATAGCTGCACGTCATTACCCAAGGTGCACTAAGTTACACTGTAAGTCGGCTCGCACTGCTTTCGTACACAAGTTCAGAATTTGTGTCCCTTTTTTATTAAACAAATATTGTGAAAATCAATAATATCTCCTAGCATCTTTTATTCACTGCAGACATTCAAAATTTGATACTTCATATATAGAGTGATGATGAAACTATGTATTAGCAACTATGCATCATGTGAACATGTACTCTAGACCAATTTGTATAGCTGCCCTTAATTTTTTTTTCCAGATTTTAGTGCTTGAAAGTTGTACACATTTCTTTCCCAGCCTCTTTGGCGAGTGATAAATTTATAAAAGTGTTCAGTTATTTTTGAATCACCCTCTATTACTGATACCAACTGATACTCACACCAACATCCCAATAAGGGAAAAAAAACTGGATTTATTTTTTTCCACTTCAAGCATTGATTATTTATTCAATTTGCTGATGCTTCTCTTCGAAGAAACGTACGTTGCTAAGATTGCACATGTACCGAGCTGTTTAAAATTATTGACACTTCTGTACAGCTCAGGTCAGGGAGAATACCTTCCTCCTGCTACAAATGGGATTTGAACATGGATTTGTCAAGTGGAAGGCAATAGTTCAAACTGCAACACTTCCTACAGCCCCTATATATATGAGGGGCACAAATATGGACCCTACAGTCCAAACATGGTTTACCTAATGCTCTTAATGTGATGGGCCTCAGGTATGCACACATTTATTAAATGTTTGGATATGCTGAGGATTAAAATAATGATATTTTTCCAGTGTACTAATGAAATTCTTTCAGCAAATGCCGACTTAAGCTGCTGCAAAAAAGTAGCAGCCAGGAGTGGATTAATTATCGCAAAAAACTGGTTCATTTTCAGGCTTCATATGCAGACTTCATATAATGGCAAGTCTTACATTTATCTCCTACAGGCCGCACAAACAAACACACCCTGTCGTCAAGCCCTGCAACGTGTCGCACAGCTGCAGCTGAGAGCCCAGGGTTCGATAGTGCTGTCAGAGCTTTTTAATAGAACTGAGAAAAGAGTTCTCACAAATGCTGCCACCCCACTTTGCTGCTGTCAGCTTCATCACAGGTCAGACCCACAGATTGTATAGATCTTATATTAGCTGCCCTTTCTGTTCCATTCACCTCACGCAACTGGGATTGAATATGATACATGGCGCAAATAGAAAAGATAAGATTCAGAAATAAAAGTGGGCAAAAGATCTCGTTGAGTCAGTGCCAAAAGGATAATCTGGTTCTGTTTCTGAGTGGGTTTTATTTTCACCAAACATGCCCTCCGTTCTCCAGTAAGCAATCTCCATTTTTCCTGTTGTATGTGCAATGTATGCACGGCGGGTGTTCACTACAAGGGAGTGTGTGAAAAAAGTGACACTTCCGTAATTTCAGAGCTGCCTTGTGTAAAACATCTTTTGAATGTTAAAAATATTTCTTTTGTTGGAGCCTGCACTTTTTCAAAGTGATGTAATCCATATTGTTAATCACAAAACTAGATGTATTATTAATATTAGCAGAACAGTGGGAAAACGCTTTCAGACTGTATGATATTTTCATGTTAAAAGAAATAAAAAAGCTTTTGATTTCAGTGCATGTTCAGACGCTGAAATGTTGGATGGAAAAAGAAAAGACTGAACATGACGAACATTAAATTCTGGACAACCCTTGTGTTCCCAACCTCAGTTTTCTTCATCTTTTAACTAAATGATTTTCAGGACCCTGGGACCCAACACCAATTAAATGTGTCTAATTGAAGAAAAGATTATGAATGTACGTAATTGAGAGTGCATTGCCCAGAATGCATAAATGTTGTAGGGCTGCTCCCAGGGGACGCGGTAAGAATGATAAATCACTTCCCTTTAAAGTGCAGAGCAGAGTTCTAGAAATTCAAAAACTCCTGTCAAATAAATAATAATAGCCTCATTACTTCAGATTTTATTGAAGCAGATTGAAAGTCTTTTTCTCCTGAATGGTGCTGAAGTCTCAGCAGTCATTTATTACCTGACCCTCTGTGATGACTGACAGTAATGTCAGCATCTATCTGTAGCTAAAGAGCTCCAGTGTTCCACGACATATTTCACTGCTCTTACATGTTTCAAGATGGGTGGCTTGATAGCACCCCAGGTAGCACTGGTACTTCCCACTCTTGGGCTGTGGGTTCAGAGCTGGGTTTGAATCAGGCTCGTTCTGTACGTAAGCTTACATGAAGAAAAGCTTGCGCTGATTTAGAAACCAGTGTTTCTGGTGACTCAGAACTGCCTTTGGTGTGTGAATGGTGGTCCAGTGTGCCCTGCCTTGCACCCCACATTTCCAAGGTAAGCTCTGGACCACAGTGATCTTGCCTTTGACCAGGGGTTTCTGGTAAAAGATGGAGGGACAGTGACATACTGATTAACTGACGTAATAGTTAAATTAGGGTACATTAATAATGCATTCAACTATTTTCCACTTCTATTTGTTGATACTGAAGAAGGATATGAATATATTTTAAGCAAAGTTTGCTTAAAATATATTGATATACAAAAAAGTGGACACACATTTCTTTATGAATCACAGAGAAAAAAAGACATGTAACTGGAACCATGTAAGTTACAGTCCTTCACATACATATTTGTACAGACAAATGCAGACACAACAGGGACAACTGAGAGTCAAGGATCTACCTGAAGCACTTCTTTGAACTATCAGGGAAATCCAGAACATCCAGAAAGAACACATATGAACATGTGCAGACTGAGCAGGATTCTACCCCATGTTCAAACCTACTGTGCCCCTGTGACACCCTTAAAACATGCAAAAATGCACTTCCCTACGAATATATTTGCTGATTTATTACACATCCAATGTTCTGTAAAAGCGCTCGGTCATTACAAGCACTGAGCTGCAGAAACTGCAGCCTGTTTTGGTGCTGATGCTGCAGTAGAGCAGGTATAGACTGTGTTGCCAAGTACACCCTAATGTACAGTTATCACCTCCACTTCTATTGCAATAATCACCCACCTCGCTGCTCCAGGGGACCCCTGTGTGTATACACTGATTCTTAATGCCTCGTGCATGATGTGATCCCGTATCTTCAATTTTTCATTCTCCAACACAGGGAGTTATGTGCTCAAGGCCCTAGGAAATCTTGCTGCCAAAGACAGCAATATATGGACGCCAGGGAAGAACTTTCACCTACATTTATTGGCTGCGCAGTTTCCTGCGCATGCTTGCAGAATTCCAAATCTACAGCACATATTATACAGCGCATGCTCTTGCATACGTTTGCAAAAAGCTATACCTTTAGCTCTGGAGACCTCGACATCTAGCTCCTTTGAGCATCCATCTTTATAAGCCAGATGTGCATTGTGGGATGATATAAGAGTGGGTTTATTTTACGGGGACATAGTGGGTCCATCTAATGAAAGGGGTCTGGGAAATGTGGGAAATCTACAGTGGGAGAGTGGCTTGTTTGCTTGCTCTAGATTGTTGGGGAAAAGGGGACTATTTATTGATCTGTTGAGTGTGCCGTGTTTTCTGCAGTCCTCACCTGATCGGGCTGACAAAAGCCTGCAAAGATGTGAACCTCCTGCTACTGTCACACACTGCCTGGGGCTGCATTGAGTCAAAATGTGTTTTCAAAAGCCCATATCTTACAGATCTGTTTGTGTCTGCTGCTTGCACTCACGAACTCTAGGAACTCTGTGTTGGAAATTTTTTCCATTTTGAATTGTTGAATGTGACACACTTTGACCTGAAGACTTTCTTGATTTGTCATTTGGAAAAATTGGCAGCTGCACTCTCTATATATCTTTCCCTGAAAGGTTTACTTGTATTATAAGAATTACACAAGTGCCAGTAAAAAAGCAGAGTTAAGTGCTGGTCGTATTTGACCTCATGCAGCAGTTTTCCAATTTTGTGTGATGCTGCAGGGATGAAATTTACACCGTGATGCTCTGTAACTCTTCAAACAGTTTAGGCATTGACAGCAGGACAGTCTCAGCATGAACGACTGCTCCACTCCCAGGGGGCAGCCAGGTTCGGTTTGCATCAACCTGGAAGGAAGACCTGTGGTAACTATCAGCTCTGTGGGGGCCAAACAAGAATGTCATTTCTTCCGAAGATCAAAACCACCAAATCCCCCTTTGCAGATTAAATAGGATTATATAAATTCAACCACTTTTTTTTTTTTTTTTTACCATAACTAATCAGTCGGGCTTTAATTTCAGGCAGTTTGTACAGATTTTGGTTGCATAATTACTCAGTCCTCGGAGTGCATAGTGTTATTACTAAGATTTTTGAGATTTTTATGAGCTCTTTTGTCCTTAGGTACACTTTACACTTTGAATTAAGGTGGGGGGGTGAACTTTTCATTATGCTAAAATCAAGAAAGAGCTGCATAAATCTCATATTTTCTGCAAAATCCAAGACTGAGTCAGTGCACAGAAACAGCCACTGTGATTATTTTTGTCTTTAAAGCAAATATGTATTCAGATAATCCCTCCAGGGGATTTGTAATGATTTAGACACCAGGAGCATTACACCGTGTAATATGTTCATATTATACTGATTACCAGTGCTTTATTACTCTATACCAAGGTCTGCTGCCTCAATAACCACGTCACTGGTGAGTTTTGTTTTTCCTGTGTCTTAATGCTTCTTTGTAAAAGATAAATCATGTTAACTTGGATATGAGCAACCAACAGAGCACAGAATCTGATTTTCCATGAAGTACTGCTAAGTCCTCCCTGGAATTAGTACCTCTTTCCAACGTCATGAGCTTTTTACTTACACCAGACTTCATTTATAAAACATCCAGCCATTTAAAAAGGCTGAATTGTAAGTTGTTTCAGTTACAAATGTTGGCCTGAAAAATAGAAAATGTAATCATGTGAAGGTGAAATAAGACCATCTTATGTGTTCCTGTTCCATGAATTCGTTTGCAGCTCAGAAGGCTCCATTTGGAGCGGCTCCTTTAAGGCCACCCAGGCGAGTAGGACAGCAGCGCAGGGCTACCCGACACTGCGCTGCTATCTCCCGGGGCACCCTGTGCTTGTGCTCGGTATGTCCTGAGCCAGCCAGCCACTGCTCTCCACAGATGCTACCCATCATGCATTTCCCATGTGGCAACTTCAGCCCTGCCTGTCCTCCATGATAAACAGTATTCCCAGTCAAGGCCCAGCGAGCCCCCTCCCCCTTGTAGGAAAGTCATGCAGATTATTAATAGCCCATATTTTCCCAAAAATCTCTGGAGGCACTCTAGATATTGTGAGCTCACCTCATTTGATTTTGTATGTGTGAGTGCGTGTGCGTGTGTGTGTGTGTGTGTGTGTGTGTCTCATTACTGTGTACATTAGGTGTAAAAGCTATTTGAATGCCAGCAGTATTGGAATCCAGTAGGTAATCTGATCAGCAGTATTTATTACACTGTTCTAAGCCCTGCAGCCTCATTGTCCTAGTGCTTCTCTGAGAAAGATAAATCATTGACTGGTACCATGCATAATCATGCATCCAACAAAGCAAATACAATGTCATAGATGATAATTTAGAATAATTCAGCTTTTATCCAAACATCAGTATTTAAAATGACTAGTGTGATTACTTAATAGGTATTGTGAGTGTAAAGGCAGGGATTTATTCATATTTATAATCGCTTGTGTTGATGCAGGGTCATGATGGTCTGGAGCCAGTCTCAGAAGTACAGGCAGAGTACACCCTGGGTAAGGTCACACACACACACACACACACACACACACACACACACACACACACACACACAAAGGGCAATTTAGCACCACCAGTTCCCTGGAACGTGTGCCTTTGGACTATGGGAGGGAACCAGAGAATCAGAAGGAAACTTGCAACATGCAAACCCCACACAGAGTGAGGAAGAGTGGAATCCATGTCTGAAAACATTGTCAGCCCAGAAACTGTGAGGCATCAGCACTACCCTCTAATTTACCATGGCATCCTTGGATTCATTCACATGATTTATAATTTTTGTCATTCTTTTAAAGAGCAAATTTAGGTTCAAAAAGTAAAAATAAAGGTAAATATAAGCAAATGCAGAGAGTACTGTGGAAAGTGGAAGACAAGATTGGTTGTTTAAAACAATAGGAAAAGTTTAGGTAGTTTTTAGGCCTGGTTTAAAAGCCAAATGATGTTTTTGCAGTATCTGAAGGATATCAAAAAACGTACATTTCCAGCATGAACAATGAATAAAAATATAAAAGTCTATGAATACTAGACAAAAGGGGCAAACATGCATTATTTTCACTTACCATTAATATAAATGCTTCCTAAGTGGCACTTCAATAAAAATCCTCAATAAAAATCATGTGTTTCATATAGTTTGATGCTTTCAGAAGGGTTAATATGCATAATTGGTCTTTCTGGAACAGATTTCTCTGAGCATGTGTGTGAGAAAATAGTATGCTGAGGAAATTCAATCAAATGTAAGGAAGCAGTATGAAGCCAACATTACCATCAGCATGGAGAAATGAGAATGGATGCAGATCAGACTGCATTAGGTCGTCTTAGATGTATAAGCCACAGATTTAATGTCAGAATTCCTTTATTCCACTTTTAGTCTAAATGTCTGAGTTCTCCTCAACTGTCCAAAGAAAGGCACCGTGTACATAATTTACACTAAAGGAGGTGTCTAGTTGCCTTGATATTTAGAACAGCTAGAGAAAATTATTTATTTAAACGGAATATTTTTGAATTTCACAGCTGTTGCTACATGGCTGAGAAATTACTGAACAAAACTGTTAAATGGATAAGAAATTGCATTTTATATGAAGTACTTTTGCCGCCATCAAAATGTGTGCTACTGCAGTGAGCCCCAGCACCCGGACCAGATAATTTTCAGCGGAGTTTGATGGATTGGCCACTCTGTCACTTCTCAAGGGTTCTTACAAGGTTTATGTACAATAAATGACTGCCTGGAGACAGATCCATTTATAGCTTTGATGAATCCAGAAAGTCTGTATTATGAAGGACTTATCTCTCTCATTACTGAGCATTGAGTAAAGTGTTTTTCTCCTCAAACTGTTACTCTGATTTTCCACACCAAAATGGGGGAAAACACTGACATGCTTTGTCATTCATTCTCAAAATGGTTTCTATCTGAAAAAACATCCACTTTGTTTCTCTCTGATGAAGATACATATAAATATTACGTAGATATTTTAGCCACCTTTATTAACACCCTGCAAAGTGTTCATGATGGCAGTACCTTGAGTTAGAAGAACATCAGATACAGGTGAACTGTATGACAGCCACCCAAGTCTGCCTGATTCAAATGTTGCCTGCTACCTACATAGACTTTGCTCACCTGTATTACTGTTATTATTCAATTCAATTCAATTCATTTTAATAGAGTGCTCTACTTACCAGGGTGGCCTATCACTGAAAAGTTAAAATTGCAGGTATAATAGTGGCCTCCGTTATAGTTACAGTGTACCATACTGACAGCCAACTGTAGCTGAGGAGAGGAAAACAAAAACCTTCTAATGGTAAATAACCATTGAGGGTCCAAGTACTCGAGGCTGCTGACCCCTCTAGGAAATCTAATGTGCTTTTTTATTTAGCTGATGCTTTTCTCCAAAGCAGCTTACAACATTGGGGTGCTTACAATATTTTACCCATGTATATAACCTGGAAATATTTCCTGTAGCAGTTCAGGGCAAATACTTTGCTCAAGGGTATTACAGCAGGAGCTAGATTTCGAACCTGGATCCGTGGAGTCTGACAGCAGTGGCTCTGACTACTAAACCGCCTACTATCATTGGTATCATTCAAAAGAGATATTATTTGTTTTTCCTGCTGAATATTCTATTGGAGCGTTTCTTTTTGACTGCCTTGTGTACTGCACATCTCCTAGGATCTGAAAGATTAGCATTCAGGTCTTAGATCCATGTCCCTCCCCTTCATTATCTAGGCCATCTAGCCCAAAAGCGCAGCTGGCCAAGGTTGAGGCTCTTCCGCAGTGGGGTGAAGGTCAAGGACCTCTGGTTTGGGTTTCCTCTGTGTGGGAGGAAGGAATGAAGTCACAAATGTATCCAGTGGGATGCTCAAGGACATGTGCCAGACTGAGAACCACACGCATGCTCACATGTACCCCCCCCCCCCACCACCCACACATACACAATACCTCTAGATATGAACAGGCTTCTCTGAACAGCATTGTCTTTTCTCATGTGTTCAGACCAAGTTAACCTTTTTATCTTTTCGGTGCCTGCCCATCTGTAGTACAATGTGGACTGAGTTGCCATGTTCAGAGCTTGTCCCCACATCCAGCCTTACATCCAAATCTCCAGTGCTGAGAACTGCTTCCAAATAGGGCAGCCAGAAAACAGGTTGCATAACTGTACAGTTGCACAGAGGAGATCCACAGGCGTAATGCACATGGTGCTCTTTTCAGTGCCACCTCCACCTGGAAGGTTCTGGAGAGTTTCAGACTGTGGCTTCCTAATTAAGTCTGAAACATGACATTGGAGATTAATGGCGTGGCATCAGAAATTATACCAACGGGCCCATTTTAGTTCAGATCAAGCCTTACCTGGGACAGATGACTGTAACTGGGGGAGATGTAATTAGCAGCGATGGATGTGGCTCATGGGTCATTCCACCATTAGGGGCATCACTATTTTCAGCAGGTAAAAGATGGTCTCCGCTTGCAAGTCATTACTGAGCCTGACCCGCGGTGGTTTTGTTTCATTACTGAAATTTATGAAGTGCCTGGGATCCACTGTAGTCGCCTTCACCCACCCCAACACTCCCAACCCCCAGCTTCCCAGCTTCTCCATATAGGTCAAACATAATTCATGAGCAAATCCAATTCTGTCAATGAAGCTGCAGATATTCCCCGTGTGTGTTTTTGTTGTCATTGTCCCCACCCTTGTCTTCAATAACACACTCTCCAGGGGCCCAGGAGGCCACTGGAGTCCAGAGGCAGGGCTGTCTGCTGCAGCAAGTCCCTGGAGATGAGCACAGCAGTACACAGCAGCCTCAGCGAGAGAGGCGGAGGTCCGTTCCGCTCAATCTGCCACGAGCTGGCCTGAAGTCCGCCCCCCACTTCCCACCCCCTTTGCTCCCTCCCTCCATACTCCCTCCTTCTGAGCGCACGAGAGGGAGGTGCCGCTGGGCCGCTCCCCACTCACTGCTCACTGCCGAAAGCTCACGGCCGGGAGCTTGCAGAAGCCCTGAGCCACACACTCACTCACCACAGCGCATCCCGGGGCTGAACATGAGCAGCTGCAGGAGGAGAGGCAAGAGGCAGATCCTGAAATTTGCCCAGTATGTCTTCAGGATTATCACAGGCACCCTGAGCACAGGTGAAGTTCAGACAATCTTCTTCTACAATGCTGCGGTTTGTCACTCGGAAATGACTTTGGCACTTTATTGTCACCTGTTCTTTTACTCTCCTGGATGTATTTATTATTCATGTTGAACTTCTATCTGCTTGCATGAAACATGTTTTATAATAAAGTTTATTATTTTTTTCGCCAAGAGATCATGCCTACAGGAAGGCTGGGGACATTGTGCAGTGACCTTTGCCAGTTGGCTTTCTGTGTACGCTTACCAAAGTGCTCTGATTCCACCTTGTCCGTTTACACTGTCTATATACATCTGCAGCAACTGGTTGTTGTCACTGTTGATGCCTGGGCTTTTAACCACTTTTCCTGCGCTGACTACTAACTGCCCGAGCAGAAATGCGGATCTCTCGAAAACAGCAGCAGTACTAAGTCCTTGTGTTTTGTGTGCATCTTGACCTGAGCATCACACTGAGACAAAGTCTGATGCAGAGATGCCAATAAAGCGGAAGGGCTTGAAAAGCTGTTAATCTCAGTGCCCTGGTGAGAACATCTTGTGGTCTCCGTGCTTCGTTGAGAGTGTGATCACAATGCTTTTCTGCATTAGTTTAATTAAAACGTTTGGTATTATATTGTTAGGGTCTGAAGGGTTGTTGATACAGATTTAACAGATTGTTGTACCAAGTTTTATCATTTCATGTTAACACTTTCATTCTTCATATGTGAGGGAATAGGTGTCAGAAAATATGACTAGGGAGCCAGCTATAGCATTACACTTGTGTATGTTGATATGCTCACATAACAATTCAGAAGCCATGTTCACTCAAGAGTGGGACAACGCAATTAGTAATTTTTACTCAGAAACTGTATTTCCCAGGCGTGTTACTTCTTCTGGTAGCTCTCTCATGCTGTGGGGTATGCGTTTGAGATGGGTTTAGCTGCAAGGTGACCTGGTGATACACATCGACTGCTTGCACCTAGAAATATTCCCATCACTTAAAAAAGCCACAGTCTCTGCTGATGACTGTCAGCATGTTTTATACCCAGTTTGGGGCTTGTGTTTGACCACCAGATAATATGTTATCACACAAAGACTGTAATCCTATCCAGTGTGTGACCCTGAGGTGATCAGGAAACGTAGAACCTATTAGGCACTGTGAGTGCCTCCTCCATTAGGCACGCTCTACTGTAAATTCACATACAGGATTCTATGAAGATTTGTGTAGGTCATTGCAGCTGGGCGGAACTTCCTGTAGTGTGATGTGTATTTGCGCTTGCATATGACGCAATAAAAAATGTTGCATAAAGTTGTGCTCTTCGTGGAATTTCAATGCTTCCGTTTGTTTTGCCCCTGATAAGTGCACAATTTTACCAATATGCGACTCCCAAGGAGCAAGAAGTTCCAGACAATCTAAATGAGTAATTTAAAGGGTTGAATCAAAAAGACCAAAGACCATAGACTGCAGGGGAGGTTTTCTGGAAATGCACACAGACGTCCGTCTTCTGAGTGTGAAGTACCGCTTCATAAGTGCGCCCTCTGGTCTCTGATCCTTTCTTTAGTGCTGACCATATTTGTGCCCTCCTCAGACCCCCGGTAGATGTAGTAGTCTGTCTGCACAATGCAGTGCTTGTCTTTTTGTTATAAACCTCTCAGGGAGTCATCAGATTCATGCAGATGACTCTGAACATGAACCATATTGAATATGAACCATATTGCGTTTTGTTGGAAGAAACTACTGTCATCTGCAGTGAGTGACAGGTAATGGCAAGTGTGTCTGAGCAGAGAGGGGGGCCCATCTCACTCACGTCTCTTTTAATTATATTTTCCCCTCTGTTGAGACGGTGCAGAACGGCCGTTTGTTCTCTGTATCGAAGTTTTATGTATTTTTCTTGTGCTGGGTACGGTACAGTGCATAATATATGTCAGCCATCTTAGTTTTGTTACATGAAGTAGATCAGAAACAACCAGAGTAACATATCTAGTTGATGTTTTTTGGTCTGATTGTGAAGTCATTGTAATGTGACATATTTTGTTTAAGTTTAGCAGTTCCACATTATCTCACATATGAAAAGTTTGACAGTTTGCTTTACAAGACTACAGTTCCACAAAGAGCACATTTATATGATTTAATGCTGCCTTCTGTAAATCTGGGAAAGGACACTAAACCTGATGTGCATAAATAACAGCACACCATGAGAGGTGTAGTGTAATTCTAAGTGTTGCTGAATATTGACAATTTATCAGAATACAGGATGCAATAATAAGTGTCAGTGATATGAATTTTAAACAGTAAAATATCAGTTTTAATCTAAATTTGAGCAATATATCAGAAATTGAACCAAAAAAATGATTGTTTACACTTCCATGGGGCATATTAAACATTTGTGCCCCTTATTAAACCGTTGAATTAAGGTCTCTTCAGTGCAGCAAGCAATATTTGCTGCTGTTATATTGCTTTAGGAGTACTTCACCTCGGCTGTAAACCGGCAAGCATAGAAAAGCCTAGTATATCACCTGATGTGGAAATCTCCACTCAGCGCTTTAAGAACTTATGGCATTTCACATCGGTGTGGTTCTCGAGCTGATGGAGTCTGGGGGGAAAAAACGTAGAGTGAGGAAATTAAGTATTCTGAGAGACTTTCAATAACGCCTGATAAGTTCCTGTCGTTAATAAGTTTTTAATGGCTTTTTTTTAGTGAGCTGCAAGCGTTCGCACTTAGTTTCGGAAAAAGGTTCTCGTGTCGAGGATTGCGGTTCGTGTTATTCTGAATAATTAGCCGTTTGCAGTTCACTTGATAAATGAAGGAGCTGCCATTTGTGAAACAGGAAAGATGTTCTCCCACCTTCTGATGCTTCACTGAACATCAGCACCATAAAAGCGTTTGTAAACCCTTTGGAAGGAGTCATAAAAACACAATGGAACAAAATGTTTAACTTAGGATATTATATATTTAGCTCAACCGATGAACTTAACTGACCCCAAAAGTCTGATGCAAGCCAGCCAAGTTGTAAATGTTTACACATCTTAAATATATATTTCTACAAGGGAACTGAGCACTGCTTTACTAACAATAATACAAAGATCTGTGAACTGTACTGATTTCACTGAGTCTGCCATGTTCTCCATAAGCACTGCAGTGAGCAGCAGGTGTCTGTGTGAAAATAGCTGGCTTGGGAGCAACAGTGTAAAACAGAAATTCCAACAGAAATTGCAGCACAGTACTGTATTCAACACAAAGCTCCATTAAGAAGAGGACACACTTCTTCAGTAAACCCTTTTTTGGGGATTATTTTTTATAGTGCTCTGTTCACTGAGGTGACACAGAGTGGTGAAGAAAGATTCAAGAGATGATCCATGAATTATCTGCTAAACCCTGGTCAGGGTGGCAGTGGTCCGGAGCCTATCTCGGAATCATTTGAAGCTATTCTACAAAACTGCATCCTGAATGCCAGCCCATCACTGGGCTGCCACACGTGCACACTCTTTGGGCCCTTTAGGGAGGAAACCCACACAGACACAGGGAAAACATTCAAACTCCTCACACAGACAGAGTTGGGTTCAAACCCGTGCCACCCTACAAGCGGTGGTGCAACAAACTGAATAATATCATGCATGTTATCCATTGTTAAGGCAACGGATAGACAGCTATTTTAATAAAGCCAGCTGGCAACTGAAGAGAGGAAAACAAAATAATCATAACTGTGAATAAGGTGAGAAAATTAAACCTCTGGGGGTTCAACAACCAGTGGAGGCCCGCCGCTTCAGGCCATTCAACTTTGTTCGTTTGAGAAGGCTTTTGTTCTACGGACATCAGTGACTAGGATTTTGCCAACAAGTGTCAGAGCTTGTACAAGACCCAGCTGGGGACTTACAGGTCTGGTTTTTCCTGTTGAGAGGACAAGAACTGGGAAGCTGTGTCCCCCAAATCCTCATCTCCTCCCTTTTTCTAGGTCACTGGCTCAGCGAAATTCTTCGCTACCCTGGAATTAGCATCGCCTACTTTAACGTCAGTATTCCCAAGCATTTTTTAATTCTGCACGTGTGGAAAGAGCATGTGAACTTCACCCACCGCACCTCTGTGAGTATGTCTGTCCAAGCTTGCACGAATGAGTATTCAGGTATCGCATCGATTCAGGACATGGTCTTCTAGGCTGAAACTTGCCTATTGAATCGGCATTCCCTCCCTGATACTGCTGTTGGACTCCAGCGGGCAGCAAAATTGCCATTACACAGTGTCTCAGTGGCAGTAAAACTGAAGGACAGATCATAGGACAACCTTGCGGTGGCACCTTAGCACAGACACCCACAGTGTAATTCTGATGAGGATCTGCGGTTGGTTTTACTGCCCAGCAGTTCAGGGTGTGGATGCATAGCCAAGCATCAGCCCTGACAAAGCTGACGATATGTGACACACTCAGAGGCCAATGCTACCAAAAAAGGCCAGGAAACAGTGGCACTGACAGGATAATGGATGGCCGCAATAGCTGTATGAAGTTATATAGTTTTTTTTTAGGTGCACTAATGAATCACTGTTTATTGGCCCAATCCCACTACAGGTTTCCTGCACGGCTTGTAGCTCTTTGGTGATTGTCCAGCTCCACCGCAGCAGCCGATTAAGTTTCCATAGGTGATTTATTTGAGAGGAAAGACATGTTTATATTCATAACAGACCTCCATGCTCAACAACACTTAGTGACTCGTGAGGCTGCTTTGGCTTATTATTTTGCCAGTACATAACTAATGATTATAGTTTTTGCTTGTCAACACTAATACAATGTACTAGCGAAGTCTCTTTGAGATAGACAACAGTTAAAACCTTTAGATATTTGGACTGCTGGCAAGACAGAGGGATGTTTTTTCTACTTTAATGCCATTATGTGTCCTGAATATTTGTTTGGGGAATAAGAATAGGAATAAGAATGGGAATAAGAAGGAGAGGAAGCGTGTTCCTACATTATTATATTTCTACAGTTGTGAATTAATCTTTGTACTGAATTTCTCTGTTTCACAACCCCTGTTGCTCCACTTTTCCTGTATGACTGTCACTCCCATACATGTGCATTTACACGCAGAGATTTTGCATTAAATTACCTTACTGGCTTTAGTTCACAAAAAAACAGCGTGAGCACTCCTGTGTCTCAAACAATAAATCATTTGGTTTGGAGCCGTGAAGGATCTGTTGCTACTTTGTGAATTTCAAATTCACCTTCCGGAAACTTGCAACCTCTTTCACAGCTTCAACTGAATTTATAACCAGAGCAGGATACTCAATTTTCCCTAGTGTACTTCCTAGTGTATTTGGTTATTCATGGGAAAAAAGTTGATACATAACCATTTTTTCAAAGGTAGTGACTGGTTTTAGTTTACTTTGCTTTGAAAGAATCGATGTTGTACACAGATACGTCACATTGCAATGTAATTCATTGCTTGAATTTGATTCATGGAGGTGTGTGCCATGCAGGTACCCCTTCTTCTTCTCTTGTCTGAGCTCTGGACCCTTCCGTAAGCCTTCAGAATTTATTGTTAAGCTTGAGTTCCACACAGACATGACCTAGGGTTGGGTCCCCTCTCCCTGGAAAGTGTCTGGTCAGCGCTGGCACCACCATCCACCCACTGTCTGCAGACTCATGTCAGCTGAGGCTCCCAGCCTGCAGTTTGGTCATTATAGTCACTATACGTCAGCGAGAAGCACCTCTGTTTGTGCCCCTTTGAGTCCTGACAGCCATTACCAGATCATGTTGCACCTGTCCTTTTGAGACAACCGACAGGGACCCGACACCCCCAGCCAAGTTCTAAATACTTAATGGAACCTGGTGTATCAGGTTGCTTTATATAAAAAAATCCTTCTGTTCCATGTGAATGGAGATGGCTCACAGTTGAACTCCAGACCAGAAACATTCACTTAGTGATAGACCACCTGCTAATGCATTTTAAGGAATATGTCTATCCACAGACACACACAAACGCAGGTACTTTTGACTTGCATGCTGGGAAGCTGTAAACTGAATACATCCTTATGTTGTCTGCGAGGTAGGCTGCCCCTTTGGTTTTTACACTTGCAGCTGAATGAATATACCTGCTGTGAAAGCCAAGCAGCCATGTGGTGAAGAGAGCTGGGTGTTAAGGCAGAGGGCGGCTGGTCATGGATGGCACGTAAGTTGGCATGGCAGCCACAGCTGAGCCTCTTAATCTGCCTCTAGCCCTCGTGGTGTCCAAGTATACTGTAACCAACCACGGTCCCATTATCTCCTATGGCTTATTCATACCTCCATCTGTATGGTGTTGTTGGGCAGACGTGTCCATCCATGACATCATGGATGCAAACTAGTACAAAATTAGTCCAAAGAATCTTCGAGCCAGATGAACTTCAAATAAACCCCTCTTGTTGACTTCACACTAGTTTGAACGACATGGTTTCCACACATTCCTTTTCAAACAGTCCCTTAAAGAACATACTACACTGAGATGTCCTGAAAAGACCTTGGGTGCAGATTTTGTGGGCCTTGGAAGATTAACTATTTCTGCTTTCTGGAGGGGGGAAAACCCTCCACTGTTAATGGAAACACCAGGTAATTTCACTGAAGGAAGAAGCATTGTGGAATATGGAGTGTACTGTTTATGAGCCTCTCACTGCACATTAATTGAGGTAATTGTGATCAACGGCAGCAGCAAATATCAGACTTCTCATCTGTTTGTGGTATTTTGCAGTTGGGCTTGCAAGTGCATGCTT
Source organism: Arapaima gigas (assembly GCA_900497675.1). Classification (NCBI taxonomy): domain Eukaryota; kingdom Metazoa; phylum Chordata; class Actinopteri; order Osteoglossiformes; family Osteoglossidae; genus Arapaima; species Arapaima gigas. The sequence goes on from UFQX01000015.1 coordinate 536,388, forward strand.
CCACGTGTCATAAGTGTTTGCCACAAAGAAACATGGAGATCGTGCAGATCCCTGTGAAGTTCTGTGCTGTCACTTCCTTTTCATTCTGAAAGACCACGAAGCTTTCTGAATTCATCAATCATTTGTCATTAATGTTTCCATCATTTTAGTTGTAGTCCATCACTCATTTGTTGTATGTGCTTCCAACTGCTGTTGGGCTTTGCCTCCTTTTCCTTTCTTATCCATAGGCTGGAATTGCCTTTTAAAAGGCCCCTCGTAACATGGTGACAGTTTCTGCAACCTTTGTCCCCGAAGAACCTACCAGCAATGACAGCCTACTTTGCAGTCACTGAGGTCCACGCATAATCCTGACCTGTAAGCACAGCCTGCTTATTTTTTGCATATTTTACATAATTTAAACATATTTACGGGCTAGGAGACATATGCATATGTCTCTGCCCCACGCTTTACTTTGCATAACTGTCTGTGTTGTATGGCCCTTGTGCCCTGGTGTTAAAGTCCTTTCTTCCCTGCCTGTAGTTTTGCTGTTGGTGACAGCAATGTTCTTTTATCCTATTTTTGTGTAAATCAGGTTTCATATATAACGGACACCAATGAAGTACTGCAGGGGTGAATCAACGGATTACAGCTCTTGTGCTATATTTGCAGGTCTATTTACAGATGTTCTTATTTAGCAACCCCGTTTCCATGGGTAGGTGTCTCCATTTGAAAGAAAAAAAATTACAGGGGGGAACATAATGAGTCTCATTTGCTTTTAGGATGATTAGATGACCTAATCCTTACCTATGGCAGTACAGTACTAGTGGCAAGGATAATGTATAATGCCGAAATTGATAAATACGTATGACACCCAAAAAATGTTTTAGCGATTTATCTTCTTGTATCTACTGCAATGGTGTAAACAGCTGTATAGTCTTTTTTTTCATAGTTGTAGCTACTGGCTCTCTTTTTGAACCTAGAATGCCCAGGATGGGCAGCAAGTGACTCTTGGACCACCAGATATTTATTTTTGTGTTTATCTCCCCTCAGCTGCCAGGTGAATTACTTTATATTAAAGGTTTACAGTCTTTAAATGTATAGCCACTCATTTATCATTAGGCTTCCTTTATATTTTATATTTGCTTCTGTCATTTCTGTCGATCTTTTCTTTAGTGCTCTGTGTGAGAAGAGTGCTCAATAAAAATAAATTTATTTGAACTGACCTGAATTGAATTAAAGTGCGCTTATTTTATTCCTGATTTTATTGTATTAAGTGGAAGACCATCAATATTCTTTACATGATGTTGTAAAGTTTACTACCTGTGCTCCCAGACACTGTTCCCCATTAAGGCCTTGTTCCGATGCAGTTGGTCTTTCCATTAGTATTCTTGGAAATGATAATCACTGCAGTGAAGAGGAATGTTCATGTATTTTGGGAAGCATGACATAGAAGGGGCTGTTCAGCTGGCCGGTTGGTATTGTTAGTGGTCCGCTAGGAAACATCGTTTGTATGAGTATCTTCATATCTTCATCTGTTGCTTAATGGTAAAGGCTTCAAGTTGAAGCGCAAAATCAAAGGCCACCAGATAACTATCCCAGTGTTGTTTATTTGCCTTTATCTTGTTATAAATGATCATTTTATTATTTTTACCATGGCTACTAAGAGAACTTGCCTTCCTACTCTTTTGTGCTGTAGCTTTTTAGCTCTGCATTGTTTCAGAAGAGCAGTAAGATTATACACTAAGATATGTTCAAAACATCCTCTCAGCCTTGATCTCTTTTCCAGAAGGAAGCTGCTGCGTGTTCTTTTGATATTGTTCCTTCTAAACATGGTTAGGCCTGAATATCCAGTACCAAGCTACAAGGTATTAGTCATTCTGTACCTATTTACCATTATTGCTAATGAAATAAATTTGACATTCTTTTTGCTCATTAAATTGACTTTGTCTTGCAGCTGCACTTGCTTAAAAAAGAATGTTATCTATCAGCAATTATATTGTTTCTGATGATTTTAATGATGATTTCTATGATTCGATTTGACATTGAAAAGCGTCATATACAACAGTTTCTAAGCACTTTTTCTTAGAATAAATTTTAAAGGTTACCGCTCATTCGGAGTATTCCTTTTTTGACATTTTTCCCTTTCTTTTTGCAGTTTTTGATACTTTGCGAGCACTATTTTAACCTGGCTTATGGTGCAGAAGATATGATGTAGGATGGTAGAATTTGTAGATTCAAAAGTATAATTTTTTTAGGCACTGCAATTTGTCTCAGGGAGGCTTTCAACCTTTTCGGGGAGGCTTTCAGCCTTCGACTTTATCTTACTTGTCTTTTTATTTCTGACCTATTACGCATTATTTGATATTATCTAACCACATATGCAAGGCCACTAATCAATCATTTGATCCACTGGTTTAATGTACGAGCAGCATGTGTAGCACAGGCTGTTTTGTACCGCCCCTTGCCTCATTTCCCAGTCTTGCTGCAAGAAGTTTGTTTAAATGGGTTTGTGTTTGACATTAGTCAGTTCATATTTTGAAAGAAAAAAAATAAGGATTGATTATTTACTTATTTGCCTTTCAACATTTTTCATGTGCTACATGATTCTGCGCTTGAAAGTTAATTTCGCCTTTGCCACGCTGTTTTGCAAAAGGGTGTTTAACTGAGTCCCCGGCTGCCCGTTCGACAGAGGCTTCCTCAGTCGGCTTCCATCTATCCGCACCGGTTTTTTGCAAGCTGAACCGGGCCCTGTGACTTTCCCTCGAGAGGGAATGAACATATCGACTGTTTGCCATCACAAGCTGTTTATGTTCCTCTCACTTTGAAGTGAAAAAAGGAGAATTCTTCACTTGACCCTAGTATATTGACTAACCACTGCCCCTCTTCCCAAAACTTGAGCTGTCCTTAAATGTTTAAGCCCTCTGGTCTCTATTCAAGCCCATATTAGACAAAATATAGAAAGTAATACTACAAAAATTTTAGTGTCCTCTTTGCTGTTCAAATTTTATGCTCTTCACTTTGGCAATTTTAATCTTAAATTGACATCTGAACTACGGAGAAATCATTTGGTGACTGTAACATAAAACATAAATATCCATTCATCTATTATCATAAATTTCTTAATCCCGATCAGGGTTGCAGGGGCCTAGAGCCTATCCTGGAGTCGCTGGGCACCAGGCTACAAAACTACCCCTGGGTGGGACGCCAGTACATCGCAGGGAGTCTGCATGCACAAAGTCACAAATAAATAAGTAGAATAATATTCATTCCTAACTCTAAAAGGAAATAATAGTCATTAACAAAATGTTTAGTCCACCAACCAGTTGTTGAGCCCAATTTGGTGCTAATGTGGTGTTGCTGTGTTTATATAACAGCCTCTTCTGTTGTAAATGAACAAACTATGTCCGATGTGAGTGTTGTATGCATTATTCAAATTGGATGTGTGAGGCCAACAAATTACTTGCTGAAAAAATCAAAGCAAATGCAAACCCTTTAATGGTGCATTTACTATAAGACCAGAAATCTGTCCTGTAAAGCGTGCACTTTCAGTGTTGCCCTTTACCCTGGCAAACCATATTCTGCCTGGGGCCTAAGGCCACTATTTCTGCATGGTTCTTGCACCTCCCCTAAGGCACCCATGTCCTTTGCTGAGTTGCCAGGTTGTGTGCTACATTTTTCAGTGTTTGGGAATTCATGGCCTATCCTGCTCAGCTCCTGTGTTCGAGCTGAAGCCTGGGTATCTGCAACTGGCTGAGGATAAACATCGGTGTATTGGTAACTGCCTCCTACACCAGAGATGCTTCATCTGAGGTGCTATCATGTGTCTAATCTGTTGGTGGAGTGTGATTAAAAACCACTTAACCACACTCTGCCAAGCTCAGACACATACAAGTGACATGAAAGTGGTCCAAGAGCAACTGTTCCAACAAAGCTTGAGTCCTGCAGAGAAATGATGGATGATACACTGCAGTGAAATGTTCTAACAAAGGAAATCCTTTGAACTGTGTCTTCCTGTGAGCTCAAGGTAATATGATATTATTAATAGGTTGCGCTATCCTATGATGGACTGGTGTCCCATTCAGGAGGACTTTCATAGTCTTGTACACAATTATTACAATATAGGCTCCAGGCAGGCATGATTATGATCAGGATAAGAGGTTCACAATAATGGATGGATGGATGGATGGATGACAGGTTCCTGTACACATAGTAATTTTAGGTTTATCTATAATGATAAAATGGTTATGATCTTATATGAAGATACTAGATGCTGGGAAATGAAAACGAGGAGCAGGGAAAATAGCATGGAAGCGTAACAGTTTCTGTCCAATACAACAGCATGAGATGTACCCTACTTCTTGTTAAAGTGTGATGTTGAGTTTTAAGGAATTCAAGCTCAAGTGCAGCCCACAGTTCTGCTATGGGGGTTGGGGGTGCAGGACATTCGGTGTATCTAGGTCTGCTGAATCTTTTTCTATGATGAAAATGATGGAGCCATTTTATATTCATGTTTCAGGGATATTTGGGAAGAGACATAGATGCCAGGGGTAAGGTGATCCAATGCTTTTTAGAGATTTAGAGATTTTTTTTGTAGCTTCATGCCATGCTCACCATGACAAACATTGGTTCAGTGGTGAGGCTACAATTCACACCTGTTAATGCGAAACATTGACAATGTGTCGGTTCCTAAAACGTGCTTGCCTAATAATTTGAGTTGGACTTCAAGTGTTTTGATACCTTGAGCGTTGGACCAGATCACTCTGAAAACTGATCTGTTTCCCTTACATCTCATTCAGGCATTAAATGGGAACCAGTAGTGTCAAGTGATGCCATGACAGTGACTTATTTAGCCTGTACCCTGGTTTGGTTTCAAAGCCTTTATCTAATGTTCTCAAGAATCTTATTCTTTGTTAGGTTTACAGTTACTGGCTAGGCTTTTCTTCATGGTGGAAAGAACAAAATCAATCAAGGAACTATGAAAGCTGTTTACAGACCTCCCAGTTATGCCAAGGGTAAGACAAGTTACTGTATCTTCAGGTCTAAATTAAAGCAGGATATCTCAAGTGATAAAACAGGGTGGTAATAAAATATAATTTAAAAAAATTCTGGAAGGTTATCATAGAATGACATAATTATTTTAAAACACTGTGATGTATATCATCACTTACACCTCACGGAGACAGCCGGTAACATGACAGTTAGAGCTGTCGCTGTACATTCAAGGGACCAGTTTTTAGATTTACCCTGCTGTATAAAGGGGTAAATAATTGTAAATAGTTTACTACACTTTTATTTTGTCAGCTGGCACTTTTTGTCCAAAGCTGCTTACAACGTTAAACTACATACATTGATGTAGCTCATTATACACCTGGTTAATTTTTACTACACCAACTGAGGGTAAAATACCTTGAGGGTTTTAGTACATTAATGAAACATACTGTTACAACTACTAGTGGCAAAGAGCTGAGCTCAGCATTGGTTTTACACACCAGCTGGTATTACATACCGTACTCTACCCGGGTAAGAGTGGTCATCCTCTACATCCAACCTGCAGAGCACCTCGAGAAATTTTCATCCACTGAACACGTAGTTTATGTGGGATGTGCAGTTGCTGTGGGATCTTTGCTGTTTCCCTGGCCCTGATGGGGGTGGGTTTGATCTCAGATCCCGGTGATATTTCTGCCCAAACTCGACAACAGCTGACCAGGGAAGAGGATCAGTGTGCAATCTCTTTTTCCTTATTGGCAAGAAACAGATGCATGGAGCAACATTACGGCCTCTGCTTTACTTCAGTGGAGATTGGATTTGCAGACAGCCTTTGTCTGCACCGACTCAGATGTGTGTTAGGGCTGCTGTCAAAGCTCAGGGATTGTATAGAACATCTGGTGACTTCCAATCTCCCAAAACACCACTGCTGAGCCCAACTGAGATCTCAGAAGAACATAATGAAAATCACTGTATGGATGTGAATTATGTGAATAATGGACTTTTTTTATGAATGTATCATTTCCACCCTTTTCTCCCCTTTTTCTGAATAACAGCTGAAGATGTACTTTGTTAATCTTTTATTATTTTGTTACTATAACTAGGATTCTTACTGCCCAACTTGATGTCCACATGGAGTCCAGTTTAAGAAGTTAAGGTCAGTAGGTATAACTAAAAAACGCTCAAGTTCTGTCTTTTTAGCAAAACTTATTTGTCATTACAGTTTAGAAGCTGGTGGTATTTTTTTTGCCATTTGCTTTTAATTGTTAAATATTTAGAGTGAATACTGTTATGTGCAGATACTATAATATGTTGCATTACTGATATAAGAGTAATAGGCGAAGTAGTGATTTACACATGATATTGGTATAGAATTGAGAAAAGTGGTACTCTTGATGCAGAATATTCCCATATAAGCAAAAGACCCAACAGTTCCATGCAGTGGGGTTAGTGTGTTGTAGGTACTGGAGATTAAGCTGGAACCCCCCCCCCCCCCCCAAGGNCAGTTCCATGCAGTGGGGTTAGTGTGTTGTAGGTACTGGAGATTAAGCTGGAACCCCCCCCCCCCCCCCAAGGAGTGGGTGGTCTCTCCTCCCACCTTCCCTTTACCTCACAACACCTAGTATATGGCAGTTTTGTATGGCAGGCGACAGCCCAGCTGATTTCCCAGGGGGCCTGGCATCCGTTGCTGTGATGGACGTCTTGAGCGATGGGTGGACTGGGTGTTACCAATACATCCTTGTGAGTGTTGGACTTGTCCTTCTCCGAGGTTCTCCACCTGAAATATTGTGTTTCACCAAAGCCAGATATATCTTTCAGCAGTCTGGTTCACATCATACTCTTCTATGTACCTTTCATTACTGTACATTAGACAGCAGATCACAGAATTTAATTAATTATAGACACATTCTGTCATTTCATGGCAAATTCTGCAAACCTTGTGGAACTTACAGATTATGCACACACAAATAATATGCAACTGATATATTTAGCCGATTACACCGCCACCTGGCATGTGGGAAACTGTGGTTCGGTTTCAAGTCCAAGAAAACCACTACTCTTCAGTAACTGTCCTTAGACAAGGCTCCTGGTGCATCTTGCCAACCTTCAGATATATGAGTGACATGAACAAAAATGTGCGTGTTTGTGTGTGTTTGTAGATGCTCTACACTCAATATATTCACCCATCCATCCAGCCATCCATTCATCCATCCCTCTACCCATCCTTTATTGTAGGTGTATTGCATTTTTCCTTTGTGGGATTCCTCTCATAGTCCGAGGATATGTGTTCCAGATTAATTGTTCACTGTAAACTGTCAATGGTGTGTGGGTGTGTGAGTGTGTGTGTGGGGGGGGGGGGCAATAGACAGGTGTCCCATTCTCGGTGTACTTTCATAGCTTGGTACCCAGTGATTCTAGAATAGGCTTCAGACCGCCATGACCCGACCAGGATAAAGCAGTTCATAATAACGGTTGGATGGAATGGATGTTACATAAACAAACAAACAGACACACACACAGTGCATTCAGGAAGAGTGACTTGCAAATTAAGAGATGTGTGTAACAATCATTTTCTGTGAAGTGGAAACATTTTACCTTGCATAATATATCAAGCCTGCAGCTGTGTCTTACATCCAAGGTGGGATTTAATTTTATCACAATTATTTCCTCCGTAAGTGCTTTGAGGTGTATGTCAGTTCCCATCCACTGACTGCTATGGTCATACCTCATTTCTTAATTAAGAAGTGCTTTAGGATCTTATTATTGTTATTATTATTATTATTTATTTATTTATTTATTTATTTATTTTTGTCATTAAATATTTTCTCTTTGCTTGTATATAGCTGTGTACATGTTTCTACCACGGAAGCCAAGATGTGTAACCGTGACTTTACGTGTGGGGATGAGGCACTATCAACATGACAGTCTCGTGGATAAGAGACACATGGGAATGAATGTTTTAAGAGGTTCATTAATTCAGGGTGGTGGCATCCCCTTCCATGCTCAAGTGGCACCTGACTATAAATAGTTAGGAGACCAGCTGACCTGAGAACCAAGAAATTGACTCTTCCATATTAAAGGTACATGAGCTACACTTAGCACATCCCCCTGAGGATTATGTAAATAAACAGAGATAAAATTAGCACTTGGCAGATTGCAGACATCAGGAGGCACGATGACAGGGTTTATATAAAAAAAACGTTTGTGCCTTTGCAAGTAAATGTTGTCAATAACCTGTGGAGAGAATGTCACTTTATGTCGAGTTCTCTGAAGGGACAGACACGTCTGAACGTCTTTTCAGGCACTTTGCTGTAATAATGTGACACTGCATTTTGCAGCCCTGTTCGCGCATCATGAATGTTTCTCCACAGCTCCGTGTGGGAAAGTAGCTTAATGTGTTGAGTTTGCTTTCTGGAACAGAGGCCTCCAAAAGCACAGCAGTTCCTTAATCATGTGGCACTTATTGAACAATTCCAAGTGTAACCTACATCCCCGCTCGCGCTCATGTGACAATACCCTAGTGACAAGCCCTGTGTTCCTCATTCAACACTGACATCAACAAGATGATATCTGATCCTCTGCTGTATGTGAATAGATGTTTTTTTTTAAATTATTTTAGCTTTTACTGAAGTGACAACTTTAACCAAGACGACCTTACAGTGATTTACCTATTTATACAACCGGAAATTCTGATGTACAGCAAAAGTGTCATTTAAAGCGGAAACCTGCAACATGAATGAAGCCTCTACTTCACCTGCTGGCCCATCATACCTATAAGAAATACTTTACTATAGTTTACTACTCCTTCTTATTAAATGAACTACATACAGCCTTACTGCTCCTCAGTCAGTTATTTTTCAGATGGTTAAATAGTCAGAGATGGTGCTGACCACTCACAGCCCTTCTTTATTTCCCTGACAGTGTACAGAACTGGTCAGACAGCTGATTTGTTACCATATCACCTAAGGCATAATGGCTGTATTCAAACAAAGCGTGAACCTCATGTAAACTAGAGGTTGTGTGCTTTGTGTATTTCTGACATTTATTAATGACCTCTGTCAGCGTGTTGGACCTGGTCCACCCCATAATAGGACAATGAGCGGCACACAGTGAACCTAATGAGAGGGTCTAATGAGCCGAGCTAATAATGGAAAAGAGCAGGTGCCGCAGGCGCTGGTCCGAGAGCGGAGCTCATAGTGTCTGCTGCACCGTGGCCCGGGATCAGACCGTCCTCCCACTGCCACGCTGGAAAGACGTGGGAACTCTTTGCTTTTGCTCTACAGGATTCAGGAGCGCCTCCTGCAGGATGTTTCCTGTTAGCTGGAGATACGTGGAACAGGCCAGAAACTGTTAAGAGCAATTGGTGTTAGAATAAATAAGTAAGCCAGTAACTTCCATTTTAATTTAATTTCAAAACTTCAAAAAGCCCAATATGGTGAACACTGATGTCCTGATATAATCTACATGTCTAATTGTGTGTGTAACATTATTTCTAATATCATTTTCTTTCCAACTCCACGAGATTCTTGTCAGAGTGTGAAATTGTTTTGTAATGATGGCATTCTTCTCTTGACTTCTGGCTCTCCTTTTTTTTTTGAAGATCTAACAACCTGGCTGTATCATTCTTTGTCACAAGCAGCAATGCTGATTATTTTGTGCCGGTAAGACCAAACACACAGCTCCACTTTAAGTGTGCTGCAGAACTGCTTCACATTACACAACATTCTTCAACTTAATTATTTTGTGATATGATGCATTTATGAAAGCAGGGTGCAGGAAAGAAAGTCCATCAGTCAGTAGCATCATCATTTTAGTGTTATTTATTAAAAGATGATCTCAGATATAATCAATATTTGATCTGACCTTAGCTTCGCTACACAGCCACTGTGGGTCTTTTAACTTGGTCCCATAGGTGACGAAAGCCCTGCTGCTGTATTCCTTTGGCTCCATTTTTGATGACTGACCAGGGCTTTGCCCGCACCGGGCAAGAGATGTCATTACCCGAGCCACTGTGAACTCTGCAGAGATATTTCTTTTTAAGCCTCAGTTTTTCAGCAAAAATTTCCTACAAAAGGTATAGGACTGTGCACACATTTGTCTTATTGTATTAATACTTTTTTTTACATCATTTCATTTTAAATGATTCAACTTATATTCAGCAATTTGTTTGGTGAAGGAGCACAGAATATGCCTCACAGAGTCAGTGAAAATATTGGTGGATTAAAAGTACAAATAAGATTTTAAATGTGTTCCCTTACTCAATTAAATGAACAAGCAAACAAATAAATAAACAATTTCACGTTCCATTTTTATTCCACTGTGAGGCAAGCACAGGTGAATGCATATTTGGGTGATTATTAATTATTTGTTTAGCTCACAATTTTGGCAAAAATGACTTAAAACAAACTATACATTTTTGCAGCAGGGTCTGTTTCAGGTCTCTTGGTCTGAAGCAGCTATATCAGTTCAGGGTATTTACTTTATTCAAGGGTGCTAGTCCCACAGGTGGGATGGGAACCTGAGTATTTGAGCTCCAAGGCAGTGGCTCTATGCTAACCACTGGCAACCACAACAAATACATTCATGGCTGTTATTTAGTGAAGAATCTGATTGCAGTTTTTTTATGCAGTTCCTCCAGTGGTCGTGTGGGGGCACTATAGACATGCACATCTCTGGTCCCTGGGTAAAGCAAAGGGCCTGTACTTTGTTGCCTTTGCTGCCTTTTCAGCATGACCAAGGGCACCACAGAGTGCTATAGCAGCACAAAACTAAATGGGGACAAGGAGAGAAAATTACAATCCTTTTTGCATCACACTTTCTGACACACGCGTCGCATGAAAACAAGGCTGTTCTGCGATGTACATGATATATTTTTGTGTCTGCAGGTTTGAGAGCATGAAAAATACATACATTTATGGGCTGCTCATGAAAATTTAAGTGTCAACATGCTGGACACGTGTTTGTCTAATGTCATGTCGTGTCGTGAATCCATTATCTCCCTTCACTAGAAAAAGCTGAGGAGGCAGAACAGGAAGAGAGATTTCTCGTGAGTTTTCCATTTGTCTCATTTCCCTCACTAATCTTGCTCTATAAGCAGATGCCATTATCAGCAGAGAAAGAGGTGCTGTTCACTTATAAACACTGAGTTCAAATTGTTTACTTGGTAATATAGTAACACGGGACACATACAGTACCAGAAAGGATGACCGAGGCCATTGTGGGTGATGCAAAAAAGTTTTGAGCTGAATTTCTTTTTTTTTTGTCAAAGAAATTATGTTGATTGTCCAAATGGAAAAAAGAAACAGAATAAGATAGGAAATGTGTGCAGGAAGTATCTGATCTAATCATCTCAGAAGCATTCAAAAGCCTCCTTTTGCAATCTTACAGTGGGTATTATGGCAACTCAGACTACTGATCCGTGCTCAGAATAACTTCTTCAACTCAAAATGCCAATGAATGATCAGGAGTGAGAATAGGTGCAACATGGGCAGAAGCTGCTTCAATAATGCTTTGGACTTTTATAAGAAGATGAGACCTCCTGCGGAGACACACAGTGATCAATGTTGTACTGGTATGCAGATGTTCAGAGGCTACGGAAATCTGTCTTAAAGGAGGCTAGCAGTGTGTTATCCTTCAAGACTTTCTTTAGAAACCAGTGAAGCTAAATATATTTCTAAACAGCTTAGCAGTTTACCACATGCATCTATTCCATTGATAACATGTCCCTCAGCAAGTCTTTTCCATAAATGTTGCTCATATATGTATTTCCATGACAAATATGCTGTCGGACTAATTGTATCACCAGGAATTATTTAGTTTAAATCTGTATATATACAGATTTATAAAGAAAAGACTTGATTGTGCTATTTTTTCACATTGCCTGTCACTTTAGAGGCATCATGTTGTGGTTATTGAAATTTGTGCTGGAGAGAGAATAAGAGTGGAGGAAATGTCCTATACCCTCACAACGCCCGAATCCATTATTAGATGTTGATGACAGTGAAATGAGATTAACATGCAATTTGCTGTGTTCTTTTAAAGGTTATTGGCCTAAGGAGCCTCTCATTAGCTCTCACCAGCAAATAAAATGAAAAACATCTACCTGAAAAGCTTTCTGCTGTGTTAGCCTGTAGAGAGGCTCACAATAACACTTATAACAATAACATCTGAAATTCACTTTTTAAAATATTCAACAGAGGAAAAATTTATCATCATTTTAATTGTCCATATTAAGATGACATGACTGATGTTCTTGTGCTCTTGCATTCTTTACTGGGGCCAACAATAGATCTTAAGGCAATTTCCCCCTGCTGGGTACTTGGGTGCAGGACACAGCAGTAGGAGGTGTTGCGGTTCTTTGGATACAATTCCAAAGCCCTGGGTTCAACTCCCCTCTCTTCCTATATTAGCTTTGACCAAGATGCTCCCCCTGAACTAGTCAGCTGAAAGTTACCCAGCTCTAGATGGCTGTTATTTTAAGTAGATTAGTACTGAAAAATAACACTGTAAATCCCCTTGAACAAAGGTTGCCCCTAAATAAAAAATATATACCTGTCCACAAAGTTTAATCTCTTCATTCTCTTCTTTGAGAGTCTTTTAGAAGGACATTCAGTGATCTCTAATCCCTGCTGTTTCACTCGTCGTGCACTTTTTTGATCTCATATTGACGGCTGCTGCTTCTATCCTCACGCTGTACTCATTCTCAATGAACTTTTCCCCGTTAATTCATATATACGGGTTAAGAGGCGTCTCTCTCAGTCCCTGACAATGAGACGAGGGCTGCTTCATCGTGGAGGGATGCACTGAGAGAGATTGCGTAGAAAGAAGAGATTTGCATGTCTAGACCACTTATTAAAAAGGAAAGAATAGTGTGCATAAATAAGGTCCCCTCTGTAAGTGAGAAGAAAAATATATATAAATTTATAAAGATGACTTTCTGAAGGTTTTTTGCATTCTTTGACTTGGAATGGAAAGTCTATGCAAATGGAGGAATTTGTTTAGAGCTGACACTGTTTTTTTTTTTTTAAAAAAGTTGTTTTAATTGCAAATAAATGCGCATGTTGTCACAACTGTCAGAAGCCTCCCATTAGGAAACAGACCAGGAAACACAAACCTCTGCATAGTAACTCACCTTCAGGGCTACATAAGAAATATGACCACATTTCTAATCTGGGATATGGCAGCAACAAATTTAAATCCAAATACTGAAACTTTTTGGTTAACTTTTTGGTACTTTACCCAGAAGGGGTCCCTGAGTTGAATATTGTAGTTGGTTGCATTGACAGAACTCAGTATTAACGGCAGTCCAAGTGTCCAGGACACGTAATTTGGTTACATTTTTATAGTCAGGTAGAGGTAAGCCGTACTTTAAAGTAAAATATTAATAAATTCATTGCAAAACAATGGCATCGAAAACAATAAAGAAACAGCATTATGCCACAAATTGCATCATCTGCGTTTTCATTTTGAAATATTTGTCTCAACATCTTGCTCTTTTGGGCCATTTCTTTATGCTGAAGCCTTTTTGTAAGTATGATCCCCTGATTGCTTTGCTATGTTTGCAACTCACAAGGATATTTTAGGCATTTATTTATTTTTTTCTTGGCAAGATGTCTCAAAAGTGGGCAAAATTTAATAGGACAGGTAAAATGTAACATGTACCTGTACTCTGGACAACCAAAAACAGAAAATAATATTGAGCCCTGAACTGTGTGATGATTCTCCATTATTGCATCATCCAATTAGCAGACGCTGAAGGTCAGGCTCCAAACATCAGCACTAATTGCCTTCACCACATCTCTACGGGCTTCTGAACAAACAATTTGCTTCAACAGGAGGACTTAAGTTCTGTCGCAGCAGCAAAGCTAATTTTATATGCATCTATGTTTCTTAACTAGAATATGAATTATTATTTTTGCTGGGGGTTTGGAAGAAGTGGACCTTTCATCAGATGAAGTTTGCAGACCTGTCTTTCCATGTATGGCCTTTAGGCTCAGCACCACTATACAAGAATGTAAGGCACAGATTTTGCTTTTCATTCCTGTCTGAGCGCACCCGTGTCAGTGCGATCAGCAAAGCACAGGGCATGTTATGACTTCGGAAAAGCAGGCAGGTTGTTGTTCAGTCATACCTTGTGCTGGGTTTGTTATCTCCAGCTGGCAAGTTGTCCCTTTTTGTTTGGCATGGTCTCCCATGGGACCGAATGAGCAGTCCAATAAGGCTGAGAGTCCCATGTGGGTGATGTCTCAGCACTTTCATCACATGCAAGCTATGTCTATCGCAGAGTGACAAACCAGCCTCATGCCTGCTTCACCTGAGATGTCCACAGCTGGGGCTTGTCGCTGAGTGCCTGGCAGTGCATGTGAGGACCTGCTAGACAGAGTTGCTGGGGGCCACACAGGAGACCTTTGCATACAAACCCTCTTGTCAGTGAGGACCATTGGTGAGTTATGATGGGATTAATCCTCATATTCATTTCTGTTTTGGAGTGTTTGACTGTTGCTTGGAGGTAGCAAGTAGGCATACAGTAGTGCCACCTCCCATATGTCTCTGCTGTGTGGTGACAGCACTGTCCCAGTGATTGTACAAGAGAGGCAAACCCTTAGGCACCTGCCATAGACTTGGGGGAACTTTTGGACTTCCCTCTACTCTTCTTCTTCTCATCTACCTGCCACACAGATGACAAACATTGCTAAGCCGTGACACCAAGCCTGTGTTTCCAGATGATCTTGATTCTGTGCCACAGCAGCCAATTCCGATGCTCCATGATGTCCCCTACAATGCTCTCAGACCAAGTGCAGTGCATAACTAGAATTAAAGGAACTGCCATGTGTTTGCTTTTTTGGCTCTATTGTTAGTAATAGCTATAAAAGGGCTTTGTTTGAACATTTGTTGATCTGAACATTATACAGGTTCTATCCATCATCCAGAGAATAACAAGCAAATGATAGAGAGGACTGTATGCATTATTTATTGAGGTATTACATTATGAAAAATGGTATTTAAGTAAAGGGTGTTATGGTATCCACTAAAGAATCTAAAAGACACGCATGTAGATATAAGTGTTTCCACAGTATGCATTGGACAGAGGACCCCCACGGAATCATCCCTGGCCACCTCGTCTCTACCTTTAAATCCAACCACGTCTGTGACGAATGACTGCGGTACAGTCACTGGCTCCAGCTGAAATGCTAAACCTCACTGTTTGGCGGCTTTATGAATCTGTCCTCTGAAGCGGAATTTATTTGTAGAGCATATTATGCTGTATATGCAGGTTGTACTTTTTCCTTAACGCATTTGACAGAAAATCCTTAACCACCACAGCAAAGTAAAGAAAAGTAAACTTGTCTGTTTGTCTATGTCGTTTATAAAAACCTGGGTTCCCCCCTCAGCGGGGTTGGGAGGGGGAAATGTGCTCCATGCCAGTGCTTAGCAATTGCCTCCCATTTCTGGTGGTTTTTTCATGGTATCTGGCCCTCAGATTGTTCCTTTGACAGCTCTGTGACACTTCTCTGCTTCCGTAGAGATGGCTTTTATAATGGTACAGTGGAAGTACAGTTAGGGAGATCATTTCCTCATAAACACAAGCTCCACAGTCCAGCAAACTGCACCTTTATGTTTAATTTTAAACTTAGCATGTCCCAGGTCTGTAGGTGATCTGTCTGTGGGTGGCACAGCGATTGGATGTATGGATGTGGGTTTCATCCCTGTTCACTCCATGTGAGGCTTGCATTTTTGCATTGGTTTCCTTGCACTCTCCAAAAACATGCACTTCAGGTGAATTGGTGCCTAGAAACGAATAAGATCGCTGTCATGGCACTGTGTTAATTGACAGTGTGAACCAGGACTCGGTGCGATTGTGTATTTATTTTTTCCTGCTTACCACTATGACTGTGATGCAGCTGTACAGCTCATCGTGCCTTTGTTAGGTTTTCGGGAAAGAAACAGGAGTCGACAGGTGCTCCCTTCTGCCCGTCTCTTTCTGTTGAACCCCATGTAAGCTGCCCATTTGTGAGTGATCCTGTTGCCCCAGCAACGGATTGTCCTGAACAGTGCTAGGTGGAGCTTCACGAGCTGCACAGACCTGAGACTATCGCACCCTTGGCCAAGAGGAATCAATGTTTCCCTGTATGCACACATGTGGCACTGAGCAAGTGAGATAACAAAACACTGAATGATTACAAAGCAGGATATTTTATCGGTGTGCCACCATGGGCATCTTGCTGGTGACGACGTGACCTCTCTATCTCCCTTCCTCCCTCCCTCCCTCCCTCCTGCTCTGTTTCTCTCTTCTGTACACACTCCCTATCTTGCTTGGTCTCAAGCTCTCTCTCTCTCTCTCTCGCTCTCTCTCTCTCCCTCGCTCCCTGTATCTGGTGTGTCGTCTCTGAAGCTGAGGTGTTGCCTATTCCAATGTACTTTAAAGACAGGCAGTCCAAAGACAGCAGCTCATGACCACGACAGGACCATGACCTAAGTCAACATGAACTTCGAGGGGCTTGAGATGATTGCAGTGCTGGTGGTTGTTCTGATCGTTGTTAAGGTCCTCGAGCAGTTTGGGTTCCTTGAAGGATTCATTGGCGGTAAGGAAGCTGGTACCATATCTGATGTTTGTTTTGTGAGGGGTCATGGTTCAGTTGTTCAGCTCTGCTGGCTGTAAAGTGAAGTACTGCTAACTTTTTTCCAAGTCAGACTGATAAAAGGTTCATTTAGATGAAAAATACATATGTGCTATATTTACTAAGTGTTTTCTTGTGTCTTAATTATCTGCAAATGCGTCAAAGGAAATGAGTAAAGTTAATTTATCTGAAAAGAAATGGAAAGATCCGGATAATGGATTTCTGAGTTGCTTTCAAGTAATTTACTTGCTTTTTTAAGAAAAAACACAATATAATCAAGTCTTTTTCATTAGAAAATCCATTAGAAGCATTATTCTGTAATGCTGATGTACTTTTTCATGTAGAAATGGCAAGCTTAAGAAACCTATTTCATAGTGAATCAACAGGTTGGTAGCAGAGATGTTGCCGGTTGATAGGTTAGCTGGTTATGCATTTAACAAAAAATTTAGTGCCTATGTTCTTTTGTAAGTAGGCCTCTGTACATTGTTTCACTGATTGTATAATTTTTAAAAAAATTCAGACATGAAAACTGCCTTAGTGAGATGAAACCATAACATTTTGAGTCTCTTGCTCTAGGTATGTGAAGCAGATGGCACAAACTTATGAAAATAAATTAATGCTGTCTATTCACTCCAGTCTGTATATCCACAATAGCATCCACACTCACATTATGTCAACATATGCTAAATTCTACATGAAATAAAACCAAAAAGCAACAGCAAAAAATGCAACTGTAAACATAACACTTTCTTGTGCTGCATTCAGTGCTCTAAACTGAGCAAAAATACTGACTCTAGTAACACGATATTAGTAACAATAAAGATTTTTAGGCATTTAGGCCATTAACCAGTCCCAGTAACTCATTATTATACCTTCAAATCACGTCTACATACTGTAGGGGAAATGTATAATAACTAATAGCAATATTCAAAGAAAGTTAATCATTTCATTGAACACGAAAACACACACAGACACACTTGTGTGCACGCACACACATATGTATAATATATTTTTGGATGTCATGATCCAGTTGGACTTAAATTGCAGAAATTGAGTATGTTCATGGAAAGCAGCCCAAAGCCTCTCATGTGGATACTGCAGTCACAGAAATCACTGCATAAAGTATGAGATTTGTTCACAGAGTCATGTTTACTGGACTCCGTTCTTGAAAATGCCTAAATTAGAGCTGAAATATTTGGACTTAAGAGTGGCAGGATGTGAACTTTGAACACGGAGGAGACTGTTCAATGTCATGTTCTTTTTTAAAAGAACCTAAATTGTAACACAATTTGTTGAGAGATGCAACACAGTCCAGTTAGAATGGTATGCAACATTCACAGGATTTGAAACCCAATTCAGAAAGTCTTATGGTCTTATTAAGTGGTAGTTATTATGTTATTATCAAAAATGTGGCCATGGTCAGGAAAACCCAAATAGAATTTAGAGTAGTTTATATTAACATATAGAAATTTTTTAAAAAAGCCACTTGGGCATCAGAAGGAGGGAATCATTAAGTTTCAAAGCCTTCACTTTGTAAGTCATAATATAACAAGGTGACATCTAAAGCAGCCAAAATAACAATAAATTAGAGATAGAAGATAAAAATAGTATCCCAGAGCCTCAGAACAGAATAAAGGTGCTGTGGGAAATGTTATAAAATTTGTAACACTGCAGCAATGTCTCCGTGAAGTATTCTTGTTCAGCAGATGCAACTGTCCGCTAAGGTTTTGTTTACTAGTGCAGCAATTCCTCAGAACTCGTTATATTCAAATTTTCACTATAACAGCTTTTGAAAATTAATACTCTATATATCTTTTGGTTTCCAAATAGAAACTTTGTCTATAACACATTTTATCCGAAGCTTATCCATAATAAAAAAATCTAAACATTAATAAAACTAAAAATAAGCTAAAAAAATGTACAAATAAATATCATATAGTACTGTTTAGTCTACTGTAATACAATAATATTATATGTATTATAATAAACTTTAATGTGTACTGTTACAAATTTATCCGAAGCCAGGTGTGCATGGCTGTTATCGACTGTTTCTGCCGGTTTTGCTTTGCCTGAAAGTGTTTGCGCTGCATGACATTTACTGCACATTTATTATTTTTTTTTAAATAAACCTTTTTAAATTCCGGTTGATGTGTCAAAGAGGCGGATGTGGCAGGTTACTATGTCACATGTCTTTATTCCCTTTATTCAACATCTCACAGCACTGAACTCCTGCTGTAAGCCCTGTACCGGCACCTGTCACATCTCCTGTGTGCAACGCAGTGACACTGGGCAGGGGGGGCGGTAACATGTGAAATGTCCTGTACTGTACATACTGTACCACACATTGTAATCATGCAAATTATTGACAATATTGAGTGTTTTCTAATTAGGTAATTGGTGTTTAGGGCGTTTTATAATGGTGAAGACATGGGTTGATAGTTATATAAGTGTTTTCTAAAGGGCCGGGAGTTCATTATTAATTTATTTTTCTTCTTATATATAATAAGAAATAATGGAAAATAGGCACTCAGCATCTGAAAAATTCGGTATCCACCATGTTTTCAGGGACGAGTTAGATTCGAGATGCTGAGGAATGACTGTAGTTTGCCTCTACTGAAGTGGCACATAATCCCACATTGCAGTAGGTATCAAAGCTGACGTATGAGTAGCAGCCCAATTAAGAACATGCGCTTGTAACCTAGAGAATTCTGCTTTGAGTCCCATACAGCACCTACAGTACCTGAGGTATTGATGAATATGTTAACCCTGAACTGCTCCAAAAATCTGTAAGGTGTTTTAGGTAAAGCTAATAGCTAAATTGTAAATAATAACTATTATTTGGATTTTTTTCATGCTGCAGTTCCATTCAAATTACTTACACCTTAGATCCTTAAACCTTGCTCTGCCAGGACAGGCTCTGGATCCCCATGATCCAGCACTGGACAAGCTGGATACTTAAAGTTGTAATCTTTATGGCCCTTTAATTTACTTCAACTCATCATATGGAGAGCAGCGTTTTTGTCCATAATATTGCTGGAGGCCAGCAAATCAGTGCAACGGTATTCTCAGAAACAACCCAAGCAGTATGGTACAGGTGTGTCAGCTGTTTTACCTTGTGATGGTGCATTCCAGTAAATGTGTGCAAGTTGACACTGAAGGGCAAAGCAAGGATGAAGGGAGATGTAATTTTAGCCACCTATATAGGTATAATGTTTAAGCATACGTCACGGAGCTGATGCTGAAATGTGCTCCCTGTGCGGAAGGGAAACAGCATGGATGAGCAGTTTTAAGTGCTTCCTAATTGCTGGGGCACTTAATGGTCATAAAGTACAGTTCCTCCCAGTCCAGGTCACAGGATACGGCATTGTTTAGGTACTAACAGTGAGCATACATTTTTAACGAAACATAGAGAGATCAACAGGAACTGGACTGGAAACTGAAATGTTGAAATTTTGTAAGCTTCCACACACTGCTGCTCTATTTATTACACTTGGGAGAAGAAGATTTGTTCCAAAGACTTTGCTTCTCACTAAAAACTGTGTTGACATCTAAACATGCTTATTTGTTCTGTCTGTTCATGTGGGTTTCCTCCGGGTGCTCCGGTTTCTTCCTAAGGTCCAAATATATGAATTTTGCACAAATTGGTCACTCTGAAGTGTCCTTGTGTTTGTGAGGTAATGAATGAAACTGTCCTGTGAAGGACTGAAGTCAAATCCTGGGGGTACCTCTCCTCACAGTCTGCACTTCTGGGGTAGATGCAATAGGGAATGGAGTTATTGATAAAAACTGAATGAATGAATGAATGAATGAATGAATGAATGAAGGTAAAATACAGTCTCGTCATATCCAGAAAAGTCTTATACAATTAGGCTAAAGCTGATCCAAGGGTAAACGTGTTCACTTGTGTAAGTGCGTTACATGGACTGGTACTAGTACTGCCATGGACTGGTACTCCTTCCAGGGTGTAACTGGCTCATGCCCTACCTTCCTGGAGCAGGTTCTAGACGAAACCTGATATAGTGCGGGACAAGCTATGTATGAAAATGGAAAACATACAATAGCTCATACTGTACAGAGAAAACTAAAGGAATACATTTATGCATAATAGTGCAACCTTGCAGAGACATCAAGTTGGAGAACTGCTGATGTGTTGGTTTCTTAGGACAACAGAGTATGTGAGTAAACTTTGCGACTGTATGTGTGGTTTTATTAGTTTTTGGACCATTTAGAGTTTCTGACTCAGTGGCACAATGGCAGCAAAGTGAGCAGCACTAATCTGTATGCCCAGTACAAGTAACTGAAATCTCTGCACAGATACACCCCTAGGCCTTTAGCTGCCTTATTTTATAAATCAGCCTGTGAGACAAAAAGCCCGTGGTAAGCCGTTACACCAGCCCCCGACTCCCTGGTGCGCACTTCGATCCACCGAGGGGGATTTGCTTAAACAATTCAATCTGTTGCATATAAACAGGGCCACCATAAATGAACACTTTGAAGAACCTGCTATCAGTTGGGCTGCTCTTAAACACCATTGGGTTATGCTCTTTCATTACTATCTCTAGATCTGGTTTGTTCAGGAATTAGGTAAAAAGGCTGCGGCTGAAACCCCTGCTAGGTGCCTGAATAAGGGAGTGTGCCATAGCACTAAAGACCAATTACTGGACAGTGATGCCATCTATGCTGATGTATCAAAATGCACTTTTCTGGTATGTTTTATTCCGCTTTTGTGATCTGATAAATATACAGGTGGTTAGAGCTGTGGTGTTATATTTATACTGTAGGCAGGTTTAATTCCTATCTCCTGATGTAGCATCCTTGAACAAGGCACTTACCCTCCATTGGTCCAGTAAAAAATGCCCAGCTGTATAAATGAGTAAATCATTGTAAGTAGTTTAACTTTGAAAGCTGGTTTAGGAAGTAAGGAATAATTAATATGAGTGTAGTAAAATGCCTTATCTGAATAATTGAACACACCCCTTCAAATGACTTTTATAAACTCAGCAACTACTAACTGGTTCTCACTTGTGATCAGGTGTGGTGAGTTTGGTTAGATCAGAATACAAACAACTGTTTCCAGACAATTCCACAGAAGTGCATTACAAAGCAAAGAATACAATATGGGCAGAAAGGTGATTTCAGAAGAACTTCGAGATAAAGCTTTAAAGTCACAAGTGAGAAGACTGGTGCTCAAAGGTTTTTGGGATCCTGTAGAACACAGTCAAGACCACCATTAAGAGGCTAAAGGCATGTGGCAGCATCCAGGCTGCCTAGGTCGGGCTGTCCATCCAAACTGGATGACTGAGCAAGAAGGTGACTGATCAGAGAGGTCGGTGACAACTTTGAAGGCCATTATGTGTACAGGAAAACAATATCACAAGTGCTCCACAAAGATGTTGAGATCATTTTGTTTTTTCATTTAGTTGACAGTTTTCTAAAAAAAAAACAACTTGCAATGATATACTCATTTACACATCTGATCCTTTCATTTTTTTACTGGAGCAGTTCAGGGTAAGTACTGCAGAAGGTGGGCCTTAAACTTGGGACTTCTGAGTCCAGAGGGAGCAGTTGTGCCCACTAGGCCTGCTGCTGCCCCTCTGGTTGGTATTTACTGTCATGTCTGTATTTGTACTGTGTGTTTGTATTACAGGATATCTATACACCTCATTATGTTTATTTGGTGTAATGGGGGCTGTATTGATTTGTTACACCTGAACCCGCACAAACCCCTACTTTGAGTCTGGGTTTTGGAGATTTGAGCTGGGATGTCTGGCTACCTCCTGCCAAAGGCACAAAGAGCAGGTGAGGAGAGATTGCTGATGCCCTCATAACCCTGTGTCTCTGATGCCTCAGGTTTGTGGTGGTGAGGGGCCCCTGTAACATGGGAACCCCAGTAACCTCCGCTCACCAACTTCCAGGCTCACAGTGTGTTTCCCAGGGGAACGTGCTGTGTGGGGCACAGCTGTGTTTCCTCTAACACTCAATGGAAAACAATGTACTTTTGCTCTGTGTTCGACACAGGTGGTTCAAATGGGTGTTGAAATGCCGCACAGAAGACCATCTGCTGGATCAATTTCCATTAACCTTCCGAGAATGTGTAGAGAAAAGTGGCGCAAGAAGATTACACATATGTGGGGTGAGATTATACACTCTGCTGAGTGGAGATGGATTCCACCGGGAATATGAGGAGCAACACAGTGGGGTGTGACTGTGCCGTACCATGGTATTATAAGCCTGGATTATGCTCAAACATGCCAAGACATATAAGAAATAGAGGAGAGACACCTTTTGTGTGGCCCTTGAGTTTGTGCAGAGCGATGATCTAAAATCAGGGATGATCTGAGCTGAAATAGCAAATTACTGCATAAAGGGTTTAAGAGCATCTAGTTTAAGGCAGAAAACTTCAGAAATTTATAAGAATCCTAGTTTGATTAAATCCTGTAAAATGTTTCAAAGATGGTTTATTTATTTTAAATTGTGTAGATATTAATTGCAATATGCAAAGGGAGACGTTTAATCGTTTTTTTAATTCACTGTTTTTTTGCCATTTTCTGAGTGGTATTTCATTCAAATGATTCAAGTCATTACCCAGTAAACAGATAATTTTCTAGAGGACAAAATTCAATGCAATAAGATCTAACCAAAAAAGATGAGGACAAAGATGAAAGAGGAAGGACTGCTGAAATGTTTCTGCTGATGTCTGAAGGCCTACTTGTGCTGTTCATCCCTGTCAAACACCATGTTTTTAGTGGTAAAATGGCCAATTAACAAAGTATCACATGTAATCTGATGGTGCAGATGTAACTTAAAACCAATTAGGAGCTTTTTTTAATGAAGTAAAACACTGCTGATTAATTCTGTTAAGTTTAATGTTCAGTCTGGGTGGAGTTTGTATGGTGTCCCTGTGTTTATGTTGGTTTCCTCCAGGCACTCTGGTGACAGTCCAAAGACATGTTTCAGAAACTGGTAAATCGTCTAAATTGTCCACAGGGTGTGTTTGCCTTGTGATGGACTGGTATTCTGAGCAGGGTGTACCCCTCTACACACCTTGTCCTGCCAGGATGGACTCTAGACCACCATAACCCTGCACTGGGGGATGGGAGATTTCAGCTGCTTTAAGAAATTCATGAAAACTAAGCTCATTTACTAGGCATTGTGCTGCCTCCCATTCTCATCCTGAGATGGTGCTGGTGTGGATTTGCTCGTCTTCCTTGATACATAATAATTTAGGTGAATGAGGTGGGAATGCTGACAGTCAGTGCATAGTGTGGCTAGTTTGGGGACAACGCTCAACCTTGGGAGGGGGAAACGGCATTTCCTTTAGTGGGGATGCTTGGCTCCTGAGAGTGTGAGATTAAGTGCACCCCATGGTTGTTTGTTTGTGACAGCCATGTACAGTATGGCTACTTGTAAATGTTAGCAAGATGAGAGAGAGACTGCATGGATGCTACATTGCCCTGTAAGTACATTTCAGTGTTCCTCAAGATTTGAGCTCCTGTGTGACAACAGCAGTGTGTTCACATCCTTACTTTCTTTGAGAGCTAAACTGGAGGAAGGCTGAGCTGTGTGACGCGGTCACCTGCTCAGTTCTAGGAATGCAGAGAAGCTGTAACATGTCGGGCAGTCCTTATCTATATGGAAGATGATGAAAGGTGCTCAAAAAAGGCTGATTTATTATGACATATCTTTGCTCCTTTGCTACTCTTGCTACCCTGGCTGAAAATACAGTGTAGTTCTGCTCAGTTTTTCTCCTTGTTTCACTAAGTTCATCACTGTACTACAATTCTTGTCTGAGCACTAGTGGAATGTGGACAGTAGATGGGTATGGCATCTGGGGTAAAATTGTGAATATTTATATTTCTGATGTATATTCAACAAAAAACTGATTTATATAGAATGTCTGGCTTCTGTAATAAAGCTTTCCAGTTTTGTTGGTCACTGGTTTGAATCCCACTCCTACTGCTATACCCCTGAGAAGGTGCTTATCCTTAACAGATACAGTATTGTATACCCTGCTGTATTTTTTTCTGAATTTTGGGACAGTCATAATGAAATGTTCCTTTTGTACTGCTGTAAATCTCCTGGACAAAGCTGTTTCCCATAGTTGCTGGCACATTGTGATGTTTAAATATCGGCCATTGAACTGTAGATGGCGCTAAAGAGTCAAGCAGTCATGACACAGATGCACATTAATTGTAATGTCCTGGAGTCTGACGTCATCACAGAATGAGAGTTACAGTAAACAACCAAAGTAATAATGGGATATTTGGTCCTTCCAGTCCTCAAATACCCCCTCTCCAAACAAACAAGTAAATGCATAAACTCAAACTCCCGTTGAAACTTTGAGAACTGTTGCCTTCGTATTTTACAACTCAAGGCAATAAGGTAGAGAATTAACTTTATTTAGTATATGACCTTTTGGGTTTTACTCTTAGGATTATACTTAGCTTTTTATTTTATTCACGACAAACCTATGGCATATTATCTTTATCCAGTTCACTCCATGTTATTATTGAGTAAATGAATATTTAATTGTGAACCATTTCCATGATAAATGTACCTGGATGCATTGCACTTTTGACAGATAAACATTTCCAAATTACTGGGACAAAAGACTAAACTTCATGGTAGTAAAGCCTGTAAAAGTTCATATGAAAAAGAAGTACATTATTCAGGCATGTTTACATCCTCTGCGATGACTTTGTTGATTGGTATGCTCATTAAATCGGTTGGGTGCTCAGTGAAAGCATTTTAGATAATAACAGACTCTAAAAATACTCACTTGTTTTAATACTCTATGCTACAAAATTAACTCTGATTATGCATTTAAAATTTTCATGCATTTGTAGTCTCATAATGAAAGGGAAAACTGGGTATATTCATAATTCTTGACTGTTTATTAACCCATTTATATATATACTATATTGTTAAATAAAAATAAGATAATCAGGGACGAAGAAATAGCATGTATATTCTTTTCACAAATCTACTTTTTGACCTTTGTGGATATAAAAATGTAACTGTGTTCAGCATTGCAGCCGTGTCACAAAGTTATGTGAATATTAATTCTGCATATGTACACAGTTTAAGCACATAAAAAGCAATTACAAACCAGCATTCTAAATTGGGTAGTTTCTGTATCTTCACATTATTTATATATAATTTTTTCAGTTCAGAAACTGAAACAGTATGAATGTTAATGTTTATGTTGACACTGAACTTTGTAGAATCTGTGACATATAAGTGTCCGTGCAGCAGGACCGCAGCACATCAGTGACATTCGCCAGCAACATGACGCGGCTTTGTTGTGCTTCCCTCTGTCTTGTCCCTGCAGACACATCCATAATGCAGCACTGCGACTCCTCCCGTTAAAACTGAGGGTGAATCTTCCACTTTTTAAATGTAGACCAGTCTCTCATTTCATCAATTTTTAATGACTTTGTACACAAGTCCTTTTTTTCTCAAGAATTCAGATATAATTTATACCGACCTTCAATGGAAATGAGGAGCTGTGGAGTTGGAGCAACATGATGAGCAGCACACTTTCCTGCAGCCACTCCTCAAAGACAAGGCCCTGGACCTCCACTGGGTCACAACACACGCAGTATCACCAAGAACTGCACCACTTTTATGCTCTTGACAACTGAATACTTGTCTTTGCTCTGACTCCTCAAACAATTTATTCCCAAGCTGTATTTTTAATATACAGTATTAATGTTATAAATCAACAATAATAGTTTTCTCCATGCTTGGAACTGGTAGACTCTGAATTATTCTGCGCTTGTAGGAGTTTTCCTCCATTTGGAAAACTCTAGAAAAATGAAACCTGTTTATATGAAACATTTATTTCATGTACAAAGTTGTCTCAGTGTTCTTTTTAATAATACATTCTGTGTACTGATAGCCATTAAACTTACATGCTCTCTTACAGTTCATTGTATCATTGAGTGACTTTAAGGCAATAATCTGCCTTATCATTGCACGTTGCTTCATGCAATTGACTGTTTTTGTGATTTTAATTGATTGGAACTGCAAAATTAAAAAGGCCAAGTAGAGAAAACATGCTAAATTCTGTTGGTGAAACAAAGTCCTTATGGCCTGACCATGTACCCCACAAACAGCAAGACGCAGGGGTGAGAAAAGTTTTCATCCTTGGAGCTGCACTTATTTTTTCCCCATCATTGTAGTTATTATACCAATATTTATGGAAACTTGCAAAGGTGGTCCAGAGTTTCCCCAAAATGTGAAAATTCATCAGTGCCTGTGGATGCAAGACTTCAGCTCTTCAATATGAGACAGCTTGATGTCTCGGAGGGAAAATTCAATCCCTCATCCTCTGAATTTTCTGGAAAAAAAGGTTTTTTTAATCTGTTTTTGAGTTTCCAGCATTGCTCTGATATGACCTTGTGAAGTCACTGTGGCGCCAAGATACGTACATCTGAGAGAAATGACTGAACATAAGCTTGAAGATCTCTTGCATCCTGAGTGCATCCATTGTTGGAGGATGTTAACCAGGGCCATTGTCATCAGTGTCAGATTTAAGGTACACAATCTGAAACCTTATATGGGGACAACACAATAAATAGGTAGAATGATATGGGTTAATTTGCTCCTGCAATTTCAATATTCA
The DNA here is from genome assembly GCA_900497675.1 of Arapaima gigas. Taxonomy (NCBI): domain Eukaryota; kingdom Metazoa; phylum Chordata; class Actinopteri; order Osteoglossiformes; family Osteoglossidae; genus Arapaima; species Arapaima gigas. Next base: position 563,598 of record UFQX01000015.1, read on the forward strand.
GCAATCCCTCTGAATTGGAACTCTCCATATCTGAGTTTTCCCTCTTGAGAATTAATACCTATATATCAGTATCTAAATGGAAATCTAAAACTGTGTCATCAGCAGTTTCCGCTTGTTTCAGTTTCTCTGAACATATTTTTGCCACATTTATTTTGCATTTCATTTTTTTAAAAATAAACTTATTTGTTTAAATCCCGGTTGTTGTGTCTAACAAAGAAGAGGATGCAACAGGTTACTATGACATACACCTTTTTTCCTTTTTACAACATCTTGTAATACTGAACTCCTGCTGTGAACCCCACACATGAGCCTTCTCATCTCCGCTGTCTAACGCAGTGACTGAGGGGGTACTAATGTCCTAATGCCCTGTAAAGTGCATACTGAACCACGTGTTGTAAACATGCAAATTAATGACAATATTAAATGTTTTCTAATTAGGTAATTGATGCTACAGTGTTTTATTATGGTGAAGTCATGGGTTGGTAGTTTCTTAGGTATTTTCACATGGGCTCAGAGTGCATATTGATTTAAAACAATGGGAAATAGCCAGTCAGTATGTGAAAAATTTTGCATTTGTTGTATTTTCAGAGACAAATAAGATTCGAATACTGAATGATTGTTGTATGTTTCCTGAATCATTTCTGGGAAGCCTTTTTGTATTAACAATGGTCTGTCTTTATCACCATATGAGCTCTGTAAACTGCATTACACCCTTTCGACACGTGTGCTTGTCAGTGGTCAGGCAACAAACCAACCTTCTATGATAAAATTCATCAGAATGCTGGGAAAGTAAGAAGCATCATTTCTACCTAATCTGATTTAAATGTATTTTTGGGATAAATTTTCATTCAAGAGTGTCAAAAGTGCTTATTTAAAAGTTATTTTATTAAAGTTTTTTTTTTTTAATGATGGCCCTTTCCAGGTTGATGGCCAATACACTTAATTTGACATTTTAGTACAAAAACCATTTCTTTCAGCCATGCCTTTAACCCCATCCACTCCCAACTGAGGCTGCTATTAAAGGACACACATCTACTGCTGGTGCAGATCCAAATGTTGATGGTGTGAAGATGTGAGTCTGCAGACCGCTGAACTCATTGAATGGTTTTGAAGCAGACAGCAGCACTAGGGTGGCTGAGCAAGACCAGTCCAGCTGTGGTTTTTAGCACCTCTGTCATCTGTCTTTGTGTTTGCGCAGCAGACACTGCTGCCTGAAATATTTTTATCACTTATTATTATACGGAGTATAAAAGAGACAGTGATAAATTGAAGTAGAGGGTAGTTAAATTATGCTGCTGTACAACTGGATACTAACCATAACATAAGGTGTTTTAGAAAGTTTATATCTGTGTGTGTCAGTATGTAGCAGGCTTGTATAAACACAGGTATAAACAATCCACCCCAATACAGTAATTACATTCATGGCTCAATGTTTTCTGTTATATTCCCGAGTAACTACATTGCCATTATGTTGAAAGATACATCCAGTAAACTAGTTGTGTTCTTCCATTTTTCATTGAAATAGGACAGCAGTGCAACGGGAATATTATTTTTATTGATCTGGCTTGGCATATCATGCTGTGTAAAGTGCCAATGTAGAAAATAGGTTAAAAAATGTGGGCCACGTTTATTCTGACCTTCTTCACTGAGTCATAAATGGAGCGTCTGGTTTTCCGGGAGATGACACTCTTCCTAAATCACTGATAATTACTGTGAAATGAATTTTGATGTGGAATGGTGCAGATCGGTTATGTGTTAATGATTCACACTTGCTACCTGTCTTTGAAGTCGTAAACTATGGCAGTAAGTCTAACACTGGGACATTGTGGAAGCCTCTCTCTCTCTCTCTCTCTCTCTCTCTCTCTCTCTCTCTCTCTCTCCCCCACAGCTCTTACTTTGCTTACCCACTGTCCTTCTCCTTCTTTCCCTCAGTTTCACTGTATCTGCTTATCTTATCAAGTGAGCAGTTCCCATGCAGGCTTGATGGGTTTGCTGTTTTGTTCTCGTCTCTGTTATCGATTATTGAATCATACGGTCTCTAAAGTTGCGGATGCTGTTACAAGAGATGCCTCTTATAGGAAATAATAATCCAAATTAGTCATAAATACACCCCTGAGCATAGTGCGTATGATACGTACATGTAAGGAAATTCATAATGCACGAATCTACAAAGAGTGACAGCATGTAAGCTGAAGCGCTGACCTCAGAGAATTATGCATAAGTTATTAATTCATGTTAAGTTTCAGGACACCCTTGAGCCTCTTTTTTGTGTAACCATGTTTTTGCTCTATTCCAAGTGAGCCTCTAAATTCTGTGCTTGAAAATATTTCAGATGAGAGTTAATAAAAGAAGAACTGATGCAATCTTTTTTGAACTTTTCCCGGGGATAAGCATGCATTTTCTGTCTCGCAAAAAGTCTTGCTAGATGGGTTTTGAAAATGGCAAGGGGGGTGGGGGGGGATGCAAAGAGTCTGTGTGCTGTTTTGGGGCTGGGTCTAGTGCAGTCACACACACACACACACACACACACACACAACTCTGTGTGACTCCTCTTCAAGTAGAGGGATGTCGCTCTTAGCAGCTGAAAGCACACTGGGTTGAGTGTAGCCAGCTGAACACAGATCCACATGTATTGGGGCTGCAGCTGGCGACATCTGTGCCGTTTCAGCACACAGCAGCTGGGCGGCGCTTCTGCCACATTGGGCCCCCCAAGGGGCCGCTGTGCAGAGAAACCTGGTGTCCACAGGAAAAGGGCCGAAGCGGCCGTCTGCAGACGTGGAGTGGCACGGTGGGAATCGCAGCAGGGGTTTGGGGGAGAGGCATGGGGGGGCCTTGAGTGTGGAATGGGAGACGGAGGGGCTGCAGACGCTGGGTATCGTGGTCATTGTGTGTGCCTCCATCAAGCTTCTCCACCTGCTGGGGCTGATTAAGCTCACGGAAGGTAAGAGAAGTTGGGATGGGGTGAAATAGGGGTGTCAGGACATGTGGCTCATGCGTCTGGCTGGTATCATAACCATGGGTTGGAATTTTAAAATAACTGTATTTTTCATTGTGTGTTTATGTAAGGAAATAATTATGTAAAATAGGCATAGTAAAACAGTCAAAGCATACTCTGAAATTACCTTTTATCTCAGTAGGGAGAATGTGAATGAACGCATACATTATGCAAAAATTGTCCTACATTGTATTTCTGTATTGACTAGAAAATTAAATAAAACATTACAAAATTTGCCAGTTCAGCTGATTCTGAAGCGGAAGGCCTGTTAGCCAACCGCTGGGCAAACATGTTGTTTACACTCATATAACATCATAAATTTTTGTTTTTCTGTTGCTTCTGTAAGCTGTCCCATATTCATTGTGAGCATTTCCAATGCTTAAACTATGTTTAGCAGCAAAAGTAAGGTAAACAAAGGAGCATTGTCCAGAAGCTGTCGTGAAAGCCTAATTGCTCCTGTCCAATTGTCATCAGCGTATTAATCTGTTTTGCCCTCATGACTTGCAGGCTGTTACATTACTAATGGAGGTAACAAATCTCTGGGGCCCAATACAGTTCACTGGCATTCCCTGGATGGCTCCTGATCCTATTTGCTTTCACTTAGACTTTTATCCACCCTCCCACACTAAATTGCTAGAAAATAGTTTGGATTTATTGTTTAAAATTCAGATTACAGAACATGTATATTACACAGTTATGTTGCGCATGTTTTGTTGGTCTGTTACAGAGCAATATTTTTCTTATTAGCCATCATTTCAGATGATCCTGTTCTCCAACAAGACTAATAAGTTTAGTTTTCAAGAATTTTTTTTCAGGTAAAATTTTCTAAGTTGGAATGGAACTGGAATGTAATGCAGTCAGAACCTCTACAGCTATGCGGGGACTACTATACACAGTTCTGTGCTTAAAGTTGCTCTATATATATATGGATGGATAAAAGACTTTTTTTCATCTTTTTTAATGCTACAGTTCAGTTATTTGTCATTAAAAAAATAATAAAAATGACAGACAGCAAAATTTTTATTCTTTCATCTCATTTATTGTTGTCAGAGAACAAAAATATTTCTCAGTACACATCACTGCTAAGTTCGCTGAGATGCAGAAAGACCTGGTGCCAAACAAAAACGGGTGTGACAGAAAATGAGCTATTTCCTAAAAAAATATGCCAAGAACAAATTATAACATTTGATATATGACATATGACCCCTAAAAATAGAACTATGTCTGAATGAAATGTTTACAGAGGGCACCAGCCTCTTGTATTCGTACTGATCTATTAATCATTTTATGGCTCTTGAAGCCGAATGCTGATGTGTTCTGTTTAAACTGAGGTGGCAGCTAAATTGCTCTTCAAGAAGGCAGTGCTGTGCTGTGGGTGATAGCAAATGACAAGTTATTTGATAGCAGTCACATTGTGCAGCAGAATATTTGATTCATTGAAATATTCTTGTCTAAGAGTGACTGAGCAAACACAGACAGTCCAGCGTTCCTACACAGCCAACCAAACATAAGCGTAGCCTGCTTTCATGCTGATCCCAAGAACTGCTAGGAAAGCACATTCTGAAAGTTCTCCATTATTAAAAATCAACATTTAAAGGGGAGTTTCTTGAAAATTATTTTTCATCTTTAAAGTATGATTTCCATCATTCCATCACCAGTAACTGCTCATCTACGATAATCTATTGCCTATCCCTGTGGTGTTACTTCTAATATCAACCAGTTTCCTCTGTGTCTTATTTATAGGGCCAGTACTTGTGACAGTTGTATAATCTCACTAATCCCAGGAATGACTTGTTTATAAACCGTGTGCATCTGGGGAAGCTATCTGCCCTGAGGTACTTCATGCCCCCACAACTGGAAATGAGGTTCTGTCATGCTGGGCAGCACTGGCAGGTTACGCACTCATGTGACAATTCTTTGACTATTGATCTTCATGTTTTTATGCAGATTCTCTGAAAAGAAGCTCACAGTGTCCCACCCATTTCTTGGAAGATATGTACTCAGGCATCAGCAAGCGGGTATCACGTAACTCATATTCATCAAATATTGTGTGAACCTTTAAATAACAGGTGGTCTGGTTCTTTTGAAAGCCCATCAAAGAGGTCAGGTGTGATTTCTGGCTACCTATATTAAAATTTACACCGGTGTCTGTGCCAACTCACTATATATGGCCACAATATGAAGACCAGGTACCAAACAGCACAAAGAAACAGGATAAAAGGAGACTCTGCTCCATTCACTTGCCAAACTGTCGTGCAGTTGAATTTCTCATGTTATTCCGAAGACCGTGTCTAGTAAGATGGGTGTAGCCTTCACTGACGTCTAAACTTTCATTTTTCTTAAACAGCAGGACTCCTTTTACTTTAATACTGTCATGGGCTTGTATAGCTACTGCCTTGAAAGTTAATCCAGAATGCTGCCAGGTTCCAGATTGACAGGGAAGGTAGGTCCCCTTGACATCCATTTGACATCAAAGGGACTGGATCCGCACTTTGTCAGACTGATCCTCTCTGCCGCTTCGGCCTCAGTTCCGTGACATTCTGCGTTGTGCTTCTTCCCATACTTAGAGAATAGACTGACTCTGACAGAAACCGGTGCAGATGTGCTCATAATTAGTCTTGCACGCTGTCGTGGAACTCTTTTCACAGCAAACCCATGATCCGTGTTTACATTCAGCTGTGGAAATGAATCATTCGTGTGAAACATGATTCCAAGTGGTTTTGCTGCAGGTTGCTTTCCAAAAAAGGAGACTCTCTAAATACAGCATCATACATGGCCTTAACCTGCAGATTGGACATCAGCATTCCATTCCAAAGCAAGTCTGAAGTTAACCAAGCTTCTATCTCAGAATACTCTTCTGTGATGGCGGTCCAGATGTATTTCTTCAGAAACCTCCATCCCCATCTTGGCACATCTGCCACAGTGAAATCCCAGCTGCTCTTGCTGCACCGTGTCACACTTGCCAGTGTCTGCACGCTACCAAAAGAACATATCGGGAGGCTCAAAGTCCAAAACAGAATTAGAAAATTATAGTGGTTATAATTTCACATTTGTATTTATGTTTTATCATTTTTTCTAAAACAGATTATATGTATGGTACTCAGCAAATGCATGATTGCTTCAGTGCTTGACTAGATAAGCTCATTTTTCTGTTTGGCCTAGAACACTATTCAGTTCATTTGTTCATGAGTCCACAGAAAAGACAGTAATGGAGTGTAGTCACTGTTATCATTTTACTGCATTTTTTGCTTATTTTCCTTTTATGTACTCTTCATTATATTACCCGTTTTTTTTTTTTCAAATATAGAGATTTGAGATACAAGCATCTCTGCATCTGGTAACTGTCGACAGAGGCTGGGATTTGGTGCTGCAAGGCCTTGGATGGTTATTGTTTTAAGCACACGTAGATAAGTTCCTGGCTGTATTAAAAGACCAAACATGGTGCACACAAGGCTCACGCTTCACACACAAGGCAGATAGACAAATTAACATCTTCGCAGTCATATGTCCTTTCCAAGTTTTTGTGCACATCTTTTAGAAGTGAGTGCAAATATCAGTGATGGATAACATCTGTTAAATTCTGCAGAACTGTAATAAACCTAAGCTTTCTTGAGTCTCATTGGACTCAAAAGAACCTATAATTGTCAAAAAAAAAATCCAGCCACAGTGAAGTTCTGGAAAGGGTGAGAGTTGCCATAATTGTGCATCTTCTTGTTACTGACAGTAGTTGCAAGGACATGCATATATTGAGCATGGTTGGGACAAGGGGACAAGTTGGGAAATGAAATATGCTACAGTGGTGCTTGAAAGTTTGTGAACCCTTCAGAACTTTCTATATATATATATATGCATAAATTTGACCTAAAACTACATCAGACTTTCACACAAGTCCTAAAAGTAGATAAAGAGAACCAAATCAAACAAATGAGTAAAAAATTAGACATGGACATTTATTTATTGAGAAAAATGATCCAAAAACACATATCTGTGAGTGGCAAAAGTATGTGAATCTTTGCTTTCAGTATGGGGGGGGTGACAGGCCACCAAACTGCCAACAAGTTAACACTTAATGTGGGCATCTTAACACACTAAACCAGGTCCATTTAAGAAAGTTTACATTACTGACCCTCACAGTGTGCATCAAAGAGCACAAAAACTGGTGCAGCAAAGTACCAGAAGAGAGAAGACTAACATGAACTAAGAACTCTACATCTTGCCTGACTGAAGGTTACCATGACTAGAAGACCAGCATCTTGTTAATTAAGTTTTATTTATTATAACAGATACCTTTCATGAGCCCTACAGACCCAAGAAAATTCTCCTTTAGAAGTGTCAGTGGTCCTAACAGCAGTTATGTTCCTTTTCTCAAGAACAGTGGCCGTATTTCAGTGATCCTTGCACGTTGGTGGTTTTCTTAGTGGTCCTCACAACAAAAATGTTTCTCTGTCAATGATGCCTATGATAACTATGGCCATATTTTGTGGTCCTTATCGCAGTGTTGCTGTTTTGCTGCAGACAGCGTTGATGATGAGCAAGAGCAGTCCATGGTGCGCCACCGTCCCGAGGCCTTGGAGAAGCTGGAGGCCCAGACCAGGTTCTCAAAAAAGGAGCTACAGATCCTCTACAGAGGCTTTAAGAATGTAATTGATTTAGTCCAATTTGTCACTCCATCTGGGGATTTTGACATGTCATACTTCAGAAAATCACAAATATAAACAGTTTAACACAATCTATAGCTAATATGTCTGAATCCTCCTAAATTTGTCCTAAAAGAGATTCACTTGAACTACAAAAATATTGGCCATATCAAATATGCTATTAAATCCTACATGTAATTCAAAATAGTTTCTACTTCCTGAAAGAGAATAAGTATAATTAGGTTTTTAATGTCTTTGTACAAAATTATAATAGGTATTATCATTTAATGTTTAAATCGTTTGTCTTGTCAAAGAAAAAGGCAAATTTTAAATAAATGATCTGTAGAAATGGATGTAATTAACAGTTTAATATGGCAGAATGCTGTTTAAATGCACTGAGACAGGCTGTTAATAATTGGTATATGATGTTTTAATTAGCAATGTCTAGCCTGTATTAATCCTTACAGACACTCACTCCCAGAAGAAGCAATGGAAGGCTGTATGAATAGTTTTTATTTTAAAAAATTATATTGATATATATATAATACAAGGTTCTATAACATTATATGCTTATAACTGGTGTTAGTCTCAAAATAGTAGCGATGCAAATAAAACTGTGTGCTTTATTCCAAATGCATTTTTTCCCTTAATATTTCTAAGCTGTTGCCAGATGCTTGGTTATAAAGCAGGTCATTCATTTTCTGTGATCCAGGCGAAATGAACCATAAAAAAGCACAGCAGAGTCGATGTCTTTGCTTTAGAAAGTGAAAAATGACCTATTATGCACCTCTGACTCTGTCCTCACTGCCATAGAGTGGAATTAAATTTCAGTTTCACAAGGAGATGATTTACCTAAAGCTGCATCCAGCTTTTAACACAAACCTCAAAGCTGGCCCATCAGTAACTCCCTTTGATGCCGTTGCTGTCTTGTAGTTACAAAAGATGGTAAGTAGGAACAAATACGGTGATTTTTGCCCCTCTGTCCCAGCAGCTGTGGATGTAGCACCACGGTGTTATGTGACATATGATGGACTTTCAGTGCTCTCAGTCTACGTGACAAGATCAGAAATATCTCAGGGGATGATGTAGAATCGAGAGGTCAGCATCAAAAGTCATCCAGAGATTGTTTATTGATTTTATCAGAATGAAAAAAAATATATATATTCACGTAACTAAGCTTTAGGGAATAAACAGCAGAAAGCAAAAAAAATGACCATGCTCCTGTAAAAAGCTGTTATACACGGTTGTAAATAAATCTTACGGGATTCATCATTAATTGCTGTTAGATTCCACCTTCGACATTAACAGCGGAGTGCTTCTTGAATTAATAAATCGAAATTGCACTTACGAGTTTTGAAGTACCTCCTCGCTGTCTCTGTGAGCGTTAGAGTTTCAGTTATTAATTCCATTCATATTCCTTAAGAGCTTCTTTGGGAGACTTCTGCTCTGACTTCTGAAGTTTTCTGTTTCTTTTCTGCAGGAATGTCCGAGCGGGGTGGTTAATGAGGAGACTTTCAAAAGCATCTACTCACAGTTCTTTCCACAAGGAGGTGGGAGAGTTATAGATTCTACAAAACCCTTTAATAGAGTCTTCATGTACAATTACAGTATGATGGCAAGATATCTGTCTGTAACAAATTTCATTAATTTAATTGCCACTACACAGTCAAAACATCTTCTTTTTGTGCAAGAAAGACCTCATGACAATGTGATTAAATTGAGCATGTGATCAAAAAGCAGTTTGAACTGAATCCCACCCCATAGCTATTGTCCTCTAAAGCCTATCCAGGTTGTATAAATTTGACATAAAAAGTACAACGTTTCAGAGAACTTTTCTTTAAATGAATTTTTCTACATTACCTTTTGATTTCTCATCCTGGTTGCAGATGCATCCAGGTATGCTCACTTCCTCTTCAATGCATTTGACACAGATCACAATGGCTCTGTGAGTTTTGAGGTAAAGCACATTGGTTTTGATGCAGTAGTTGATGTGTTTTATGCTTGAATGCATTTTTCATACCTTTTTTAAATCATTGTGCTGTTTTTCCTTTCTTATTTTGTTGTTACTTGATTAATTTGGCTTACAGACTGGAAAATATTGCTTGCAGGTGACTAAATTCAGCACAACAGTCAGAATTTCACAAAATTATGCTACTGCTTTTATTTGAATCAATTTGTTTAATGTAGCACAGACTATTATAGCAATAAACTACTGCCTTTCTGAATCTCTTACAAATTTCATCTGATATAAAGGATCGTTGGCTGTTAAAACAGGCAAAAGATGTCTGTAAACTTTTTTTTGTAACATAAATGTGTATGTTCAACATATTTACATATTTGTAACACTAATGAATCTAAGGGGCATTGTGAAATATTCAGGTTGCATTGTTTCTCTTATTGTTTTCTTTGTCTTCATTCCAGGATTTTGTTCTTGGTCTTTCCACACTTTTACGAGGTTCAGTCCAAGAAAAGCTGAACTGGGCGTTTAATTTGTATGACATCAATAAGGATGGATATATAACTAAAGATGTAAGTGGCTGCAAAAAACTCACTGATATGTTCTTATTCATGAGCTCATAACAGTGCAATGTGCTTTATAAGTGGAAAATCTGTTTATATTGTTAGAGTAGACAGGATAAGTCCCACTGAGCTGAATGGGACACTTTGTTTTCAAGGCAAGGGAGGGTGCCAAAGTGCTTTAGCATTAATTTCTTCTGCACGCCTTTAGGCTATAGGAGGAAACCCATATGAACATGGAGAGAACATGCAAACCCTGCCCAAACAGAACCAGATCTGAGCCCATACAATCTGAGATCAAGAACATTACTTTGGAAACTCAGACAGCACTGCTACCCGGAGAAACAAGCTCACAGTAGTTAAGAATGGTTACACTGTTAGAGCATTGTTCTTATTTAATCAATATTCTGCTTTTCAGGAGATGCTAGATATCATGAGAGCTATTTATAGCATGATGGGGAGATGCACCTACCCAGTTCTGAAAGATGACACTCCCAGACAACATGTAGAGATGTTCTTCCAGGTACTTCTGTCTGTTTCTTACAAAAGTCGCAGCATATTTTCAGGGGTGAAAAGCAAAGCTTTAAAATGAAAACTTTGCATATTAGTAGGAAAGGCCATTTATCCTTAGTGGTATGCAGCGTTCCAGAGTGGAGCACTGGGGGAAATTTTAGGACATAGATAGAGGTCATGCAAATTAACTGAAAAGTTTGCAACAAAATTCTTAACAAAAATTCTAATGTAGAGCTTACTGTAATACATCAGCTATTGACCATCAGGAGAGTGGAATAATGATCATCAGAGGGAGGTGAGGATCAGAAAGGCTGCTTTGGATCCACGGGTTTGATTTGCTCTGTGAACCACAGCATAAGGTTATAGACAGACTGACTGACTGTGTCAACTTTTCTGTGGACACCATCATACCCATCAGTATGGTATGCTGCTTCCCAAATAACAAACCCTGGATTACAAGTGATCTTAAGGTTCTTCATGATAAAAGAGAGCCTTTATGGCAGCTGACATCGAGGAAGTGAGATGTATTCAGAGAGAGTTGCGGCTGAGGATCAGGAACGGCAAGGAACGAACTATTATAAAATCATGAATGGGTGATGTGGAGGGGCCTAAATATACAATAAGGAGTCCTATGGCAGCCCAGTGGAGGGAGACTGTGACAAAACCAATGAAATAAACCACTTTTTCAGCAGTATTACAATGGGCTTTCTGCTCATTGCCACCCCACCCCCCAGCCCACCAGGAAACACTTCTTTATATGCTATCCTGCCACCGCTTCTTTCTCCATGACTCTCACCCTCTGCAGACCAGGGTAACAGGGAAAACTTTTAGCAGTAGACAGGTTTAGTTGTATTCTTTAAAGGAGAGCTACATGAGGCCATCTATCTATCTATCTATCTATCTATCTATCTATCTATCTATCTATCTATCTATCTACCTGCATGTCTGTCTGGCTAAATGTGAACACACTTAATATTCCTTCTAATATTTTAACTTTTCCTGACAGAAAATGGACAAAAATAAGGATGGAGTGGTGACCATAGAAGAGTTTATTGACTGCTGCCAAAAAGTAAGTAAAAACAGGTGTCCCACGAGGCACAAATGTTTTGTTCACGAGTTCTCGAATATAAGAGTGAAATTATTTAATATCCTTTACCAAGTTGTGACCAAATACGAGGCTGATTTTTCATGTTTACAAACAACAAGAGCTGAGCGTTTGCACTGTAATGGTAATTACTTCTCCAACTCATGAGATTTCACATTGTGAGCCGATTTCCAGGAACACACTATGCTCATAAGTAGGGGGATATGTATACATTTGTTTGTTTGTTTACGGTGGAAGTACAAGGCTGGAAAGCCGGAACACCCACACAATCCAAAATGTATTATTTATCAGTGACTGGGTTGTACCGAGTGTGTTTTTCTTTACACACTAAATTGATCTATTGTCAGACGACAGTTGGGAAAAAAAACTGTATCATTTTTTTTGGACATGACATATGCATCATCACAGGACAACATCATGTATAATGGGTAAAGACTGTCGACCCCCACCTCCTCCCTGCTACGCTTGTTACACTACTGTGCTATCTTCACTCCCACCGAACTCCGTCTGATCTTGTCTGTGGCAGAAAAGGGACAACATATCCTCATTTGTGATTCCTTACCTGCCGCTTCTCTTTTTCTGCAGGACGAAAACATAATGAGATCAATGCAGCTCTTTGAAAATGTCATATAGCCGCATCCTAATCCAGTCCATCGAAGGCCACGGCCTTCACCTTCACCTAGTTCTTCACAGGACTGTCTGCTTTATATTGCTTCAGAATATCAGCAACAAACTGGCATATGTATGTACGCATATCACAGAAGACAAGCTTGTTAGGCAGTACGTCTTTTATCAGAAGTTCTTAACCAAGATTGTGCCAGGATGTTGTGTAGAAAGGTACCAAATTGCTTATATTTCCTTCAAATAAGAACAGTGAGTATGAGGACAGCCCTGGTTCACTTTGGTGACCAGGAGCGTAAGCCAACTTAGTATGTCTCTGAAGTATGCCATGTTCTTAATTTACACCGTGTTCGTTTCGTTATTACCGTTTAACTTATTTTGCTTTAACCTTTCGTCTTCGCGGTAATGCTGCAAATTTAAAAACACCCGATTAAATAAGCAGATCTGAAATACAGGCGTCATAAAAGTCCTAGTTAATCTGACACTCAACATACTCGTGCCCAGTGTGACTTTCTGAGGAAATTATATTCGTATTCCATTTTACTATTTATTCAATTACACGCAGTTGAAAACAGACAAGGTTTTGTCACGGATGGATCATATTAAAATTTCTTAAATTATTGGCTCATCATATCAAATTTATTTCAGAAAAAATGAGGATTCACATATGTCTTTGGATTATAGGGTGCTGGGTTCCCAAGTGTCTTTGTCTGTATAGCGTTACTGACAAAAATTTGTAGGTGACCACAGAAAAATCGATTTCAAGACTTCCATGGAAAATGATCCAATGGAGTCCAAAGCCAGAGATAATTTAACGTGATTTCTATCAACACGAACATCAAAGTAGTAATGTTGTCATTTTCATGTTTTTTCATATTAGAAGATGTTTTAGCAGGCTCTCAAAGTTAGGAATTATAGATGAGTTATATGTGTTTATTAGTTCCTGCAGTAAACCACAGCCATATGTGTATTAACTGATATTTTTTTAAATTTCTTGTGCAGGTTTCATGTTTTGTTTAATAATCTCAAGTATGAATGAAATACCAAATGCACTGTAAGGCTAATATTGTAAAATGAAAAGCATTGAATTGTAGGAAGCTGTGTAACTTGGAGAAGAGTTGCCATATACTGTAGAATGGAAGTCTACAATGTTGGCTTAATAATTTAGCAAACTTAAGTTCCCTATTTCTATGCTGACTTTGACAAAATGAGTGTACTAATATAGAAGCACAAACTTAGTTATTAGCTATTAGTTTTGTCTGATAAGCAGTTCCAGAATGATGCTCTGTTGTGCAGTATTTCCAGGACCTGTTCTTTTTGTATTATTTGCATAAATGAAGCTGTTCCACTTGAACTGATCCAGTCAGTATGTCAGTATGTTTCATTTTCATTTTATGTGAAAATTCAATGACCTGATAGAAAACAGTACGGTGTTCCTTGTTTTTATATTACACAAGACATTAAGAGATGAGAACTGAGTATGTGTGATTTTTTTCCCCAGTAATATGATGATTTGTCTATGTGATTTAAGAGAGAAATTTCAAAATATTGGCTACAAGACTGAATGAATTCTGAGTGTATAACACAAAAGACAAAAGACTAAACCTACTGTACATATAGGAAAATATTCTGGTCAGTCATTTATGTTGACTCTAATATGGTCCAGTTATACTTCAGCCAAATGCTGAATGCAGGGCATGAAAACAAGCCAAAAAAATGCCGCTCAGCAGTGCTTTTCACTTCAAACCACCTGCCAAATTTGCTCATTGTTATAATGATGAGTGACAGTGAGACATCCTTACACCGCATTCTCCATGTGAACAAATGCTGCCAAATGAAACAAGAGTCATATTAGCATACCGAATTAACTAAACAGAACAATTAATCTGAATAAAATGCTCACCTTTTTGTCTCTGCCAAATTCAATGCAAGAAGCACCAAGCTTTTCTTGTTCTGAAAATGCCACCAAAAAAGCATATAAATGATAATTTGATGATATTTAGTAGCCTGTAGAGGCTGAGTACAGGCTTTATGCCACATTAAAGTGTGTAACTGTCAGGTATGTTCATGGGATATTCTATCATGTAACAGAAAACAAAAGTAATGACAAAAATAACTGATATTTTAATCACTTTTTTGACAATATAAACACCAAAGAAATATATTTGTGCATATTCTGCTAATTTTAGACAGACGTGGAGCAAAGGAGACACTTCTCTGTGATGGATGGCAACTTCTGGAGTCTGAAGTTCATACTATTGTCCACTGGAGCGTCAAAGAATTTTTATTTAGAATATTTCTTTAAGGATTTCCTACACTGAAAAAAATACATGCATTATAAAAGACACCTCCACGGACTTTTTTCTTGTCTCCATTAATTCAGAAACATTCTATTTTATGCTTTACAGCATTTAATCCATAAAAGGATCATTTTGTCAAAGGTACCATTTTAACCAAGCTATGAAAGTGTCCATACTACTGTTTTGACCTTTGTAGGATTTAGTACCTTAAGCCATCCAAAATGTAGAAGGTAAAGCGAACAGTTCGACTTTTGCAAGTCTTGCTCATCTTACATTAAAGCCAACAGATGTCGAGGAAGCCATCAAGAGGGCAGGTGCTCTGGGTTCCAGGCTCTACATGAACCGAACCATAAAAAAGCACAAAACAACTGACTTCACAGCTTTGGAAAATGACAAACGGACCATTTCACACCTCTGACTCTTTGTCCTTTAAGTAACATTTTTCATAAGTTACTTTGACCTTCAGAGCTGAAAATTGGCCCATTAATGACTTCCACTGGTAATTTTACTGTCCTGCAGATTAAAGGAGAGGTGAGTTGGCCTGTTGGGGCTGATCATTGCCCCTCTATCGCAGCCTCTGGAGTGGGTCGCTTCACTGCCATATGAGAGAACTTTGAGCTTCACTCTCCTCTGTCTCTATCACCAGTCCAGTGTCTCTGCTTGGTGATGTGACTAGTAAAAGGCCAGGATGGTCCACATGCAAAGAAAAATCCATCCATCCATTATTGGTAACCACTTATCCTGAGGAGGGTTGTGGCAGTCAGGAGCTTACATAAAGAAACATCTTTTATGTAAATATGTAAACAGTAATAGAAAGTATGTCTGTTGTTGATTGACAAAAAAGCAAAATCTTACCTATAGGTAAAATGACATTGCAATGATGTAGTGATGGGAATAGAAGGGTTGATGGGAATTAGAGTTCTTTAAATCCCACCATGGAAAATTTCATTTGAAAAGTATACTGGTAGCAGACAACATTGCAAAAATGAAAACACAGAACCTTTGTAGAATATTAATGCTATTGACTTTGTGAATCTTTCACACTTAATGGAAGTTGAGTAATTAATTACCTTTTGTTGAATTGATTTGGGGGGCAGCAGAATATCTTATTCATAATGGCCTCATATCAGAGGAGAAGGAGATGTTGTTGTTGTTTATTTAGCTTATGCCTTTATTTAAGGTAAGTTGCAGGGTAGGAAAAGAGACACAAAGAGGACGGTTGTTATATTAATGCTGATGTAAATATGGATGACCCTGCGTTTAGAAATTGTTTAGGTTATCTACCCATGTAAATAATGTACCTGACAGTTCACGTCTCTGAGTGTCTCACCTAGTACACATATTAGCAAAGCGGAACAGGTGCCATGCCTTGTTGCAGCTAGACTCAAATGGATGTCTTTGTACTACTTAAATGCACAATAAATTGAGATTTTTAAGTATTAAAGTCAAAATTGAGGATTTATGTATTAGATTACTATTAAATAGTCTATTTAATCACTATTTTCAATTTTTACAGTGTGTGTTATATAGCTGCTCTTAAGGGCTCTAATGCTGTTATGAATTATATTGCAATAACCAGATCAACATTATAAAACAGTGAAAAGTGGTCTGCTTGCAAAAACAGTGTTGAAGACTATATGTTCATGTGCCATAATGCAGCATTCGACACTTACAGCACATAACTGTATATTATGTGAGTCTGCTGTACACAACACCTGTGGAATCGGTAATGTCTTACTCTTGCCAAAAGCATATTTTTTTCTTTTTAGAAAGAAGATTAAATTATAGTCTCATAACACGCTTTGCCCCTCTGACGTAGAAATGATGAAAGATATCTTTTAGAAATTTCCTTGCATAGTGCACTGTGTATAAGCCTCATGGAATGGAATAATAATTGCTGTTTACATGTCTTTGATATTTACAGTGGGGCTCGTCTTGAATTAATACACTTGCGTTTTAAGCATCTCCTGCCTGTCTCTCTATGCTTCAGGCTGACTTTTTTCCATTTTATTTTAAGTCTTTAAGAGGTTCTTTCAGAGACTTCTACCCACTCCAAAAGTTTTCTGTTTTTCCTGAGCCCTGTTTGGATAATGAGGAGATTTTCAAAAGCATCATCTCACAGGAGGAGGTACTTATGTGAGGTAGATGACAGGATTGTGGCACCATACTGTATGGTCATAGTACCATGACATGGTTTGTTATTATCTTCACAGATTTAATTGCAGTTACATAAGCAAAACATTCTCTCATTGTACGAGACCCTGTGGCAATGTATTTAAACTGAGCACATCTTGAAATAAAAGCCTTTTGCATAGAATAGCACCCAAAGCAGTTGCTCTCTAAAGTTATGTTATAAATCCTGCACGTCTGAGAGTTTTCCAATTAAACCAACAAGATCCTTTAATGCAACGGTGGATAGAAGACCTTAAATTTGACATTGAACTTATCGCTTTTCAAAGTGCTTTTGAAACTGAATCTCAGACATCAGTTTTCATATTACGGGCAGCCCACAGTTATACCTCTGCACATCTGCAGTGACTAGTTTAAACAGCTTTCACAGTTTCCTGAACCCTTTGAAGAAGAAGGATTCGGTCCCTCAGAAGGATTTTGTGCCGCTGTTTCAGATGCATCAAGGTAGGTGCGGTTCCTGTTCACAGCTTCGGCTACAAATTGCAACGGCTCAGTGATTACTGATGTAGGCCTCAGTGAATAAGCAAGTTTAAATTTGCATTTTTTTAAATGTCTGTTTATAAAGTCATTTTGCATACTTAATAGAGTCATCCCTTGATTTATGTATACTCACACAACGCATTTTTGCTAGAATGCAATTTGGTTTTTAATATAATTTCTCATTTTACGTTCCGAGTTGCTCAATACAGGGTGCGCTGGCTGAAAAAAAATTGGCCAAATAACATACACAAAAAAAAATGCGCATGTGGTGGTATCTATTTTTTGCTAGGCTCAGAGGAGGTTTCAGGAGCTGTGATTGTGGCCAAAAACCTGGGCAAACTAATACAGCTTGTGGGAGAAGATGCTGCATATCGTGCGCTGAAAAGCTGGTGTCACTCGGAGCCCAGAAGATGGAGTGTGTAAAGTGATGGGGTAAAAAGATAAAAGCATATCAATGGCCTCACAGTGAGGAGGAAACCCTACAATCTTATCTACCTCAGTCTGCCTGTCTTTCTCATACTGTGTGCATCTTGTTTTTGTCTATTAAGTGTACTGTGCACCAGGTCCAGGAGAAATGATATTACATTTGTACACAAGTGCACAGTGAAAATAAATTCACCTGGAACCTTGACCATGTAGTGCCATTCCACATGGGTGAACATGGTAATATTTAGTGCAGTTCTACATATGTGTGTACGGTAATGTAATGGCCTTGATCCTAAGTCCTTAACGTTTGTGTTTGTGTGGGGATGGTCTCTGCCTCCCAGGTGGCGCTCTGGTGATAAATTGGAAGTGTAATGTGAGTTATGCAGCCAGTTATGAAGAGGCATGGAAAGGAAAGAGGCCACCTGATCCAATAGAGGGAGAGAGGAAGGAGAAGGTTTGTGCACTGGTATCTGGTATACTGTGTTGGTGTTGATCTATTTAATGACCACTAATGTAAGTTGTGGTGAATTTCTGTAAATAGACTTTCCTACCTGTTACTCTTGTACACGCTTGTATATGCTAGGCAACTGTGGGACAGGGTGAGGGTCATTTTCTTTTCTTTTTCTCCTTGTTTTCCCTGGAATTAGGGGGTCAGGGTTGATCAGTGTACCTTTCTTTGTTTCTGTTTCTTAGGGTAGTTTATTGAAAACGCAGAGGACAAGGATTCTTGGTTGTTTTTTTGGCTCCCTGGAGAAAAGGTTTGGTTATTTTGTTGCCCTAATAATAACAGTAAAATGCAAAAAAAACATATAACCAAGGATTGGTGTCTTTCTGCTTGGGTCAGTTCTTTCCTCGTTCGTTCCCTGTTTTACGTCCCAACCCTAGACTGAACAGTAGCATATACTGCTATTCTACATAGGTGAATATGGAAATATTTAGTGCTATTCTACATGGGTGAATATGGTGAGGATGAGGTTTAAGCAAGCTGTATGCATGCCTGGTTATGAATAGTTTTTTATTTTTACGTCACAGTGGTGAATCCTTTTAAACACGGCCACGACAGTGTGCGCAAAGCTTGTCATTTCTTACTTATGCAAGCTTGGGGTGATAGTAAATTTTAGGAAAATTGTTTGGGATTTCTGCGCTGTGCTGAAATGCACCGTTTTCCTTGTAGAAGATAATGGAAATGGCTGTTTCGATTGACATTTTCACACAACACAGCCTTTTCAGGAACCAACTGGGCATGTAAATTGAGGGATGACTATATCTCTCTCATTTCTCCCACTGGCATGAAAAAGAAAAATTTAGAAAAATGATCAAAAATAAAGAGATTAAAATAGAAAATGACAAATGTAAAAAATGCTGTTGAAATTGAACTGCTGAGTTTGTCACAGCAATATAAATGACACTGTATTGCATTTTAAAAAGAAATCAGACTTTTTTGTCCACTAATTGCCTCTACTTGCTCTAAATGTGGGTGAGAGCCACATTTGCTGCCATAAATGGACTATGAAACATTCTGAATGTCTTATAAATATGCAGTAAGTGACTTCTTGTGCACATTTTTTCTAAGAGGTCATTAAACTTTGGAGCAGCAGATCACTTCAGGTTAAAGCTCTATTCAGCAGTTTCTTCTAATGTATACAGTGGTGCTTGAAAGTTTGGTTACAAAACAGCTTTTTCCACGTTTGTGGCAGTTTATCGTGGCACGAACAAAGGAGATTTCTGAGGACCTCAGAAGAAGAGTTTTTGATGGACATCAGGCTGGAAAAGGTTACAAACCCATCTCTTAAGAGTTTGGACTCCACCAATCCACAGTCAGACAGACTGTGTAGTACAAATGGAGGAAATTCAAGACCATTATTACCCTCCCCAGGAGTGGTCGACCAAGAAAGATCACTCCAAGAGCAAGGCGTATAATAGTCCGCGAGCTCACAAAGGAACCCAAGGTAACCTCTAAGCAACTAAAGGCCTTTCTCACATTAGCTAATGTTAATGTTCATGAGTTCACCATCAGGAGGACACTGAACAACAATTGTGTGCATGGCAGGATTGCAAGGAGAAAGCCACTGCTCTCCAAAAAGAACATTGCTGCCCGCCTGTAGTTTACTAAAGATCACCTGGACAAGCCCGAAGGCAACTGGAACAACGTTTTATGGATGGATGAGACCAAAATAGAGCTTTTTGGTCTAAATGAGAAGTGTTGTTTAGAGAAAGGATAACACTAAATTCCAGTATAAAAACCTCATACCATCTGTGAAACACAGTGGTGGTAGTATCATGGTTTGGGCCTGTTTTGCTGCATCTGGGCCAGAATGGCTTGCCATCACTGATGGAACAGTGAATTCTGAATTATACCAGTAAATTCTAAAGGAAAATGTCAGGACATCTGTCCGTGAGCTGAATCTCAAGAGAATGTGGGTCACGCAGCAAGACAATGACCATAAGCACACAAGTTGTTCTACCAAAGATTGGTTAAACAAGAACAAAGTTAAGGTTTTGGAATGGCCAAGTCAAAGTCCTGACCTTCATCCAGTAGAAATGTTGCGGAAGAACCTGAAGCAAGCAGTTCATGGGAGGAAACCCACCAACATAACAGAGTTGAAGCTGTTTTGTAAGGAGGGACGGTCTAAAATTCCTCCAAGCCGATTGAAGGACTAATCGACAGTTTCCGGAAACGTTTAGTTGCAGTTATTGCTGCACAAGGGGTCACACCAGATAGTGAAAGCAAAGGTTCACATACTTTTGCCACTCACAGATATGTGTTTTTGGATCATTTTCTTCAATAAATTAATTTCCACGTCTAATTTTTTTTACTCATTTGTACGATTTGGTTCTCTTTATCTACTTTTAGGACTTGTGTGAAAATCTGATGTAGTTTTAGGTCAAATTTATGTAGAAATATAGGAAGTTCTGAAGGGTTCACAAACTTTCAAGCACCACTGTATTTGTGTGAATATACCAGGGCAAAAGTTGATCATATTTCCTTTGCAGAAATAACACTGTACCATGAAACTATGCATTTGTCATTTGGATTTGATTTTCATACAGCATACAATGTTAGGAACTGGTACAAATTCATGCTGTTTAAACAGTATTTATTTCTTAAATCCTTTCAGTTTACATTATGTTCTTGTTATGACCATTGGAATCTGAATGCTGTGCTTAGCTTTATCATAATTCACTGCAATATGTACAGCAGCCAACTGGAGCACATGTAGCACTTGTTAGATTATTTCATTCACTGTCTGACAAATCTGCAGTTTTTCAGAAGATGTAAAAGTTTTGTTTGCAATAGAACATTTTCTACACATTTAAAAATCATGTGCCCAAAATTCTGCTTCTTGTTCTTCTGAACGCCCTTAGGGAACACTTGAAATTGTGAACATTTTGTAAATTTGGCCATCGTAGCAGATATTGGCAGTCTGCAGCTATTGCGCCATCTAATGGTCGATGCTGTTTCTGCAGTATTTTCTGTGATTCTGCGAAAACTTTTGATCCCTTCATTATTCTGAAGAATCCATAATCCTTGAACCATCACAAACCTCCACGGAATCGCTATAATACATATGCTGTTGGGAAACGAGATAGTAATGCCTTATCTTACATCTTACTAAACCAAATACTGTATATTCATAAAATAGCAGAATTTGTAAAACAGTAAATTAACCTTTATTTGGTTGATGCCTTTATAATGTAAAATAAAGCCTTTTGTTCAAATGAACCAAGTAAAAACTACAACCATGCATTCCGTAATAAAAAGAGCAATTTATACCGAAAATGTTTAGCCAAAAGGAAAAAGAAAATTCTTATTTGTTAAGTTATATTTGAAATGCTTAAGTTTAATTAAACAGAAGTCTATTAACGGTTTAATAGAAATTGCACAATGCTCGTAAACCCCCCCCCCCCCCAAAAAAAAAAACAAAAAAAA